>JAOQGH010000032.1:73636007-73656374 GCA_025769975.1 Gallinago jamesoni | reverse complement strand
TTTTTTTATTCCTTTTCAGAATCAGTAAACTACCACAGGTCTTACTGCTTTCACTGGCAAAATACAATTACAATCAGTAAGAATATAGCTAGATTGGAAATACATCAGTTTACAGCCTTTGTGCCAAAGAACTTGGATCTAGAAGTCTTTAAAGCAGGCGATAGACTATTAAATGGCTAAACAAACTGCTGACTAAATTCATTTGGAAACTAAATTATTCAACAGTATCCAATACACATAGTCATAGCATGAATTTATATCCAGCTGCTCTTATTGGGAGCATTTTGTGCAATTGCTATAACTTGAATATTAAGAACTAGATTATTCAATCTTATTCCAAACTGATCTGCAATATCTGCAGAAATGGGATATGCATACCTTCAAGTCCCTGGCTTTTCTTAAATGGAAAGAAAGTATTCAAATATGTAAATGTGAGTATGTGCAGAAAACTATGATGCCAGGCTGTAGCCTATATGACTTTAACGATGTTTGTAAGATAGCATACTTCATAGAAACAGAAATATGGATCTCAAGATATGGACAGGTATTTAAAAATCAATATCTACACCTTGTCTTATTCTAGTGAACTGTAATAGAAATTATCTTGTGTTTCAGAACAATATCCACATATCATTCTATTGTATTTAAGGAATTTTAGTTGAAAACCTTTATAGAAAGAATTTCAATATGTCTATGGATATATTAAAAACTTAATATTGAAGAATACATCAAGGAGTAAAAAAGTTACTAAAGCACTCCCCTGCGCTGCGATTAATTTGTATATTATCAAGGTCTTTATTATGAATGCAGTTCCTAATGTAGGCCTGTAATAAACAGAGTGTAATTGAATTTTCAATATTTTGCCACCAGGGAGTAATTTTCTTACAAGACCTCTGCTCCATCTTCTGGCTAATTGTCAGCAGTTACTCAGTATTACTGCATTAGTGTCACCAAACAGTGAAAACAGAAGCTACCTGCTTCTGTTACCTGTAAGGATGTGCAATTTCAACCCTTCTCTATTTACCAGTTTGGGCTCGTGCACCATTAGCACTTGCACCTTTATTAAATGCGTGGAGATTTTTGAAAATACAGCCCAAACTTCTCATAAATTTGGCTTGGTGTGAGGTTGCAATCAATTTGAGTATTCCACGTAGGAAAAACAGAAACATCCGCAGCATTAGGATTTTCAGACACGCTAATGAGAAGAGCATTTTATGTAACCCGCGAGTGACTGAATATTTTGTTTTGTTTCACAGCAAATCAAGTCATAAATTTGGGAATATCCATTGCCTTTCTCTTCCAATTAGATGTTGTGTTACACCACAAACACAAGAATAGAATTATAAAGGGTGATTGATTTACCAGATAAACAACTAATGGCCAAAGCTTTGTGAAGATCTTGGTTGTGCTCTTGGTCAATATTTTCATGAAGGTTTTGGATGTTTGGAGTAGTTTACTAGCAGTGCCAGGCTAGGAGGTGCCACAAACACTTTGAGGGAAGGGATTAGCATTACAATCTTCACTTCATACATTGGACTTGTGAGCAAAAAAAACTACTAAATAAGCTGCAATTCAGTAAGATAAAGTACAGATGCAGTTCTGAAGTAGCGATAATTAATTCCCACCTCTGGACAGGAAAACAACTTGCCAGGCGGAAGTTGTGTAGGAAAGGAATGAAGTACTGCAAGGAATTGTTCGTAGGCTGTGAATCAACCAAGAAAAAGAATGTGTGGGGATGTGTAAGCATCAGTGCCATGTGAAATAGTCATAAAGTAACTCCTTCAGCATCTGTCAGCACTAGTAAGGCCTCACCACAGTGACAATGTCACTGTCTGCCACTGACAGTCATAATCAAGTTTTTGACTGAAGACCCTTGGAAAAGCCCAAAATTTGCTGAAATCCACAGTGGAGAGTCTGTCCTCTGAAGAAACAATGGCCAAAATGGACTTTTTCTAAAGAAGGGAAAACGATGGAAAGACCTTGCACATTTTCAGATACCATCTGAGGCCAGTGGTAAGGAGCAGGGGACAACTTTGTGGGTCATTCCTGTCAGCAGGTCAAGAAATAATGTGCTGATTGTTGCGTGAGAGATTTTTGTTTAGGCATTCAGGTAGCCAAGTACTGGCTGTGGTGTCTTGGGAAGGCTGTGAAATCTGTTTCCCAGGGGGTTTAAGAACACGTTAGTGTTCTATTAAGAATGGATAATCCTTCTCACTGTCTCCTTCACTCCTGTGAATCTGTGGTCCCTGCAGATTGGTATAAACAATGTGTAAGTAAAGTTGCACTTTGAAAGCTGACAAAAATAAAATGTCTAGCGTCATCCACCTATCTCGGCTGCTTTGCCGGCCTTAAATAGTGTTTAATAACAGTGCGTATCTGTTATTTTTAACACATTTGCAAGCTGGACTGTTGAGAATTGTTGTGATAATTTATTTATTTTCTCAAACACCTGCTAGTTTGAGAAGTCGCCAGGTTTCTTGACATCCAAGTGCTGTATTAGAAATTCAGCCCAAACTTCTGTATTAGCGTGAGAAAAAAAATAACCCCAAACCAGCAAATGTTTTACAGGATTCTACTGGGAAATATGAAAATAAGTGTATTTACAACCCGATAAATGAGCATCAGTCTACAGTTATCTAAACCAGTTACTTCCCTACCCTTTACTTCCTTGAAGGGCAAAACGCAAGGAAATGTGAAGACAGAGAATGTGCTAGATCAGGAACTGCTACCTGTACTGCAATCATGCTCTCTTCACCCCTGCACACCTTCTTTCCAGTGCTTTTCCATCCTAGCCACTGTTCGGAAAATCCCATACTGGGACAGGGGCAGTGAGACAAGAGCTGGGAATCCAGGGTGCAAATGAAGCAGGAGGAGAAAATTAATTGGAAGTGCTGCTGGGTGGTTTGGAACATTGGCAAAATGGGGGCTGACGCTTGTGCTTACAGAATTACAGAATGGTTTGGGTTGGAAGGGACCTTAAGGACCATCCAATCCCACCGCTTGCCCTGGGCAGGGACACCTCCCACTAGACCAGGTTGCTCAAAGCCCCATCCAGCCTGGCCTTGAACCCCTCCAGGGATGGGGCATCTACAGCTTCCCTGGGTAAAGACATGGAATAGCTCAGCAGGGATTCAAGGCAAGAGAAGTGTTAAGTCTTTGAATGCAGGTAGCAACTCAGGTGTGCTTATAATATGAGAAATTTGACAATTCTCTTTCTAGTAAGAAATTGGAATAATAACTTTGTGTTCAATTTATTGGCAATATTATATGATACAATAGTTATTAGTCATGTGTCAAAAATTAACTTACACAACACACGAACTCATACTCAGCAGTGGTATTGTAGCAATAATTGCTTTAAAATGTGTTCAGTGTAATGTTGGAGGTCACAATCAAGGTATGGAGGTCACAATTAAGGTGCAGAGGTCACAATCTGTCTCCTTGTCATCCATTAAGAATTACTTGCACTTTGCTACTCAATGTTGTCAGTATAATTCTCTGTAAAACATGTGCCTGAACTTCTGGTGATTGTACCCGAGCTCATCCTCCAGCATAAAGAATCTGCGTGCTTTTGATTCTTTTGTGTTACTATGTGAAAGACATTTGCCCTGGAAAGGCATTGTGATAACTCTACAGCATTCACACGCCTCCTGGAAACCTTACCAGAAGTTCAAAGTGAGGAAATGTCTTCATTTCCCCCCGGTCTCTTTTGGCATGAGCACCAGGACTTTGCTGTCATCAGACCTGTCAGGTCTCATCATTTCAGCGGGAGACTGATTCCCTCATTAAGGTTTCTGTGCCGTTGCTTATGTATCCCCTGTAGAAGAAAACAGTGCTGGAACATCTCGTGGCACCATGATGCTGTGGCTGATGCATTGGGTGCGTGGGATCCTATAGCAAGTGAAAAGCCCTTGCAAAGGTTTGAGCCCTTACTTTGGCCTTGTGTTGCTGTTCCTCTCCCCTTCGACCTTCCTGTCATCTGCCTTGTATAAATCCTGGCATGTGTTTCATGACTTATATCTTTTAGCTTGATTGACGTCATAAATTCTCTTCCCAAATACGCGTTGTGACAAACGTAACTTTTCCACTTCATACCTGTTATCTCTGAGTCTTGAAGTGCTTCATACTTCTTTTTTTTGAGGTGTCACAATTCAACATCGTCTTTACAAAGTGGGTGATGGTTTATTATTATTATTGACTGGGGCTTAACCCAGATTTCTTTCTCGAGGATGTCAGTCAAGGCATTTGCTTTAGGGAAAGCGAAGTAGTTTGGAGTATTGTATTTTTCAGCTAAGGAGTTAAGAATTGCTTGTCAAGTAGCACAGGGACAGGTGGGAGGCACACGTGAAGATAAATCTGAAAATATTAGTATCTGGTTCTTAGATTAACACATGTTGGCTTGATGAGGAATGAGAAACAATTTATTTCAGCTGAGATCTATCCACTTATCACCAGTAAAAATAATTTTTAAAACAAATCACTGCAAATCATTGCAAGGTTTTGAAGTATATTCCTACAACTCCTCAGCAGTAGGATGGTTTTGGTAGCCAGTAGGCGGACAGTAATTGGACTGAAAATTGGCTGCTGAGGTCATTTATGATGACAACACATGGAGTGAGAATTACTGCTTTGGTTCTGAGTCTACGGTGCATTTTTTTTGCAGCGGATGTAAATCAGAAGAAAAGCTTTAGAGTGGTCAGAGCCTTAAAGCCACACTTGTTCTGCCAACCTGGTTCACGTCCGTGGATCGGGGGAGATGTAATGTCAGATCTGCTGGGAGCTCCTGGAAATTCTCAGACTGGAACTATATCCTTGAAGTGAATTTGCATAGCTCCTGTTGAAATAACAAGGACATGCAAATATCCGTTTGAGATTTAGATGTGCTCTGTGTTTTTTGCTTTTCCTGTGGATAATGAGTCTCTTTTGGCCCATAGGGTGAGAATAGTAAGATATATAACACAGAGAAGACAAGATCAAACTAGGAGTGAGGTGCAGGTAGGGGAATTAGCTGGGCTTCTCAGGGCTCATGCTATATGATTTAGGTCTAGTGTGCATAAGGGACATGGCATAACCCCAGTTAAGACCTCAAAATGTAAGGTTTGGCAGTTAAGTGAATATTTTTTTTTTTTAATGTCACTTAAAGCTGGTACAAATTTTGCACACATTACGCGCTTGGTATCCAGCTTCTGAAACAGAAAGCGTCTCTCAAAACTTGTCAGTAAAATGTGTAGAAATCACTTCTGTAACAAATAATCTTGCCTGTTGAAAGGATAAACTGCTTTTTACTTGGCATTTTGAGGCTGGAAAAGGTATATTGAGAAAATGCACTTATTATGTCTTCCTGATGTATGTTTTCATATATTGTTCTAAACAAACATACAAGTAGATCTTGTGCATTTGCTGATTCCCTTAAGAAATAGTGTCATTAAGGTGCTAGTGAAACTGCCTTGAAAATAAAGCAGCACTGAGTGTTTTCTCCTCCCCCTTTTTTATTTCTTGAGGAATACATTAGTGTAAGAGTCGTCTGCGTTTTCTTTGTTTTTAAGCTTTAAGGCGTTGTCAGTAAAGGTGACGTGTGTTTGATAGCACTTGTGGGTTTTTATATTGCTTTCCCCCCACTTTTCCTAAATACTGTGTCTCATTCTCTCACAGCAGCTCTCCATTATCGCTCCCTGAGAGCCTGTCTATATTAGCACAGTCCCTCTGATAGGTGTTTCTATTTAATCTACTTAACGAATGCTTTCCAAATGCGTTGAAGCAGATGGGGGAATTCTATTTGACTTAAAGGATGGGTAGAGGTGGGATTCATCTCCCTGCAGGTTTCTGTCTCGTCTGCGTTCTTAAGCAGATCTTGTTTGAAGGCAATCACTTCTCCACTCCTTTTCTTTTTCTTTTTCTTTTTTTATTTTTTTTTTATTTTATATGAGTATTCAGTGAACTGGGATCTTTATATGCACCATCCCTATCAGAAAACAGACTAATGATTTTTTTTTGGTCAATAGATTTATGTCAGCTTTTTTTTTTTTTTTCTTATGGCTATTGCTACATTTTATTTGTATCACTTCAGAGAAATCAGTGATTTTTAAGATTTCACATCTAGGGGTATTTTACAAGCATGAGCTCTTTGTGTGCCATTGTAAATCTTGTTTGTGAAAGTTAGTATGGGAAGGATTTGTCTGAACAGAGTCTATGTCTGATCCCCTTTATAATCGATGGAGAGGAACTCTAGAATGTGGTTCAAGTCCTTTGGCGCATAAGTAGGTGCCCAGGTTATTTCAGGTGATTTGTTCATAAGTGTGTGTGTGCCTACGACCGTGGAGGAAGCATTAAAAAGCGTTATACCTGAGTGAGTTGCATGCCTGGACTACCAGGATCTTAAGTCACTTTAAAAGAAATAGTTTTTTTTTAATTTTTCTGTAGTGCAATCTGCCTTCATTTTCTTATATAGAAAAAAAAATATTTCCTTTACAGTTTGCTTTGGAAAATGTGATTTTCATTCATGAAGTCGTTGTTAACACAATGCAGCAAACCAAACACCAACCAGAACCCTCATTCCTACAGCAGCCACCACTGACAATGAAACTCAGATAAGTGTGGAAGAAGGAAAGGGTTCAGGTGGTACTGACACCGGAGAGAACATGGATATTTTGGGGCAAAAATAAAGTGTAATTATCACAAAGACTGAAAATAGCCAAGAATGAAGAAGGAGAATCATAGAAACCTATATAACTCTTCATATAATTGGTTACTTCTTAAATACTCCTAGTTTTATTAGGAGGCAATATGTGTATTTGGGGTGTTTTTTTTTTCCTAGCTCAGCCTATGTATTGTAGGGGCCATCAGTGTGTTGCATAGTACAGAATATGGGAATAATGCAGAAACTCTGTGCTGTAATCAAACGTATATAGTTTTTCACCCTTCAAAGAATAGTCTAGACCATGGTACCATACACCATTTTAAAGCTTAGAAATCAGTTTGGTGAATGCTTCAGCATTCAAGGATGTAGAGTTAAAACATGTTTATGTAGTTTTGCAATGGATTTAGTGTACTGACAATATTCTTTGTATTCCTTATAAAATGTGTGACGTCTAGCTTTAAAACTGGAAATATTAATTAGTATCAATTAAGATACTTTAGATTAATAAAGTTATTCCAAATTCACCTGCAGAAATTATTCTTCTACTTTTCCTGCGAAGGTTATCTTTGCGGACAGATGGTGAAAATTCCATAAAACTTTCTTACCTCTGAAAAAAATGCACAGAAAATTTAAATTACAAGTTGGTACCAAATGGCCTCGCGTTTGTGTTGTGTTTGCGTGTTATAATTCAGGCAGGGTTTACTTCAACGGAGCTCATTACTGTGAAGTCTCAAAACTTGTAGTGGTTTGAAGTTATGGTCCACTATCTCCTATATGCTATTTGTAAAGTTGACAGCCCTCTTTCAAATAGAATTAAATGAAAATTAATTGCAATTTTATGAGTGATGGAATGGAATTGTAGTAGTGTCCAGTAAAAATTGGAAGATCAATAAACACACTAGAGCTTTAACATCTGCATACAAACTTACTAGAGAAATATTTCTAATAGATTTGGGGTCTGCTACTTACAAATGTAAAATGCTAAACATTATTAAAGGCTTTATTGCAGTCATTTGCATATAATAGGAGGATTTGGAGCTTGACTTACATCATCTCCTTCTTTGGAAGACTGTTGTGCATCGTCCAGGCTGAGAAAGAATGGGGGGGGAGGGGGGGGGAATGCTAAACTTAATTAGGTTTTGTGGGTGTTTTATTCCTATGGTGTGGCCAAGGACTTCTCAGCTCTTTAGCCGTGTGAAAGATTTGTGTCTGAAAGGCCAATATTATAAAGAAATTTATAATTTTATTTCGCTAGGCATGCGATGGGCAAGAGTCAGATCTGTTGGAAACACAATGTTAAGATTAGATATCCACTTGTTTAAAGTATGTTCTTCTTGCCACTTTCCCCATGTCATTTCACAAACATATACTTCTTCCCATATCATACACATAGTTTTCACTCTGGTTTATTCCTAATAAAGAATTTTTCTTCATTGGGATCATAAAAAGCATCATGTTTTTTTATCACATTCCTCAGGATAGTAGCCATCAAAACCAGTCTATTGTTACTTTAATAAAATAAGTGAATGTGTTTGGTTGTTCTACTGATAAAACAAAGGGTTAAGAAGATGCTTCCACTGGCAATACAAGTTTGATTTTTAAAACAAGCCAAACTCATTTCTTAAACACTAACTGCAATAATTTCAATTAATCACTTTAGCAACTAATATCTGGTGTGCTGAAATGTGAAAATATAAAATGCAAAGAAAACTCAAACAAATAAATATGTGTGGTAGTCTAGTAGAAAGAGTACCAACGTGACGCCATTAGGAACAAATCACCAACATCAAGGTATTTTTTGCAGATGCAGGGAGCTGTAGTTTAATTTTCCACCAGAAGGTGACTGCATAAAGGTCATTTCCCTGGGCATGTCGGGTTCTTTGGGGATGTATCCTTTAGCTTCATCTAATGTTTCATTGACTGTATAAGCATTAAGCTCGGCGAGAATGACAGGCTGTAGTAAGTGGATCCCAGGTGGGCTTCGGGATCTGCAGAGCCAGCTGTTCCCCGGCTCCGATAACTCTTCCAGATTTGCAGATCCTTGTGCCTCTGACAGGGCACGCCAAGCCTTTCTGCTGCCCAGCCCTGATGTTTTAAAGGAGAACGGCTTAATAATTTATTAACTGCTACATTTCCTTTGGGCTTCATCTGTGTGATGCTGTTGAGTCACTGAGAAGTGTAAATACATAGAAGTTAACAGAAGCACAGGCTTTAAGAAAGCCAAAGCTTTTGCTCTCTTTTTTTCCTCTCTTCTTTTTTTTTTTTTTATCCAAGAACTCCTCTGAGAATTTATTGTTGGTTTACCTAGTTATGAAAGAATAAAACTTCTGCTTTTTAAATCAGGGCTGAAACATGTTTTGAGTTTATTTACATCATGCTCTCCTTAAAATAATGATAATTAAGAGCATAATGACAATGTATTTTCCTGTTTGTACACATTTTTAGCTCTGTTATTTTTTCAACCTATTACTGAAATCTGTAACCTTTTCTGATCTGCATCTCAGCATGCAGCGTGTGCCTGTGTCAGCTGTTTTCCTTCAAATTCAGGAAACACAGAATCATAGAATGGTTTGGGTTGGAAGGGACCTTGAAGATCATCCACTTCCAACCCCCTGCCCTGGGCAGGGACACCTCCCACCAGACCAGGTTGCTCCAAGCCCCATCCAGCCTGGCCTTCAACCCCTCCAGGGATGGGGCAGCCACAGCTTCTCTGGGCAATCTGGGCCAGGCTCTCACCACCCTCACAGCAAAGAATTTCTTCTTAATATCTCATCTAAATCTCCCCTCTCTCAGATTGAAGCCATTACTCCTCGTCCTATGGCTCCACTCCCTCATAAAGAGTCCCTCCAATGAGACATGCTCTTGTCCATCACATGGACTTTTTTAAAATGTTAGCTTAGCCTTCTGCCAAGCTGTTAAATCTCCCTAAGGCCACCTGCTCCACAACTCTAGGAAAAGATGATGAAGAAACAGTGGTACGTCTTCAGCATTTCCTAGCTAAGAGAAATCAAATTCTGTCTTCTGGTTCCCTGAGTACATGTGGTGAAAAATGGCTAAAAATGTATCATTTTCACACTAATTTCTTTAATCGCTGCTATCCACTCCTGGAACATCAAAGCATAATGCAGTCTTGTCTGTGCATACGGATTTATGATATTCATTTGAATATCAGTCCATATTTTCTGTTACATATTTCTGAGTAAGCATTATGATACAATTACAGAACTTAGTATCACTATTTTCAATAGTATAACTTTCATAAACTGGAGGAGCAGTGAATTAGGATCTTTACAATATTTATTGTTCAGACACAAAAACAGTATAGTGCTGTAATTAAAAAATAATAATTTTCTTTAGGTAGTTAACATAAAGACCCCCAAAAATAGAGGTCATGGAGGGTTTTCTTGGTAGAATAACACAATGAATAGAAGACAGACTTCTTCTATTTCCTTTTTCTTATTTAAGACATATGAGTTTGCAGAAGTTACTGTATGTTTAAAATATTATTGGCCTCTAATGCTGATAATTAATATCAGTATGAATAGTAACCTAGTCAGAAGAGAGGTTTTAAGTTAGAAAAATATTCTACTGACTTCAAATAAAAGTTATGCTGTTTGGATAATCTTTCAATTTAGCAGCAAATTACTTATTTGGACAGAGGCATTAGAGACTGCCTTTAAATACAGTTTCATTTCATCTTTTTGTCCGTTTGTTAAAAAAGAATACTTATTGTGAGTTAGAAATTTTCATTATGTTTGATCCCTCTATTTTTTCTTGTCTGAACTTCACTTAAACTCCCTGGAAGGACCAATAGGTATTGGGGAGGGAGAAGACAATCCTCCTGCAGAAGAATCAAAAGAAATGGACTTTTAAGGTTTGTGGAAATCAGTCAAAGAGTATCTTTGCAAATATATGGTAAATAGTGTAGTGGAATAAATAGATGGAAGTTAATCCTGCTATGAACAAGTTTTCCAACTCCAGCTAGGGCATTTAGTCTTCGTCTGTCTGTGTCCCATAAATCTGGGGACTGTGGCATGCAGATTTTCACATGCTGTGTTACTGCTTTTATTTCTCTCAAATCACCAATGTTTCATTATTAAAAAGCTGAGATAATGATTATATAGCACTCACAGACTTTATGCTGATTTTGGGCGTCAGGATAGGATAACGTGAATTATTTTTCATCTGTTCAGCAGCATTTAGACTCCGTGGAGGCTGAGAGCGTTGTGAAAGCTTTCCATATCAGAAAAAGAGCAGACCAGACCTGATAGGCATCAACATCCTACAGAACTGGTTCCTAATGTAAAGACTGATACGTTATTTTTTTGAGATCAAGCAAAGGAGTCTTGCAGTTGAGAGGCATTCAAGATTGCCCTGGATAGGCTTAGGTTTCCCAGCGGAGGTTTGAACTGTGGCTCTGATATGAAAAGAGGCTCTATGGAAGAGACCATTTCGGACTCAACCGCTGGGAGCCTTATATATATGTGCTTACAGTTCTGTTTAGTAATGAAAACGCTGCTGTAGACAGCAAACTTTGGTCTTGCAAAGTTAACACCGTGTTGGATTAGTGAATCGTTCCTAGTCATGCTTGTAAATTAACAAAAATAGGTAACTTTAAGCACATCTCCAAACTCCTCCCTTTTCTGGTTTCCCAAAGGTGTTCACAGTGGTGTTTCACTGATGCGGCTGAGGTGGAATTCACGAGAAAGAACAGATCTGCTTTAGATCCAGGAGGAGTTTATGGCATTGGCAGCTCTAAAAAGATGTTATTCTTTGCAAAGGCAACCAATCCAGCATAGAAATTAGTGAAGCACAATTAATACAAAGTTCTGCAATGCATCTTCAAAATGAAATAGTTCCATCTTTGGCTTTTTGCTTTTTTTTTGAACTCAGAGTGTATCTCTGTGAGTTCCCACAGTTTCCAAAATTACAATTGGATTTACAAACACCCTAATGAAAATGCAGAACTATAAAAGACATCATTGTTCATTAATGTATTCCTTCTTTGTGTTCAAAACTTAACAACCTCCTTTTTCTTTGTGAATGAAGTTTACAAGCCAGCATTTTTAATTGACTTCTAAAACTATTGGAGCAAACATTACTTCAGATGAGACTCTATGTACAAGCATGTGTCTCGCTACTACACATCCACAAAGTCGAACATAAACTTGGTAACACAGTTGAAGAGCTCATTACTTTGTGAACTTAAAGCAATTTTCTAACTTGAGGTAAGTTTTGGTTTTGAGCCTTATTAAAAAAAAGGCAGCAGTTACTCATTTTCTCTTATTTGAATGGGCCATATTAAAATGTAAAAATGTGGATGTACAGTAGAGACTGAGCACAAAATCTGTTGGAGGAACTGACTTTCCCACTTGGCTTTGTAAGGGTTGTAAATCAATCTCACCTTATTCGGAAGACTTTTATTAATTTAGTAGACTTTAGATCACGTTCCTGCCTTGTTACTGTGTAGCTGAGCTCCTCAGAGATGTGATAATATGGAGAACATTTTATAGAAATAAAGGATACGTTTCTGTAAGAAACTGATTTTTTCCCCCAATTTGTTACATTGCCTACAGACAATTAGTATCAATAATGAAGCACTTCATAATTTTTTTAAAAATAATCCATTACTGTAAGCATTAATTAATATGTTATACCTGAATTTGTCTACATACACTGTTTTCATTGTCTCTTGTAGGAGTGATCAATATACACTGAACATAATTTGGTCCCTTCTTATGTATCTTGCAGCATCACAATGCTATAAACCCAAAGAAGTTGTGCTTGTTTTGTCATTTTTAATAACATTCTGTTTTGATTTAGGCGTGCTTAATTCTGTTCATTTCTGATCCATTGATCTGTAACTGGGCAGAAATGAAATTCAGTCATGAAAGAGAAATAAAATTTCCATCTTAATCAGTCAAGTGCAGCCACCTCTGGGCTGCTCAGCTCACCTACTCTACTACCACATCAGCTTCAGATAAAAAATGTAATTAGTTCAGTGCACAAGAATTATTATGAGTGGAAAAATACAGTTGTAAAACCAGAAATTTAGAAGCCCTGTTTAAGATCTGTTTGCTAGGTTTTTTAAAAAAATATTTCAGTTAATCTACTGAGACAGAGTGGATGGAAAACCTGCAGTAATGTCCGAATACCAGGCCTTTTGTGACCAGTTACTGTGTTAAGAGATCTCAGAAAATCTCCTTGCTGGGACTGGTTGGAATTTCTGTCTTATACGGGCTAATAAATACTACTGATGCCTTATTAATAAATAGCAATGGTCTCAGTCAAGAAAAGTATAGGTCCTAAGTCAGGATACTAATTTCCAAAGTACAGTTAGTTACCATGAAATAAACGAACAGAAAATTGTACTCAAAGTCAAGCATGGCTGTAGGTTTTCTCTCTGCTTTGGGAGATTTACTCTTAGGAGGTAAATAGGTGATATTAATTGTCGATCATTTTTGGTGTGTCTCCCACCATAGTGTGTCATGGAGTATTTACTAGTATATGAGTTTAGCTGGGACTACCACGTCAATCCTAGCACCTACCTTGAAAAATTATTAGGTTGTGACAGAGGGCATGAGCAGAAGAGTTGGGTCTGCTTAGTTGGTCATAATGGCCTTCAGCTCCATCAGTCTTGGTATCACGACGTGTGTATTATATTATTATGTTTTTCTTTTGCAAGGAAGCAGTGATAGTTTGAAAATTAAATTGCAAAATAATCTCTTACCAACTCTTAAAATTGCATCAATCTGATGGTTTGTTTGGGCTGATCTGATTTTCAGAGTATTTTATTTGTGTTTTGTTGATTAGTAAAAGCTTTATTTCTAGTCACCTTGCCAGTGTTGTTTAGAAATGCATTTGTGAAAATGGAATTGATTTTTCATTAAGGAGCCTTTATTTTCGGTTACAGATAAGCCAAATTGACCCGGAATATTCTTAAAGCATATGCAGCGGATTGTCTGAATTCCTGAGCTGTCTTCTCAGGTACTTTGCTAATGTGGCATTGATCAATCTACAGATCCCAAACTGCAGAGAAGTGGTAGGAGCGTCAGCCACAGGATGCACTACGGGCCAGAAAGATAAATTGTTTGGGTTGTCTTTTTGCAAGTTTAAGGTCACAATTCATTCATCTTGTTACTTTGCTGTATCCCTTTAGTGGCTTCAATTGCAGGATTAAATATTGAATGGTGGCAGATCATTCAATATATGGCTCTTCTACTTTGGCATTAGGAGGCTTTTCATGCTTAAAATGGAACGATGCGCACACAGAATGCCAAAGGTAGTCGTGCCGACGATCTATTCTGTAAGATTAATCCCACAACAACATTATCAGGCAATTCTTAACACATTGATTTATTCCTGATATGACACTTCTGAAACAAATGGATAAACGCTTGACATATACTCAGCATCACTAGGAGTGAGAATGGGGAATTGAACCCTCTACAGAAAAGATCCATATTTAAAATTAACCCATTAAAAGCTTAGTGAGGAAAATTTAAAACTTTTAGACTGAAATTCATGGTACCTCGCGTAAAGCCAGTCAAGAGGTAAGAGGGAGGAAGACAGGCTCAGAGAGTTGGGGTTGTTCAGCCTGGAGAAGAGAAGGCTCCAGGGGAGACTTTAGAGCCCCTTCCAGACCCTAAAGGGGCTCCAGGAGAAATGGGGAGGGACTCTTGATCAGGGAGGGGAGCAATAGGATGTGCGTTAATGGTTTTAATCTGAAAGAGAGGAGATTTAGACTAGGTATTAAGAAGAAATTCTTTATTGTGAGGGTGGTGAGGAACTGGAACAGGTTGCCCTGAGAAGCTGTGGCTGCCCCATCCCTGGAGGGGTTCAAGGCCAGGTTGGATGGGGCTTTGGGTGTCCCTGCCCACGACAGGATATTGGAACTACGTGATCTTTAAGGTCCCTTCCAACCCAAACCATTCCATGGTTCTTCCCCGCAGAGCAGATCACACTCAGCAGATTCACCACATACCTTGTTTACAGTCATGCTTGTGCTATTATACTTGTCAACTAATATTTCGTGTTTCAGGGCCTCTGGTTTCCCGCAGAAAGTCTCCTCTCTGCCAGACTCTGCTCCAAGGTCCCCAGCAGCCCTTTCCCTCACTGCTCTCCTCTTATGTAGGCTCTGCAAAGCTTTGGGTTTTCTGCACTGGTGAAAGGAGCAAGAGCATTTTGCCTCTAACGACTCTGACCTGTACAAACTGTATAAACCCCTTCTGCCTTTTCAAAGACAATTACATGCAGAAGGTGAAAAGCAGCGCAGCTGTTGATGGAGGTAGGTGTATTTGCAGGTTTTCTACCTGGCAGCATGATTGCAGCACAAACCAGCTAGAGGAAGGAAATCAGTTGCTATTGATTCTTAGCTTCAGCACTGTTTCTATGTAAGGTTTCTAAATTGGCATTGTATTTTGTATGTTATGGAAGCTTTTGTTAAATCTATCTGCAAGTTGAGAAGGGAGCCTCTGCGTTTCAAAAGGGTGTGATTAACTTCAGTGAGGGAGAAGTAGCTCCAGAGTTGAAAATGTAGTTTTGCTTTTTTTAAATTGCATCTGATGATTAAATATGTGTTAGCTATGAGTTGGGACACAAGTGAGATCCAGCCTCAGCCCTGCCGACTGTCATTGTGTGGAATTAAAAGCCTCAGGTCAGGTGCCTGCACTTCCTACCGGTGTATTAATTACACTGCCTGTACAGATGTCTTACACTGATACCCACAAAAGGCTCAGCAATTTTGCGGCATCACTCCCGAGGCCAAGCAAGTGCCGAAGGAGAAGGTGTTGCAGGAAAGATACCCAGGAAGGAACCTGTGCCCCAGGCTCTAAGGTGACACCTGAACTTTCAAATTCATAATAAAGGAATTTCTCCTTTGGATTTGAGTGCTCCAAGTCTTGCAAAAATAGAAGGAAATGCATTGTTTTGGAGGATTTGATTCTGAATCAGTTTTGTGCCATATAAAAGGTGTAAGAAGGATCCTCTCATTAGCTTGTTCGTAATTCAGTCTATGTGCGTCCATAAAGAAAGCATACTCTTGGAGCGCTTTCCAAAACAGAAGTGATTAATTTGTTAAAGAGATGGGTTTAGTGAAACTAGCTGGCTAAAGATTTTAGGACAAAATTGTTTCTAAGGTTTATTTTCAACCATTAATTTGGGTTGTGGTCTTCGGTATGTAAAATATACGCCAGGCCAGGTTCCTAAATTAGTGCTTTTTACTGTGTCACACTTCTGTAAATATTAGGATGCATGAATTCTGGTTTCCTGCCTGCCAAAATCTCATCTGGATCTCGTTACTACATATATACAGCTGCTGTTTGTCTGCTAATATTTGTAAACATTCAGGCTACCTCGCAAGGCTGTTGCTTTCTCTGCAATTTCTTCATGTAAGTGATTCTTTAAACTGACCACCTTAATACATTTGAACTTTAAATATTCATTGAATTGAATGAGTTGAATTGATAGTTGAAGCTTATCGATATTCAATATTTTTTCCTAATGCCAGTAAAACGTTTTTGTTGTATACAACACCTTTTACGGTTTGCTTTAGATTGCTAATGTGTTTGTTTAGTTCTAGTGCCAGCATGATGAAAGCTTAGTTGGGAATGGTTTTTACTGGAAAATAGAGTGTATGAAATGCTTTATGGCTGGTTTGAAAATGTAATATGTGCGTTTGAAAAAGTAACTTTTATGTGAATAGTTGTCTTAGTTATGAAAAATTGGCATCCTCTTTCCTCTGAATTTGGTGACAAGTGAAGTGATTATATTCAAATATTTCGTATTAGAATCCCAACTATTGATGAGCATAGAATTAAATATATCTAAATATTTTTAGAATTTTTTTTTCTTTAGTCAAAATCTTTGGTTGTATCAAAGGAATGTTTTAATTCATTTGGCTGTTGTTGACATCATAATATCATCAAAGTCAACATGAAATATGAACAAAAGATCCTTTTGTGGGATCAAGAGTCTGTTCCAGTATTTGTGCTGTAGATTCATTTTTTATGCTGTCCACACATCATTGTAAAAGATTCCTTCTGATCTCATGGAGAATTACACTGCAGAATATGTAGTAATTCAGATTCAAAAGAAAAATTTCTCCTTGGTGTTTGAAAGAATGTCTTTAGAATATCTTCTGATACAATTAGTTCCCACATGAGGACATTCCTGGACCAGCTACACGTGCTCCCTGAGTACGTACTTCCCTGTCACACTGATTGATTGCAGATAAATTGCTGCAGAGGTGTCATGGTGTAGACACTACAAATTATCATGAAATTCTCCTCTTTTTTTTGGTGAAAGTGTTTCTCCTGGGCTTGAAGATGAAATAGCAGTGATGAGAAAACCAGCATGTTACATTCTTAAATGTACAGAGTGATAAAATCGCCAATTCCATGAAAAGTTGACTGGAACGCTTTTCCTTTTTTTAAAAAAATACTTTCACTTAAATGTTGATTTTTCTGGTTACAAAGTGATTTAATCTGCTCATTCCCTTTGTCTAGTTTTTGGGGTTTTTTTTAGCACCATAAAATTAATAACCCCATTATCACATACGCACATAGCCTTATTTTTCATTGTTTCATTTTTGTCTGTTAGATTGGCATAAAATTCAAAGTGAGACTTTGGAGGTGAAAGGCATCACTGGCCTGGAGATTTGAGTTCTGGAGTTCTGAGATGCATATATATATATATATATGTGTGTGTGTATATATATAAACCAAAGGTTCCTGTGTTGATAAGCAATGTATGTGACCCATGACGGGCAGCTTGCTGTTCTGGTGGAGCGAAATATTACAGCTGGAGCATTGCAGGCTTCTGCTCCACTGGACTTGGAATAGATCAGTAAAGTACTCTCCCAGCTCGAAAGGTTTTAGGTGGGTTCTTTTTTTCCCCATGATGGATTATAGATAAACTCATATGCAAGTTTATTGCAAGATTCCTCTGAGACCCCTAGCTTTTTATGAATGGAAAGGTCATTTATAAATGTTCAACGTTGTATTTTATTATTTTTCCCATAGGACAAGATTGCTGTGTTTTCTGTAAGAGACTGCAATTAGATTTTACAACCACACAGATTTAATGTTGCGCATATTACTTGGGCTTATATAACTGAAGACTGTAGCAAAAAATATGTTTGATTTCAGCTCATGGAGGTCTCTTGTTCATATGTTACAATCTTCAAAACAGAACAGAGGCTTTGCCAAGGCAAGAACTTTTCAATTCTAAGTAATTGATGCAGGGCCAATTTTTGCCTAGTATGTGATTTTCTGTAAATCTAAAAGCCTCCAAACCGTTTTCTCTGACACGTCTGATAATTCTATGTTGGAGTGGCTTTGAAGTCCACTATTTGTGGACCTCTGTTTGAACCATGGGGTCATATTGATGCTTGATTTCGTTCACTCAATTATACTTCATATTTGTATTTGCTGGTCTTAGTTCCTGAATCTTATTACTTTGGGTGCAACACATCTTTCCATCACTGTAACATCTAGTTTGTTATCATCTATTTAAAAGCATCAATATTAACTAGAAAAATCTTTACCCAAGGAAAGTCCAGGACTTGAACGTGTGCAGCCATAAGTTGCATTCATTATTGCAACATGAAATGTCAATTAGTAAATTTTTGAGAGTAAAGCAATAAAACCAGCTCTGTGATCTGATAGAGAGATTCAATGTCAGGCACTGAAATTCTTCGAGCATTTCTTCCCTGGCTTAAAGCTCTAAAGGCAACTTGGATTTTATTAGTAAGGGTTGGTGGCAAAGTTGCGTCCCTGTGTTTGTGATACCAGTAAATCCAGAACCCCCCACGCTCAGTCTCACAGTAGGAGAAGTGGCACCACCTCCAAGTTCACAGCTGTCTATCAGCAATTGAGGGAGTATATGAGGAGCAGCTGAAGGGGCTGGGGGTGTTCAGCCTGGAGAAAAGGAGGCTGAGGGGAGACCTCCTCACTCCCTCCAACTCCCTGAAAGGAGGGTGTAGCCAGGGGGGGTTCTGCCAAGGAACAGGCGATGGGACTGCTTCAAGTTGCACCAGGGGGGATTCAGATTGGATATTAGGGAAGATTTTTACACTGAAAGGGTTATTGCTGCCCAGGGAAGTGGTTGAGGCACCATCCCTGGAGGTGTTCAAAAGACGGGTTGACATAGTGCTTAGTGACACGGATCGGTGATGTTTTTTTATCGCAGTTAGGTTGATGGTTGGGCTAGATGATCTTAAAGGTCCCTTCCAACCTAGACAATTCTATGATTCTACGATTCTTTCACTGAAGTTGAGTAGCTTTTTTCCAAGACCTTGGGAAAAAGCATGGGGGGAGGAAGAGCTCCTCATCATGGAGTATTTTGCATATAGGAGAGGAAATAATCTTTCCATATTTTGAAGCAGACAATCAATGATAACCCCAACTAAAGCTGAGAGAGCTTCTAAGAAGTTTGTGTAGAACACGTTCTCCAGCATGCAAGTGTATCCGTGACTGGTGCCGTGTTTTAAATTTCTGACACAAAAGAGAATGGCCAGATTGCTTACAGCACCCAAGGTGCAGGACTGTGCTCCCACCTCAAGGCAATATTAAACTCCGGGCAGGAAGGAGAAGGTGAAATGTCTCACTCGCACGCATGGATGTGGGAATACCTGGCAGTTCAAACTCACGAGATTTCCTCTTGAGAGGTTTAGGAAAGATAGTTTCTCTTAAACTAGAAAATGTGTTTGTTGGTGGTGCACAGCTGTGGTAGTAAGTACCAGTTCCTCTGTAGCATTCAGCAGCCCATGAGGCTTTAGATTTGTAGATTCAGCTCAGTGTGTAGTGCCGGACACAGATGTTAGATAGCTCTATCATATTAGTATTTAAGTGCTGCGCAGGTAGGACTCCAACATGCCTTACCAGAAGCATCTAATTGGTGTTTTGCCCGTTTCTAAATTGCCCCATACTGGTGGGTTTAGCCTGCACAATACCACGGGTTTGGATGCTGTTTAACAATCTATTGGCCAAAGAGAAGCGAGTCCGCTGTCTCGCAGCAGGGTCTGTGATTTGACAGGGCAGCACAGTGGTTCCTTGTTCATTTGTTAGTGTTCTAAGACAAGTTGATTTATTGCCTTGAAGGGAGAGGATTATGGGCCGGCGCTATATTTAACAGCTTCAGAAACATCAGCTTTTTGTGTATGAAATGTAGTAGCTCTTTTCTCTGAGAGGGCGTCTCACATTTTTGTGTTGAAGTTTTGTAAATACCAGGGGGTAGACCGGGTTCTTGCCAGTACTTGTGAAGCATGATTTTGATAAGACTTTCTGAAGCTAAATGATTTTGAGGCATTGCTTGTGGGGGAAGTATTGGCAATGAGAATACAATGAGATCAAGAGGCAACTGTCAGCTGGCAAAAAAAGTAGTTATATTCAAGAAAGTGTCAGAAGTGACAATGTTTGATAGGGACAAAACTAGCTGTTTTCCTTCCTCCTATGCATTTTCCATAGTTTGTTATCACCTAGCAATGGGCTAGAAACAGTTCATGTTCCCCTTCAGATGCCTGAACTCCCTGTTGCACACACGCCCACACTGTTTTTCCTGGTAAATATCTTGAGTAGATGGGATATAAACCAGCCTTTTTGGAGAGTCCAGAGAAAAGCTGTTCTTATTCCCCTGAAAATAAAATGATGTGCCTCCTAAATAAGGACAGCTGGTGTTATTTACTGTGAGGGTGGTGAGACTGTGAGGTTGCCCAGAGAGGCTGTGGCTGC
>JAOQGH010000032.1:73621769-73635907 GCA_025769975.1 Gallinago jamesoni | reverse complement strand
TCCTAAATAAGGACAGCTGGTGTTATTTACTGTGAGGGTGGTGAGACTGTGAGGTTGCCCAGAGAGGCTGTGGCTGCTCCATCCCTGGAGGGGTTCAAAGCCAGGCTGGATGGGGCTTTGAGCAACCTGGTCTGGTGGGAGGTGTCCCTGCCCAGGGCAGGGGGTTGGAACTCGGTGGTCTTTAAGGTCCCTGCCAGCCTGAACTGTTCTTTGAGTAGGTGTGCTATGAAATACAGGTTTACATGCATGTATTGTGTGTCTGGTTTAAGATATCTGTGATTGTTCTGGCTTGCAGTTCCCGTCTGCTCTCTTGTTGAAACCCTCAGTTGTCAATATGGGCAAGGCCACAGTGGGTTATTATACCATAAATACAGAAGTTTGTTGTTTTCTGCAGTATTTATTCATGGGTGGTACTTCGAGCTGAATGTTGGAGCAATGGGGAATGACATTCTATCTCGTAGCTGAGTTTGCACACTTCTTACCCCTCTCCTCTCGCTTCCCCTTTCTTCATACTAGTGAAATTTAAATCTGTTTGTCTGGAGAGTTTGCTGGGGAAGTGAAGTTTTCCATGGTATAACTTTCCATATGAACCAGCCTGGATGTTAATGAAGCTTCAGGCATGTATCGACCAGGCAAGCTTTGGCCAACGCTGGTTTTACCACCTTTGGGGTGTTCATCGGGGTGCTGTAATAAGACAACATTAGGCATGGTTCCTCCTTAACCTTGCACAAGGTAAAGTCTGTTTCAGCTCCGTTTTTACAGTTCTCTTCTCTGAAAGTCAAGTTGTAATAAAACTAGGCTTTCGTTCAGCTGCTCCTGGAATGTACCCCCCCAGGACTGGCGAGTCCACTCGACAGACTCTGCTTTTCAATTACAGGCCACAGATGACTTTTAAGGGACCTAGCAAAGGTAACCAAAAAAAAATTGAGTTTGGCAAGATTAAATTGGCTGTACAGGGATCTTCATCTTCACGGGAAAATTCTTAAGGCTCTGTGAAGGAAGAAAAAAGTAAGAAAAAAGGCTGAAACCTCCTCTGAAAGTGACTTCTGTATCATGATAGTTCAAAAAAAAAATAATCTGGCCTCTAGCCACTGGAATACAGTAACCTTTGGCAGGTAGAAGAAAAGCATTTTTGGTAGTTTAATAGAGTTATATTTATGAAATAGTTTATAGGTTTGATCATCTGATATGAGTTTGTGTCAGACTGTATTGATATTCACCAGACATTAGCTTGTTCTCAGATGAGTAGCACACATTTGTGGGTCTGATGGCTTAAGATGAAACACTGTATCTGAAACATGTCATGCCTTTCCCAGTTATGGATTTCTCATTCTTGACACGATGAATATAAGGACTGCTGTTTAATCTCAAAATATCTGTACGGCTATCGTGTATGTAGTAGGATGTTTGTGGATTATAAACTAGTATAAACTAGTCTTCTAAACTAGTGACATGAACAGATTTTACAGATACAGGAAACTAGAAGTGAAAGTAGTGGCATTTGGGTAGTTGAAGTGTTGCTCGTGTTCTCTGAGAGAGATGCTGTGCAAAGGTGTTTGTATAGTGGTAATAATCAGAATGGATTTCTTATCTCTATAAGGGCCCATATGCACCCTTACACCACTAGAGCTAATCATATTTGTAAGCATATTGAAACACAATCCTTACTGTAGTAATATTGTATACTAATTTTTTTTTAATATTTGCTCATCTGTATTTCCTATACAGCAAATGGTCAGAAGACAGATTTGGGCCATGGGGAACTGCTGCTTTCTCCATTAGCATGAGGGTGAGAGCACTCCAGTTAGTTACCAGCTGAGCAAAATATTAAAATATTAATATTTATTATATTAATAAATATCCGCAGTGTGGATTAACGTAATGTTTGTGATGTTTAGTGGCTGCAGCTGAGATTCAATTCTGGATGGCAATGGAAACACGCACCCAATCTGCCGAGATGGTACTGACCTGTATCGGGATGGGGGGTTACTTGGAATTAATTTCCACTAGTTGTTTTCCCAGTTTGAATATTCCAGCCATTCCTCAAGTGAGTTATTCTTACAAAATGCACGTATGCATTTTGACAGCATGACTGCAGGAAGTGCAGCTTATAGCAGCCGGAGTTTTAGTATTTTGCCCTAACAGTCTAGAAAATTATAATATATTCCCAGAAATCAATAGGCGTAGCCAGAATGCAATTCCTCCTCCTACAGGAAGCTCTGCAGTTGTTTCTTCCCAACAGCTGGCAGCCTGGGGGCCTGAATCCTTACGGCTCTGTCTCTTCAATTGTCACTTGGGCATGACCTGCCTTGCTTGGAAATCCGCCTCAAGTTGGTAACACCTCGTTCTCTGGGTCCCATCAGCGGTAGTCACCAAACATTCTGGCCCACCATGGTGCTGCTGCTGCTACCATTTAGTATTTACGGCTGACTTTAACTGAAGGAATTACAAACTGAACTTCAGTCCCCTCCAACACACCTGCCTTTATAACTCCTGAAATATCTGCACAGAAATGGGCATCACGAGACTGTGTAAAGCACCAAGGGGGAGACATCTGAGACGTTCTGAAGCATGACCCAAACGCCAGACTCCTTCACAGCAGTTTAAATATAGTACTAAATCAGATTAAAAATGTTTTTCCCAAGCTGTGTGAACAAAATTTTTATTAACTCAAGTGAAATCTGATTTGCTACGAGAGAACTTATAAGTCATCTTTTAAGATCTTCTGTTCACTGTCAGGAACAGTGGATGCTTATACATTATATAAAATTGTGTCTTTATTCCTTCCTCCAGTGCGTTTTCAGCTATTTTTTTCTAAGTAATTGGCTTTTCATACATTCATTTTATTGTACTTGAAATTTAATATTTAAACTGCTTAACGTGCTAATCAATTAGTAGAGGGCCAGACCCTGCTGCACGTTTTTATCATGTAATTTTATAGACCTATCTGCACCTAGTTAATCTTTTTCCCTCGTGAACCCAATCAAATTGCCTATATCTGAAGTTCCTTAAAGGCACATATTTCCACTGAAGATCTGTATTCTCACTGGAGTTGATTCTGGCAATTTTATTTTTATGTGGTGTAGTCCTCACATCTGAGAGGGCTAAAGTTGTGTGAAGCTAGGGCATAAAGGGAGTATTTTTATTTTGCTCTTCTAGAAATTAAGGTCTCCAAAATCCAGATTTTGTGTATTTGTCAGCTGTGATATAGATGCTGATTTACAAAGTTACCTCCTAATGACCCTCAAGGAGCCTTGGACTCTGTGTAGAGCCAGGTAGGAAACCCTGCGTCATCTGCTCCACAGGGAGCCCAGTCTGACAGAGGAGTTTGGGACCCAAAGTGGCTCCAAGTCTGAGCATCATTAGGTCTTAAGGTGGTGCAATTCCCTCATTAGCATCAGGACACAGGAACAGGTCCGGAAAGTGGTGAGACACTGGCCCAGGTTGCCCAGAGAAGTGGTAGATGCCCACCTGGAGGTGCCGGATGGGGCTTGGAGCAACCTGGTCTGGTGGGAGGTGTCCCTGCCCAGGGCAGGGGGTTGGGACTGGATCATCTTTAAGGTCCCTTCCAACCCAAACCATTCTATGATTCTGTGACACCAAAGGTTGTCTGTGGTATCTGGTAGTCCTTGCTCAGAGAAGCTGCTTCCTACTGGGAGTGCTGAGATCCTGACTTAAAGAGGGATTGAGGATGCATATGGGGTTGGGCCAAAAAATGGTGTTTGGGGCGGAATGGTTTTTCCATGGAGCTGTAAGGAGGGTTGTGGGCATGAAGGGCATGGTGTGTCTATGCAGGGGTGGCTGCAG
The DNA here is from genome assembly GCA_025769975.1 of Gallinago jamesoni. Classification (NCBI taxonomy): domain Eukaryota; kingdom Metazoa; phylum Chordata; class Aves; order Charadriiformes; family Scolopacidae; genus Gallinago; species Gallinago jamesoni. The sequence goes on along the minus strand of JAOQGH010000032.1, from coordinate 73,632,100 downwards.
TGTGTTTGGATGTGGGGGACAGCACTGCAGGGACTTGCAGGAAGCTTTGGGGGTGTCATAGGTTTGAGAAGCAAGAGGTCAGGTTGTTGTGACCTGGGGGAAGGATGGGGGGGTCATACATGGAGTGGGAGCAATACATACAGTGGCGTGGCAAAACTGTGAGGTTGGGTTGTTGTTGTTTTTTCCTTAAAATCTTGTGCGCTTTTGAAAAAATGAGGGTACCTTACACATGAGCCAGCACGGTATTCCTTTTTCATCTTCTAACGCCACATCCTGACCCCCAGGAACAGCAGAAAAAATCTTTAGTGTGTTGTTCGGTTGGTTGGTTTGGCTTGGTTGTGGTTTTGAAGCATGTGAACAAGAAATCAGGGGGGGGAAGAAAAGTATTTTAATGTTTTGATTTCAAATCTAGTGATTTCAGCAGCCAAACTTTTGAAACTGGGAAGGATTGGTCTTTCTCGACTTAGAAACATTATTCCTTTCCAAGTATTATCCAGGCTGTTAATTCCGGGCACACGCTTAGCAAACTGCGGAAAACCCGTGTCTCGCTGCAAACCCCATTTTCCTTTGCGAGACAGGAAAATTAAATAAGCTCATCAGATTTTTCAGGCAGCAAGTCAACGTGGGAGCGTTTCTGTAGCCTATTCCCCGCTCGGCCCCTTCTCCCTGCCTTTGGTCACGGGTTCCCTCTGTTCGTGTGTCAGAGGCAGAGCAAGCAGGTGACTAATCGGGAGGTTAAAGGGGACTTGCTGAGATGGAACCGCGTAAGCCAGACTTAATGCACAAAGAGAAAGAAAAGCAGGGAAGAGACAAAGGGGAGAGAACAGCAACAGCTTTTTCTACGGTCTGTGCAGCGAGGGGGGAGGTTAACCTGAGTCTTGCCGGCTTATTTTGGTCCGGTTTGCCCTGTTTCAGCAGACTTTGAGAGCAGGAGTCTGTCCGCATCAGCCGGGAGCTTCCCCCAGACTAATAGACCTTGTCAAGAGGGAGGGCACGCTGCTAACGCGCTTTGATGGGCTTTTGCAGCTCCGAGCTACTCCCATACTTGCCAGGTCAGGTATTATAGCAGCCACATCTAGACATCCATCCTTAGATGTGTAATTTGAAGAACAGGTTTGTAATAAACAGATGGAAGGCATTTCCCTGTTTTACAAAACTGAAAGTGTTTTGGTTTGGTTTTTGGTTTGGGTTTTTTTTGTTTTTTTTGTTAAGCCCGTTTGTTCTGAAACACGCTCTGGTTTCTGAAAACAAAGACTCATCAAGAAATTCAAGAATCGAGATGCGAGTTGCAGATTCTTACTATCTTTTCATTACCATAGTTACTTGCGTATTGGTTATATGATAATTATTGTTAACATCCCAGTGATTTTATGGAGAAATGAGGTTTGTTTTCCATATAGAAATTAAATAAAAGCTAGCATATAAACACGAAGAGAGAATGAAAAACACCCTTACTCTTTTTATCAGGGATGTAACATTTTCATATTAGCACTCATGTATCTAATGTATATAATATTTTTCCAGTCATTAAAATCATTAGTAGTAAATAATGCATTGTGAAAAAGTGTTGTAAAACAATGTGTTTTCACTTTCAACTTGCTTCTTTCATGTCTTTTCATTCAATTTAAACCTGCTTGACATCGTCCAAGTTAACAAATTGCTCTCTTCTCCTCAGCACCTACTGGTGGCAACCCGTAAATCAACGTCTCGTGCAGAAGTATGAAAGACCTCATTAAATCTATTTTTGTGCGAGTTAACAGCTCTCCAAATTAACCTTTCTTTAAAAAATAAAATAAAATAAGATAGTAAAGGTCAGCCTCTTTGTACAACAGTTTGCTGACCACAGAGATTTTCAAGCCTGATGGCACATTTGACTGCACGGTTGTCTCATCATTTTGGCAGTGATCTGTTTGATGCCAGCGAGGAATGCTAAGACTTCTAACTGTCTGAAATGTGTTAACATGTAGACTTTTTTTTTTTTTTTTTAAAGCAGGAAGTGAGAAATGAAAGAGAAAATGTCTTCACATTATTTTTTTTTTCCAACAGCGGTAAGTTATTGATGTGAAATGACTTTTGCTAATAATCTGGGGGGAGGAGTGCTCATCTCTTCTCTCCATGCACTTGACAACTCTTTGAATGGCAATACAATCTTGCATTTTATGTTTGATTCATTCTGTTAGAATTCACTTTATTTCACTAACAGGCAAATACAAATATATTTTGGCACAATAGTTGCAGAAAGACTATGTAAGAAGGCCATGTCTTACTTGAAGGTGGGCTCTTTAACAGTTTAAGGCAATTAATTAGACCTCCGAAGGCAAAAACTAAGCCCACATATGCTGGAGTCTTGATGATACTCGGCTGTGTCTGAAGATGTAGGGGAAAATTTATTTTAAGCCTATTGCTTTTTCAGTATGAGGTATAGAAGCTAATGTACTTCCAACAGAAATCACAAATATATTTCACCTACGTTATACATAAAAGACAAATGACAAACGTTTCCAAAATTTGCAAATGGGAATATCTATAAATAAGAACACTTTAGTAACATCAAATAAAGGCAGAAGAAAAAGATAATAAAGCATTAAGAAGAAAAATGAAGATGCTAAGAGAACAAATAGCATTATAGTAACAACATTACTATAGCAATATCTATACTTTTGAGTTCGAGTGTGTCATATAGAAAACTAAAATCTGATTATAAAATGTGTCAAGTAAGAGGCAGTGCAGAGTGCAAATATTTGTAGCAAGGTGCCAGACTATTTATTTATAACATCAGTTAAGACAACTGCTGCACTCAACCAAATATTTTACTTGGTTTTTTTCTTCTCATTTCTATTTCAATTTACACCATTTAAATAAGAAACTATTTGCTTTCACTGAAAGAGTGCATTGTGTGGTCAAGGTGGGGTCTTCCCCCCTTTCTTCACTATCAAATAGAACAAGTTGTCATTAGTCAAAGTACTTGGAGGCTGGTTCTGAAAACTGCCTCAGTGTTGAACACGGTCGAGCATCTATGACATAAAATCACACCAGGGGACAATGTGACTCGTTAAGAACTTACCTATAATATCTAAGTGGAAAAAAATTGTATTATCATGGGGACTTCAATGGAGAGATTATGATCTGTAGGTCTTATACTGTCAGTGCTAAAATGACTCTGACATTTAAAAAAATCATAGATATCTAAACTATTGGTGCAATAAATTCTTTATTAAACGTCCTATTGATGGCTGAAAAGGGAAGGGAAAGAATCACGGTTAATGTTGGCTTAGGTGAGCGAACAGATTAATTTATAACTTTGTTAAATAGAGGAAAATGAAAACCAGGAAATATTCTCTGTGAAAACCTGTCATGTAAAATCTCTCTCAGTAAAAAAAAAAAATATTCAAATCTAAAACTGAAATGATTCCTTCAAGTTTGTGCTGAAAACTGCCTTAGCTAGGAAACAAAAAATCCAGTTAAATAAATCAGTTTGATAGGATGCGTATTGAAAAACAACTGGAGGAGAGCATAATTTAATGATAATGAATTTGTATCGGTAAGAAATTTAGACAACTGAAGGGGCAGGAGGAAAATTAGAGGGAAATCCGTGGCCAGTGAGTTTGGTGTGGTTGTGGTTTTTTTTCTTTCCTTTAGTGGGGCAGATGTTGGGCTTCTTGTTGTGGCCATTAAGATGAAAAGGAATGAGAGGAATCCTAACAATGTTAACCAAATCTAGGCAAAAATAGAAGATTTCCCCAGGATAAGGCAGAAAACGCTGAGGTATCAAATAAATATCATCTGTGCTCAGATGGAGGAAGAGACGGCAAAGAGACAGTTAGAACATCCAATAAAATATTTATTTTTTAAATGGAAATATTAAATTGTAGCTATTAATACTGGATGTTTTTCAATAGATAATTTCATTCGGGAGTGAAAAATATGTAGGGAAACACCAGGTAGACATAAAGCAGATGAGTTAAGGCTGTGAATACTGATGCCAATTTATAGTCAGGTTCCATTAAGAATATTAAAAGAGCTGGCTGGAGAGCTCTTCTAGCTGTTAGTGTTAACTTCTATGAAGTTGCCTAAACCTGGAAAACTTCTAAAGAAATGAAAGGAAGAAAGTGCTGTTCCCTGGGCTTTGTGAATACTGACCATGTATAATTTTGTATAAGGCAGACTGTTTTTCTGGCAAAGTAACTAACTGAATGATGCAGGAATCATTCATGTGAATTAACATTAACATTGAACATTCAGTGGGATTTTAGCATCAAGACTAATTAACCATTGAAGCCTTCTCTGTGGGTTTATGGAAGATTTTCAGTTGCCAGAAGTTTTAATCGCCATCTTTTCTCCAAAAATCAAGTTAAGCCAGAAAAGTACGTAGTGGTAGTTCTGTGGCAAGTGTTCTGTGTGATTGTAGTGATGTCTTCTAGTCTAACTTCATTTATAGCATCCAAGATATTCAGGACCATAAACCTTGGCAGGTTTACACCATGTAACAATTGCATCCTTTATTTAAAAATTTTCATGAAGGAAACTTCTATAATGTCTATTTTATTCCCAGCAGCTGTCTGTAGGCTGTTCTTTTAGCGGCGTAGTTAGAATAATTGATATAAAGCCTTTTGAGATGGTGAGGAATGTGATACTTCAGACCATCTGCAAAATGGTGGCCTTGCAGTAAAAATGAAATGAATAAAAGAAGGACTAGGTACTCACTGTATTAATCTTTTTTTCTCTGTCTATGATCTTTTTTCTTTTACCTGTAATAGAGCTCTAACCTTTAAATGTTCTCCGAGTTGAACAATTTTTCATGATCCAGCTGTCTCAGGATTGTTTTAGTTAGGTTTAATATTTCTTTTGATTCACTGTTGGATTTTTTTTTGTAGCTATTTATGGGATTTAACACCTGTGCCAGACAGGGGTTAATAAATCATGATTTGAATAATTATAAAATGATTCCAGTTGAATAAATGAATATGACCTCATTAGAAAAAAGCTCTTAATGCCACTGGCTTTTGCCAACGAATATCTGTTTGATGCCACTTTTCCATACCTCTTCTCCCAATAAAATATAAACATACTAAATCAAATCATTTTTAAAAAAGCTGAATTGAAGTATGTTGTTGTTTTCTTGATCTATTGATATAACGGTTTTCCCCCAACATTTTTATAATGGAAAATACAGTTTGTTTCTAAGGATGACAGTTGATGCCATAGGCAGGCTAATCCAATATCCCATTGCATCAGAAGGGGATGATCCCATCCCACTTGACTCTAGCCAAACACCGAGGCTGTTTCTTTTGCAGAATGAACACTTAATTATAGGGACAGGGAGGGTGTCCGGTCCCTGGATGATCCAGGGGCGATGGTGGATGCTGCCTCCATCCTGAGGTTTGCTGTGCGGCGGCTGCTATTCCTTTTCATTGTGGCAGGCTTCATCCAATTTCTGGAGCCAGCAGAGTATTATTCCCTGCTCCTCTCCCCACCTCCCTCTACCCCCAGTTTCCTTGGAGAGCTTCCCAAAGGTTTTACTAGCTTGAACTCGCTCCCTGCGGAGTCAGACGATCAGCACAGTTGACACAACACAGGAGGCTTTGGAGAAGATGAACGTAACTGCAGCAGCACTAAATATTTTAATGTCAGCTTTAATGGGACTGTATCCTAACCCTGAAAAAAATAAAAAATACAACCTTCCACCAGCAGCCAGCTGAACCAACTCAGCCTGCAGCTGCGCAGGCGGATCTAACAAAAGGAGGGGGGAGACAGGCAGGAATCCACGGCTCCCAGGGATGGGAGTGGGGGAACCTCCCCTTTTGGCAGCCCGAGACTGGCAGAGCTGCAACAGAAAACTGCTTAAGGTTCACTGGAGAATCTGGAAGTGCCCAGTTCAGTTTTGCATCGTCTAATTTGTGCTCACATGTACTTTTCTCATCCCACTTTGCAGTTTGTATTTATGTTACAAGATTATTTGTGAGGCAGAGAAAGGAAGACATTCATTCAAAGCCAAAATATAGAAGTGCAAGTAGGACTGTCAAAATATCTATGTCAAAACTAAATGTAAAGTTATTTTAGAGATACTGATAGTGTCCCCAAAACCCCTGTGCTCTCTCTTGCAGTAGGAAAAGCTTGTGGTGCTATTGTACCTTCTTATTTGGCCTCCCTTTCCTAAGAAGGCATGATACGTAGCAGGAATTCACAGCCTTTTCGCTTAACTTGTTCCACCTGTATTTTCCCAGGCTTCAGAAACTGGGTCTGAAGGTAGAGAGAAGAGGTGGATCTTACCATTTTGACCTTGTGCTCAGATCAGGCAGGTTAAGAGCTGTTAAACAGGAGGGAGCAGGGCAGTTCTGTCTAACGTTAAGTTATTCCTGCTCCAGAGCATCACTCGCCTCTTTCCTTTACTGATTCTCTTTTATTTCATGCTGAACCATCTTTCAGATGTTTCAGAGTGACTCCTTTGTTTCCACAAGCTTTCTCGGCGTTGCCGATGTCCACGTAGGCTCCCAGCTGAGCGGGCTTGCTGTCAAAGAGTCCAGGTGTCCCCATCTGTGTCAGCAATGGAAGGGACCTCACAGATTCTTGTTCATTGAAATGCGCAGGAGTTGATCTGCTTCGAGTAAACCTGACGGTGTCAGGACAGATCCGAGGAAAAGCAGCTCATTCCGTAGCTTGTTTATCCTGGAACGGTTATAATTTCCAAGCCGTGGGAAGCTAGACTAGCTTCAGCCTAGTCTAGCTCAGTAGCTACCTCTGGTATAACCTGGCTTTTGGAACTGGTTATCCAGAAAAGACCCTGTTATTAGGGAGGGTGAAGAACATAAACCCATTAGAAGCTACAGTTTTAACTTCCTATTAAGGAAGCTTTTAATACTCACCTTTCAATACGTAAACTTGTAGCTTTCCCTGTCCTTAGGCAGCTATTGAAACACGCATTTTGGAGGTGAGGTAACTATACGTTAGTCATCCCCTATACATTGCTGAATGCTGAGTCAGTGCTACATCACCTGAAAGCAGCCACGGGATCTCTGAGATTGATAAAAGGGGCTTTGTCTCCTTCCTTGTTCCTCACAGCTTTGAGGAAGGAGGGAGTTCCGTGTCAGTAATTGTACTTTCAGGTAGCTGGAATTGCAGGCACAGGTTTATAAATTAATGTTCAATATCATGTTAAAATATAAGAATGTTACTTTATAACAGAACAAATAGGGTATCAAATTAAACATAAACTTCTCCTCCTGTAAGCTCTGTTCAAACAGTTTTACTGCTGGGTTTGTGGAGTTTGCTGGGATGTGCACTGACTCCTGTACTTAAAAGGTAATAGCTGCTTACTCTCCAGAGCCCTGCTAAAGAAATAATGTTAAAAATTATTTCTTCACTGCTAGTTTTGTCAAGTCACAATAATTAGCTATATTTCACCTGAAAACATCCTTGCCATTTCTCTAAGTTTTGACCCTGTGACAAGTTTTGTAGTTGGAAAACTGAATGTTCTAGCTCTGTATTCTTGAGAATTAAACGCTTCCATTTATCTGAGGTCCAAAACTCAAAATAATAAATAAAAAATCAGTAACTTTAAAATTAGTAATATCAAATATGATCAGCTAGTGATGGATTTTTGTCTCCAGTCTATAATAAGTAACAGATCCATGAATAAAGCCACTGCTACAAATATAAACTTGCCTCTTATGATTTCAAAATTAAATATTATTTCTTTGTACATTTCATTTTCTGCAAAAGCATTACCATGCTGTATAGTCATTACTTATACAACTGCTAATATAATTGGTGTAAGGGCTTCACACTGGTGAGTTGGTCCAGGCACCATATGAGGGCTTGGGGTGAGCTTGGATTCTCCTTATCTCATCACGGAGTGTTTCATATATTTCCTATATTCACCTTCCTCTGGCCGAGGCCTGAGCCACCGTACCTACAGGAGTGTTTCTGCCCTTGCTGGGAGGATGTACAGCCCTGTATATCACAGGCATCTTTTTGTATGGGAGGACTTTTCTGCTAGAGCTGAATTGCTTCAAGTACATTGTCCCATAGCAGAAGAAGAAAGAAAATGATGATGTAGTTCAGTGAGAGAAGGAAATAAATATATATATATTTCTCTGTGTATATATATATTTGTCTATTTGTTGCTAAATGGGACTTCAAGGCAGCAGTAGTGTTTCTGGTTATACACATTTGGCTCCGAGCTTCTCGGTACCATGAGATAAGAGTTTTTCTTAAATGCTCTGCACCTGTATGTGCTTCTAAACCAGCACATAAATTAACCAGTGTTAATTTAGGCTGTGTTTGTTTCACTTTAGCTGTGTATGTCAGTTAATCATACTTTGTCATTAGCTCTCTACATATGCCCCTCTATATGCTCTTTTTTCCCCCCTCTGCCTCCCATATTATTCACAGGAAATGTGGGTTTACCCATCGAGAAGCGCATTGCGTATATAGAGAGAAATTATATGAACATGCATATTATTACACCCAATATGCTTCACTGAAATTACCACTTTTCACTGGCAACTTAAGAAAGCAGAAGGAAGGAAGTATAGGTGATCCCGGGACGTTCTGTAAGTTTACCTGCGTGTAGGCTGCTGTTTCACAACCAGATTGGTTTTGTTTTATTCTGCAGCTCTAGGCACAAATACAGTAGGTAAACAATTAAAGAATATTGATAGCAATATGACTGAACCCTTTTCTCACTTTTTTCCCTTTTTTATTTTTTTTCCTTTTGCCTGTGTGGGATAGTATTCTATTTGGCAGGGTACTTTAAAAACAAGTGTTAATTTTGGGGTGAGAAATGGTGATTCAGGTATGAGACCTTGCCTTCTGTAGTTACAAACCACAGAGAACTGAGAATGTGCAATTGCCTAAAGCCAGGGCTGGAAGGGATCCCTGGAGCTCATCAGGTCCAACCTTCTGTTGAAAGCAGGGCTTTAGACAACCCAGGGCTGTGTGTCTCAAGCCAAGATTGAAATAATTTCCACCAAGGGAGATCCCATCTCTTATCTGGATAACTCATTCCAATTTTTGATTGGTTTTATAGTGAATTTTTTTTTTAATATCTAGCCAGAACACCCCCTGAAGCAGCTTGGGCCTGTTGCCTCTTTTCCTGTCACCATGCTCCCTTGTGAAGAGACTACCTCCATCTGCTCTATCACCACCTTTTCAGCATTGGGAGACTGTGATTAGCTCCCTCTGAGCCTTCTCTTCCCTAAGCTGTGTGAATCCCTTCTTCCAGCCTTTCTTCATGTGGCAAGTTCTCCGATATTTAAATCCTCCTGGTGGCTTTCCACCAGACTCCCCAGTTGTTCAATGTCCCTCGTGAGCCGGAGGGACCAAATGCTTGATGTTTTTCTGCTGTCATGGTCTTGGGAGCATTTTAGGAGGGCAACATATATGACTTTGTAAACCTATCAGTTTAGTGCCACGCTGTACGTGTTATCGTATACATTGTTTAAACCTGTGACTTAGGTAGTCTTTGTATATGGAATCACAGTATATATCTAATTTATATCTGAAATAGGTTATGAGGTTGTATTTATTTTATCTAAAGACACCTATGTTTTGGTGCACTGCTTAGCAGAGGTAAAGCACTTTAATTATTTATGTCCATGCTTTTCCTTTTCCACTTTATATAGTGCAGGTACTAGGGTTGGGAGGGGGAAAATGTTGTTGGTTTTTTTTTTAAACAAACTAAAAGGGGAAAACTCTTCATTTGCTCTCTTAGGTTTCCCACGATGCAAAACCACTCTTGTACCAGGTGGTGCTGAACAGTGAACGGTGGGTTTAAATAAACAACTACATGCTTCTACGTCTTTTGAAGCAGGAACACAACTTCAGTAGGGTTGTGTACTGGAGTTGAACTGCAATCCCAGAAGTAATAGAGCAGATTTTTTTTCAAGGAAATCCAACAAACACAATTGTGCTTTCGTCTTAAGACAATGACTGACGGCATTTGTATTACTTATATATCCTAAACTCCAATGTTCCCTGACTCGCATTAACCTCTTTCACAAGGATCACAAATCTTCAGAGAATCTCCTATATCTGTGTAATTTACTCTCTGTCAAACATATAAAACAAATCTCAGTAATACTTTCTGTTTGGGGAGAAAGGGAACTTGGAAAGGAAATTTCTATTGCGGCTGGCCCTGCAGTTTGACCGCCCAGATCAGAGAGATGGGAAAAGCCCTGTTTCAACACCCATAACCACGGTTAGACTGATTCGTGGTTAAATACTTTAGCTCAGAGAGTCTGGTATGGTTTTGGTGGGGAGTTGGTTTTTTTTTTTTTTTTGGGGGGGGGTGGGGGGGGGGGGTAGATGGTGGTGAAATTATTATGTCACCA
>JAOQGH010000032.1:73592170-73621669 GCA_025769975.1 Gallinago jamesoni | reverse complement strand
GGGTGGGGGGGTAGATGGTGGTGAAATTATTCTGTCACCAGATAATCGATAGAGACTTTTTAAAATACATTAGACAGGGTAAGATTAAGCATGTCAAAATTTGATGGTTTTGTCTATACAGCTACTGGTGTTCAGTTTTAGCTCCCTTTTAAAAGTAAAATAAACAGAACTTCCTGGTAACAAAATATTTGGGGAAGTTTTAACTCTCTTAAATACTTTTTTAATTGTTGCCCTTATTTCTTTCTTGTTACTGTGCCAGGCTCCACTGTGAATTGTAGCTTATCCTACTTCATTTATAGTTCTAGATATCGCCTTTATCTTCTCTGTGTTTCCTGGTTTGTAACACAGATCTTTGCTTCTGAGTAGTTCATTTTTAACTTCCTATGTACTTACACGATGTTAGAAATATTTCTGTATGACTAATGGTGCAGGTAGACATTTTATCTATGTCTTTCTTCTTGTTTATAAGCTTATTTTTGCCCTTTCTGCTATACAAAGACATGTCTTACGCTGTAGGTTTGCCTTACAATGTAATTATTTTAAACATATGTTCATCCATGGTTTTGAATCTCACTCTGTTGGCATTACCGAGCAGAATTTGACAGCTGGGTAAGTTTTAAAGAGCATATTTTGCTAGGAACTACTTCCTGCAAAGAAAAACAGAAAATATGTAAGATTCCATTTAAACCAAAAACATTGAAAGAGAATTATGCTTTAGCACCAAATTTCCTAAACTTCCTTTCCAATACATAACTGAAATCTAGGAAAAGTCATTTGGGATCATAGCCAAAGCTTCATTCCAGACTGCTGCCCTTTTTTTGCCTTTTTTCTCTGTATTAGGAGGAAAAAAATCTGCGTACCCACGTGTTTAGATGAAAGCCTAGTTTTCGTAGCGCGAGTAAGATGTAGAGTCTTTCACCGCTCCGAGGGGACAGGTTAAACGCCTCCTTCAGGGAGCGTGACCTGTGTAAAAGCCAGCCTTTAATCGCCGTCCTGCTTATACCACTTATTACAGTATCACCAGACCAATTATATAGCAACAGCCAGGCTTATCAGAAGTCTGGGCAGAACCAAGTCCAGAGCTATTCTCTTACCCTGGAAGTTGCAGGAGCTCAGATTTGAGAGCCCTGGGCAGATCTGCGTCGCCGCTGCCGCGGTTAATTGTAGCTGGGCGGCGGGCAAATGTCATTTTAGTCCCCGATGCCATCAGGCTGGCATCTTTCACAAGCAGTGATTTTATTGTATGAGAATCGACTCCGTCTGCCGTGTCTTACGGGGTGGTTATGCAGAAAATGATGCGTTTAAAAGAAAAAAAAAAAAAAAATTGTCGTTAGAAGAGAATCGGGGCAAAGACTCCTAAAAAGTTGTTAACCGGGAGGACAGACTTCTGAAAGCCATTCCACCGGCGCGCGGTGCCAAGCTCTTGTGTTGCCAAGTTTGGGCTGAAATACCGGGACACGGAGATAATATGGTCCCAGAAAACTTGCCAAGGAAACTGCAGTCAGAAATGTAGGAAAGCGTCCAAGATTCAGGCCTCGAACATGCTGCATTCATTACCAGCAGCTGTGCCTGTGAGAAGTGTTTCTTTATACCTCCCAACCCAAACCGCTGTGGCCTGTCACTGTCATTTCTGTAGCAATTTGCTGACTTTTTAAGAAACGGGAAAGCGTTTAGCTAAAACAGAAGTTAAAGTGACTGACAGAAGATAATTTAAGGGAATTTTAATGGCTACTGGAGTGTGTACCGTGGAACTACGTTGAAGGGCACATATATTTTACATTTCACTTTATGTAATAAAACTTGCTAAGAAAATAATAATTAAAACCAAAAGTTTTGGTAATAGTTTACTGTCAATCACAGATGCATACCTCGAAAGATCCCTTAAAAAGCCAAGAACGGGAAAGTGATGTGATAGTATTGCTATTATTTCAAGCATTAGGATTTTAAGTTATTGACATCTCCTTTTAAGATAAATTCAAATATGCCTCCATTAGGGGGAGTTACACATTCATCGCTAAGTGCATCAGGTTTTCAGACACTGTTTGATATGGATGTTTTTGTTAACTTTTAAAACACTCTGCTACTACTAGTACCGCCTTGTTTCTCTGCAGTGGGGCACGTTTTTAACATGTTTAATCATCATGGAAAAATTTGCAGCAAAGAAGACGGTCCAACTTGATCAATTTCTGAATACTTTGGGGAGAAAAAAATTCCCATTATAATATAAAAAATATATTTCTTACGTGGAGGATTTTTCCAGGGTGAAATATAGATGGTAAGATTTAGAAAACCTGGAGCAAAACATCCTTTTTTTTTTTTTTTTTTTTTTTTTTCCTGTCTGTGAAACTGCTTCTGCCTGAGGGTAGTTCAGCAAATCTATCAGTGTCTGGTTTGTTTACTTTGGTGCAGGAGGGTTTTAAACAGCAATGTGACCCTTGCTTGCTGGATGTTAGCAGGAGCATTATCAAAAAGGCAACGAATACCGATGGATTTCAGCTGATAAATTCTTGTGCCTTCCTGGGCTTTCGAGTGTAATATAGACGAGGTGTTGAAATCGTGTAGTTTTGTAGCTAAGCGCTCTCCATCGAGCTAACATGGATAGGGACAGAGCCCTTTCCTTTAGATGAATGGCTGAGAACCACAACCGGTTCAATTCTCCGGGGAATAATTCCGTTGCACGTTTGCCCTGCAGTCACAGAGCCCTTGGAGTACTGTTCTCAGTGTCTGTGGTCCAGCTGCAGGAAGCACTGGCTCCTGGGAAGCTTCAGAAGAACTTCTGGGAGGCCACATAAGTAGGAAAAGAAGGGGATTTCTAACCCTTACAATCTAGGATTCTGGTACAGCACGCTTGAGGGCTTGTCTCAAAATGAATGCCATCAGTACTCTGCTCTTTGGGGCACAGAAGTCTTCTACTGGAGACTTTGGTGCTCTGAGGGCTGGAGCTCCTCTGCTGTGAGGACAGGCTGAGAGCATTGGGGGGGTTTGGTCTGCAAAAGAGAAGGCTCCAGGGAGAACTTAGAGCCCCTTCCAGTCCCTCAAGGGGCTCCAGGGAAACTCTGGGGGGACTCTTGATCAGGGAGGGGAGAGATGGGATGAGGAGGAATGGTTTTACCTGAAAGAGGGGAAATTTAGATGAGATCTGAGGAAGAAATTCTCTGCTGTGAGGGTGGTGAGAGCCTGGCCCAGGTTGCCCAGAGAAGCTGTGGCTGCCCCATCCCTGGAGGGGTTGAAGGCCAGGCTGGATGGGGCTTGGAGCAACCTGGTGTGTGTCTGGGGAAATATTGCTGTACAGAGAAGAGTGAACTCTTTCAGACACTGGTAATGCTTTATCTGGGTTTTTTACCAATATTAAGGGCAGTCTCTATAAATTTGATTATCTTCAGGATTTTGCAGTAAAAGCTGGGTTTTTACTGGATGCTTTTCTTATCTTTGAATCCCTCTCCAGCAGGCTCAGCTCTGATCATCTCAGATGTTTGACCTCGGAGCTGATCCAGTCACACTGGCATTTTCAGTCCTAAATGTGGCTCCGCTCTTCCGTGTAGGTTTTCACTTAGGCTTTCACTTTGCACGCTTTGCTCTTAAACTGTAATCACATGGTGGGTGGGAAGAGTGGGGGGAAAACCTTTCCTGTGACTTGTGCTGATTCACCAGCAGTCTGAAAACTCCTGCGTCATGTCACCGGCTTTTGTCTGCCCTCAGTATATACGAACTATATTTAGTTTCCTTGAGAAATACCTTTTATGCCGAATATTCCACCACTTGCTCGCATTTTAAGGGCTCTCGTATGAGAGAGTTCAGCTGGACTTTGCGTTCCTTCTCTTGGCAGATCACAACTTGCAGATCTGGCAGTGCTTGTGGGAAGGTCCTCAGTGAAACGCGTTGTTAGTGAAATCATTTCGATGATGGAATTAGGAAGTGCTGGTGATAAAGTTGGCCGCCAAACGCTGTGATTTCTGGAGCTGTTTAACACACATGGATCCGTGGTCTGACATCTGTGCAGCGGCCTGTCGAGCAGAGAAACAGAGTACGGGGACGTGGTGGTGGGAAGAAAGACTTTAGGGACTGTCACGTGTGATAAGGTCTACCTGAAATACCGCGTTCTGGAAACTTGTGGGATGTTTAGCCTTGCTTGAAGTAAGTTGAGCCCGGGTGGTGGTTGTAAGATCTGCAATACAAACTCGTGGCTCACTAAAGCGTGATGAGCACATCAAAATGGTCCTGAAGTATGGATAAAATGAAGGAGGAAATATTTTCTTTTCCTTCCTCTCCGCTTAAATAAATGGTATCTTTAAATTCTTGATGGTGTCTACGCTCTGTTTCTGAATATGCTACATCTGCTGGTATCCGGTGAAATTATTTCCCAGGCAGTTCAGCACGTTGGCAAATATTGAGGGTGTTGGGTTGAACGTGGAAAATGATCACCTTCTCTCCAGGAGAATTAGTATCAAATAAATCACTTCGAGGTGTGCCGTAAATGCAATTCTAGATGCTCTACAGCACTTAGTCTTGTGCCTAACAACCCCTCCATCACCACGCATTCATCATCTGCCTGAACGTCCACCATGGGAAGGTTTGTTCAAGCAGGCAGTTCTGAGTGTATATAAAATGTATATAAACCCTATTCTTACAGTTTATGTAAACCTCCTCCTCTTATTTTTTTCTTCTCATCCTGGAAAAGATGATAAGTTGTCTACTTAACAGCAGCCTGCAATGCTTTTATTTTTTTTAATATATAAACCAAAGTTACTATTTTGGAAAGCTTTTATTTCCTTTTAAACGTATGAATTTTATACCCGTTTTGTATATAGACCACTCGCAGGGACATGGCTCACACCAGGTGTCAGAGTAGTGTGAAATAATTTTTATGCCACCTTTCCAAGGCAATAAATGTCATATAAGCATACACAAGTGCAGATATAGTACTTTTAGATGAACATTCTCAAACTGTATGTTAGAAATCTGTTTGACAGACTTACCCAAAGGATGACACTTTTTTTCTGATCTTGCCAAAGCAGCAACTGTGTAAAAAGAAAATTTGCTCTGGTGGTTGGGTACCTTTTTTTTTTTCCTTCAAGGAGTTTTGATGTAGAGGGAGGGAGGAGAAACCATAATTAGGAGAAAAGAAATGGTTTTTTTCTACTGAGAAAAAAAACCACATTCTGACCAAAATTATACAAGGACTTTTCAAACACCTACCCTACAATAAAAAGACAAAAGAGATGAAGGACAGCAGCAGCTGAACCCACAGTCCCGGCCACATAGTTTCTGTCATGATCAGTATAATGCCTATTCCAAGAAATATGTGAAATATGTTTTGTAGGGATCACACGGATATTGATTTTTTTTTTTTTTTTCTGCACTTCCATTTTTAAAATATCTTTTTTAAGATGTCATTTTGGACAAGTACCTTGAACTGGGATTTTGGGGTTGTTTTTTTTTGTTGTGTTTGGTTATTTTTTTAAGATGATCAGAATGCAATATAAACTTTTCTAGAAATGTGAGATTCCAGCTTCATCATTAAGAAGAGGAGAGTGGGTTTTTTTGTGGAGCTCGTTCTCATACCGATAGGCATGCTCTGCTGGTGGTCTTTACCAATTCTGAAAGACTCACAATAGGGTGGTTTTTTTTTACGAAAGCCAATTGTCTTTGTCAGACCTCTATACAAAAGTGTTTTATTCTAAATTGATTGTTTCAAACAGCCTACAGATACCTTGCTTGTTATGAAATGTCCCGTATCTCATGAGCTTACACACCAAATTGACCTCTTTTTCTTTCTGGTTGCTTCTTTATGTCACTTTCATTTGCAGTAAATATCTTTCTCTTTTTCTTTCTGACAAAAGTGTAAAAATTTAATTAAAAAAAAAACCAAACCCAAACATATCCAGTAATCCAGAGGGATTTAGAGCTGTGGACCCAGGTATTAAATGTAAATCAAAACTTAGTCAGTTGGAAGTTGCTTAATATGAAGATTAGACACTCAGTCTCCAGTTCGGAGCACTAGCTCTGCAGGCAACTGCTCCTTCACCTTCTCTTCCAGGTGAAAGCCAGTGAGTAGCAGCTGCTGATAGAGGTCTCAAGAAAAAAATGGGAAAGCAATATGAAAAATTAAGGGTGGAAGGTGCCACAAACTGTGCATATTTTGGGATCTTTAAGAGTTTTTTCTCTTTAGGGCCCTGAAGTGTGGGGATGCCCTGAAGTGAGTCTGGCGAGACTCAAACAGGATTCCAATTCACAGCAAGTTCACTTTAAAGAGAGATATAAGGCTCGGGTTATAGATGGATTTTTATTTCCTCTGTGAAGGGCTTAAACTTTTTCCTGAAATACTATTGCCTTTTCCTCTAAAATTAGGTAAAATGGCCTGAAAACATCAGAGCATTATTTTTTATTGCTTCAGCTCACTACTGTTACTCATACGGCAGTTCTTCTGAACCAAACAGGATTAACCTTTTTTTTGGGGGGGGTGGAAACTATTTATTTCAAAGGCCTCATGGATACATCATCTAATCCCCTGGAACTTTCATGAAAATGTCTTCCCTCCTCATCACTGAGCTGTACTGGAAGATAAGGGAAGCACGTATGCTTTGTGTTTTCCCAGGATGGTGTTAATCATTCAAAGCATATGTGCTCTTTTTCTCTGTAGTCTGCTGGCTGACTGGTACTGTCTGCATTCAAACCCAGGAATGTGGTGATGAAAAAGGAACTAAAACTATATAAAAAACTATGAAAAGCATCATGACCAATATTTATGTCCTCAGTAATTCAGATTTGTGAGACCAAGATATTTGATTGGTATAATAACTGTAAAATTGTATTTGCCTGTACTTTTATTGATGACAGAAAGTAACGTAGAGTAGGGTGATTCTAAGCAGGGTGTTGTACTGTTAAACAGCAAAATTCTAGGTATTACACAAAAATATTTTGCGTTTTTTACTTTGCCTGATACTGCTTTGAGCTCCCTGGGAAATTTTTCGAAGAGGAGAGTAACATTATTTACTTCAGGATGTTAGTCTGCTGCGCTCAAAAATCACAGTACAGTTATACACTGGGTGGGTTTGTGTTGCTTGTTAGGGAAAAAGCCACCCTGTATTATCCACTTATATTCAAGAAAAGTGTCATAATTCAATCATTTTTTGAAAGGACTGTGTTTTTGCTATAACTTTGGCCCTACCCCAGTTTCCTCTACTTGCTTACATTTTCCACTTGCATTTTCAGTGAAATGCTGATCTGAAACCACAAAATTCTTAATAAACTCTTGGAAGGGGTTATAAAAAATAAAGTTAGGCTTTATCTATGTGAATTAAAAGGAGAAAAAAAAAAACTTTTATTGTTTTCAGATTTGAACACTGAATCAGTGATCTCATTTTGGTCTTAATCTGTTCTCATTTAAATCAGCATCATTATTGCATGAAAAATGGCTCATCTTAATCTTTACGTGTGAGAAAAATCTAGTCGATGGAGTGTACTACTTAAGTGCTTAAGAACTACAAGATGTTCTACATGTAAATGTATTTGTGCACATGTGCTTTCTCATGGGAACACATCATGCTACTAATCCTGTTGATATCAGATAGTATTCTTAGACATTTCTAGACAAGAATTTGCCTTTTTTAATGTACTTCCATCAGGAGCTGGAAAGCTAAATTAGAAATGTTTTACTTGATGAAGTCTGTTTTCGTAAAACAGATGTGAGAATGTATGTTGCTCTTATAAATGATACTTTATCTGACAAAAATCTTTCTCTTAATCACTGTTTAAATTTCATAGCTTAATACTCCACTTTGTTGTAGGGACATAAGACAAACAGGTTCCAAAGTGATGTACTGATGTTGTGTAATTTTGGTTTCTACTCCGTTCATGCTTGTTCATAACGCACATGCAGACAACAGGATTCATTTAAAGTACACCTACTGTTGCAGTAAATGTAGCTGTAAATGCTAATTAACTATTTACGATAGGATATCTTAACAGGCCACTTAGGCTACTGCTATTCAAATAAGTGAATTAGGATTTGGCTAAAAAGGTGTTTGTTCCCTTTTATTAAAAGCCATTGGTCATCATTAATGTTGATAAATAGCTGAAATGATTATCTGGATGCTGAGAAGAAGAAAAGTTCAGGGATTAGGATAGGCCTTGGAAGACTATCCAGGGCATCAAGTTTTCCCTCTCCCCTGGCACCACGTTTATGGTATTGGCAAGTTGGGTTTGTGTCTCCGTTTGTCATGTTAAAAATGGCCATAGTGATGTTTTCTACTTTGGTGTGACAGCGCTCAGAGAAGATATTAGTAAGGACTGAATCATTATGTGCTGCAAGGAGCACATCTGCTCATACCTGGGGCTCTCTGGTCTGATGAGTCACCTCCAGTGTCACCTCCCAAGTCCTTTCCTGGCATCAGCTTGAATTGATGGAATTACCAATGTGTCAGTTCTCTGTGATAATAGTTATCTTTATCCGAGTAAGTACGGCTGCTTGCTGCTACCTTTAAATTCCTAAAAAACTTGACAGAAATTCAAATGCAAATGTAAAAATGAATCACCATGACTGAGCTGCAATGGCCCTCCCTCCTCAACCAAATGCAAACCAGCCAGTTTGAAAGCTGAAACAAAGCCCCGTCCCCAGAAACTAACCACATTCAGCATTCTCCTGTTTTCATACACTCTGGAAAAAATACAAACTCGGCAACGTGCTCTGAAGGCCATAAAATTTGAGCTCTTCTGGATTGGGGAAGAGGAATCAGTTCCAAAAGCTTTGAGTTCCCACAAAGAACATCCTGTTACCAGTTCCTCGCCCTTTTATACCAGCAAGGCCCCAAGCTCAGTTGTTCTCACTGATCTAAATTGTGGCGATGCGACAGAGAGAGAGACAGAGAGAGACAGAGACATCCTTTCACGGATGTCAAGGCCAGCTGCGCGGTACCTTTCAGTCCTCTCTAAATATAAAAAAAAGGTAAGTTTTCAGGTGACCCTGGCAGTGACCTAAAAAGGCCACCGTCACTTGTGTTCAGCGGGGGACGAGTCTCTGTTGCCCGTGAAATGCAGCTTCCAGTAAGGAGAGTAAAAGTGGCTACTACCACTTTGATAAATGTACCTGCAGATAGCTGCATGGATTAACACAGCTCTAATTTATTCCACATTAAGAAAAAAAGGACTATAATGAGTTATTAATAAAGAAAGTCTAAAAATAGGTTCAAATTCAATGGTTAATGCTCTGCATAATTTACTGTAATAATCCTTCTGACCAAATAATTAAAAAAAAAAAAATGCTGCTCTCTTTTCCTATGAATGAAAAATATATGCTATTCTTCCCCCCGCAACCAACCCCCACGGGTTTTTTTGATCTTTCTGCTGTTTGGGCATGAGCAATGTGGGCATAAAGTGTGTGTCTGTGCTGGAGTTTGCTTCACCCCCGTTTGCCTGCTCCATATAAATATTTTCCTACGCAAACATCTATGTTTCAGATGTCTTTAGCGTTGCACCTAATAGATTCCATAAATCATTTGTGCTGGCATTAATGGGACAGTGGAATCGCAGCACAGGGGGCATCAGAGCACAGGAAAATTCCATTGCAGCTGCCTGAAAATGGAGAGAAGAGGATCCACTGCAGTGACATCCAGGTCTGCTCCTGGGTGAGGATGGAGGGATGAGGGACAGACGGGTCAAGGAAGAAGGTCAACACCGGTGTAGGCAGAATCCTACTTTTTTGATAGGCTACAAACCTCAGATAGTCAATGTGTGGTTGTATGGATTGGTCGAAAAACGGTGTTGTATGTATAGGTGGGTAGTCCCAAGGAAGCTTTCTTTTGGAAAAAGACTTACCTTTTTGGAAAAAGAAAGCTCGTGTCTTGCGTAGCATCTGGGAGGACCCTGCTTCCTGCCCGAGTCCGTGGCCGTCTTCTGTAGGGGGGCAGTAATTCTCGAAAGAGTTCCACATGAGCTGACTCCAAGCATCCAGTCCCCGTTCCTCTTGTTTTCAAGCTCTGTAAGGGTATACGCCTGAATTAATTACCTATTTAGTAGATTTTTCAATGGCAGACAGTGCTTCTCCATAGGTCCTCCATTCAGGCAGCTTGGAAAATGGTATTTGTGTGATCTAATACCCCATTTATTACAAGTAGACTTCTTGCAAGAGACATGGAGTACGAGCGCTGCTGTGGCGTTGCTGGAGACTTCCTCAGCTGACAATATTCGTTCATGATTTCATCTTACACTTCTTTCCTTGGCTGATGGTGCAGCTCTCGCAGATGTGAGAGTCTGTCCAGAATTCCAACTGCAAAAAAGCTTCCAATTTTCAGCACAAACCCCCAAAGTTGGAGCAAAGTAGAAGTTGATGGTGACTGTGTTACAGTTTCTCCTTTGTGCTAAGTCACACGTAGTCTGTTGTGTATCCAACTCAAAGAGCTTCAGTTCAAGATGTAGTTTCAGCGCTACTACTTCTGCATTTTTTCAGTATTTTTCCCCATTCCCAGCCAAGACTTAGCTCATTCTTTTCTTCCATTTCACAGAATTCTAAAATTTCAGTCTGTGTAGCCTTTGTTTCTCTAGGAAGTTGCAAATGAGCACTAATTGTATGATTTTTTTGAATATTATTATATTTCTCATTAATAATACATCTAAAATATGTGCTATTATTGCAGCCTTCTATACAACAGTGTTGAAACATATTCTGGAATGATATCATCTTCTCTGGAAGTATTGTGTAGTCATTAACAGTACCTTGATGTGATTTTTGGCAAAATGTGGGCTTCTGGGTAGCTGCTGCGATAACTTGACCTGTGTCGGCAACAGATCTTGTAACGAGGTGAGGAAAGTTAAGGTTGGTCGGTATTAGCAAAGGTCTAAAGTGAAAAGAAAAAAAAAAAGCATGATAGGAGTAAATTTTGTAGGAATTACTACATATCACCGTATCTTCTAAGGCAACTCAGAAAGTTATTTGTGTGTTGGTGTTCAGAATGAAGCTTGGGATATCATTCCCATGAGGGGTTAATAAAAAAAAAAAAAATCTGATTCTTTTACTAAAGATGCTGATTCTTTTACTAAAGATGGAGGCATTAACTTGTTCGATTACCAGCTGAAAAGGGAATTTTCTATTTTGAATGAGTATAGAACCATAGAATAGTTTGAGTTGGAAGGGATCCTCAAAGGCCAACCCCCCTGCCATGAGCAGGGACATCTTCAACTCGACCAGGTTGTTCCAAGCCCCATCCAACCTGACCTGGAATGTTACCATTCCATGTGTGGATGAATGTGGATGGGGCAGCCACAGCTTCTCTGGGCAACTGGGCCAGAGTTTCACCACCCTCACAGCAGAGAATTTCTTTTAAAAATGTCGTCCATATCTCCCCTTTTTCAGTTGAAAACCATTCCCCTTCGTGCTATGGCTCCCCTCCCTGACCAAGAGTCCCTCCCCATCTCTCCTGGAGCCCCTTTAGGGACTGGAAGGGGCTCTAAGGTCTCCCTGGAGCCTTCTCTTCTCCAGGCTGAACTCAACTCTCTCAGCCTGTCCTCACAGCAGAGGGGCTGCAGACCCTCAGAGCATTTCCATGGCTTTCTCTGGCCCCACTCCAACAGGTCCGTGTCCTGCTGTTGGTGGCCCCAGAGATGGAGGCAGCACTGCAGGGGGGTCGCCCCAGAGCTGGAGGCAGCACTGCAGGGGGGGTCTCCCCAGAGCGGAGCAGAGGGGCAGAATCCCCTGCTGGCCACGCTGCTGGGGGTGCAGCCCAGGGGGTGGGGGGCTTTCTGGGCTGGGAGGGGAGCTTCTCACCCACCAGCATCCCCGAGTCCTTCTCGGCAGGGCTGCTCTCAACCCCCCCTTTGAGCTTGGGTTTGTGTCTGCCTACTTGGTAGGCGTCGAGCCGTTCGGGCTCGGTGTAGCAGATGAGAAACGAGCGGTGAGCGCTGCGTTTCGCGCCCGCTCTCCGGCAGCTTTGTCCCGCAGCCCCCGCCGCACCTGATGCCGTGTCCGGTCAGGTCCGGCGGCGGCTCCATCCCTTGAGGACAGGACCCCTGTAAGTCCTTCCCAGGCCATCCCCCTCCCGAAAAGCCCCCCCCGCCCCGGTTCGGCGGCGGCGGTTCAAGCCCCGCCGCGGCTCCCGAAAGGGTTAAGGCGTCGTCAGGCCCGGCCCCCGCTCCCCGCCGGGGAGTGAACGCCGCCGCCTCGGCCTATCGCGGCGGGGCCGGCGGGGCTCGGCCGGGCGGGAGGGCCGCCGCTGAGGGGAACGGCGCGGAGCGGCACGGCACGCCGAGGTGAGGCGGGGGTTCGGCTGCTCCTCTGTTTGGAAGAGGAGGAGGAGGAGGAGGGGGGCGGCGTGGCCGGTGCGGTGCCGGTAGCGCGGCGGAGCCGTGAGGGAGCCGCTCCGGGGCGGCGTGTGAGGGGGAGCCGGTAGGGTCGGTGCGCGGAATGGGAGGCGTTCAGAAACGAGGTGTGGGGTTTGGGGTTTTTTTTGTTGTTTTTTTTTTTTTGTAGGGTTTTGTTCTTTTGTGGGTTTTTATTTTTTTGCGTAAATAGCATAGGAGGGGGTTGGGGGAGCGGGGGTGGGGGTGTCGGAGCTCCCTCGCCCAACTCCGGTTACCCCGGTGTGAACGGGAGAAGTGGAAAGCACTTCTAATTATTGCGCTTCCGAGAGGCGGCGGTACCTGCTGTGCTGGGGAGAGGCGGGGGGGGATTGTGCTGCTTCTAAAGTCTAGGGAGAAAAATGCAACTTTACAGCAGTGCAAATTATGAAAATAAAAGAAATAAAAGCTGGGGGGGGAGGGAGAGAGAGAGAAAAAAAAAAGAAAAAAATCCTACCTATTACCTGTGTTCATTTTTAAAGGATTCTAAAATGCTTCCTTTAAAGCCTGGCGTAATCTTTGACAATTATGTGGGCACCTGAAAAATAACCCCCCGAGCCCGCAGCCGAGGCGAGGGATGGCAATGCGGGGCTCCTGCCAGCAGCCCCGACCATCCCTCTCCCCGCCGGCTCCTTCAGCCTCGGGTACCTGCGGAACCCACAGCTCTGTCACAAACTCATCCCTATTCTTAAAAGCCCAATATTTAGTGCCTAGAGATGGTGTAGTTGAAGATTTGATCCTTTCTTTTTTTTTTTTTTTTTTTTTTTTTAACTTAAGTGGAAATACTTTAAGTAATTGAAAGCAGATTCACGTCTGGAGTTGTACAAGCCAAGGTTTTCATTTTTAAAATAAACCTTTTGTTCCCCAGCTTTAAATGTTTCACTGAGCCATCCGGAGACCTCTGTTTGTTAATTGCTAGAGTAGACTTTAAGGAAGGATTGGGGGGAAAAACAAACCCTGAGAAAGGTATGTCAGCAATTAAATTTACTTAAATTTACAGTGTGTGTATTCCAGTGCATGAATGTAGCGTTGCAGCTTTTGTGCCCGCTATGTTTTAGTTTTGCTGTTAATTCACGTGAATCTGAACAACCCATCTGTCTGTAGAGTGTTTTGTTTTGTTTTAAACCATCTTAGCTTATGTTTACCTCCCTTAGCCCATTTGCCATTTTTTCTTAACAGTTTATTAAACAAAAAAACCCTGAACTTTGAAGATTTAGAGGGGGGAATACTGCTCTGCTCCAGTAAACAAACCTGACACTTTGCGGCGATAGCTCCCTTTTGTTAACTTTCTGCCTGTTTTCTGGCCATTCGACTGGAAAGCTTTCCCAGACCCTGCCTTCCGATAATCCCAGCCGTGGGGAGAGAAACTTGGGATGTGAACTCTCAGAACCCCAGACAAAGACTGAGCTGCTCTGGAGCTGTTTGTTACCAGCTTTGAAGGTAGAGAACAATGGAGGGAGAGGAAGGGAAGCACCTTCTCTCTCCCAGCTCTCTAATCCGCAGAATAAATGCACTGAAAACGCATGGAAAAGTTACTGAAGGTGGCAGGAGTCCCCTATCCGTTAGAAAGTGTATTAATTGCTTTATGGGCACAAGGATCTGATTGCTTGATGTTAAATGCAGGTTATCATTAAGATAAGAATTTGGACGTTTGCATAATGGTACCAAATAGGCCAGGTTTATATCCCTGAACTGGTTGGTGGTGTGTGCGTAGCTGATGTAGTTGGCTTTTCCCTCTTTTCTTTCAAAAGCTAAATCTTTCAATAGGTCCTCAGTAAGTTCAGGTGAAAGTATTTGAGTAAAAACTGGGAAGGGAAAAGTGTTCAAACCACAATAGAAGATGTAGCCTACCGGTTTTCTCATCCACCAGATGGGCTCAAAACTGTGTCAAGCAGCTCGGTAACTACAAATGAGATGTTACAACATTTTTTGGTTAATTACTCTAGGTGGAGAATGGCCTCATCTGTATCACAGTATGTTTTGTTTTTCCTGTAAGGGAGTTATAAAAAGGCAGTGTTACGATGTAGCAAGAAACCTACAACAGCAGAACCTTTACAAAAACATTCAATGTTTAGATAGTTTTGGCTTACTTATCACTTTTACTTTTTAATCTTTTTTTTTGCAGTAGAGCTGAGAACAGGTGAAGTAATACATTCCATGCAGCATGGGATATGTTTTAGGTTGTTGGGTTGGGTTTTGGTTTGTTTTTTTCAGTTTTTTTTTTTTTCTTTTGAAGAAAAGCAGCTGAGGTGGTAGCTCTCTTAAAAAAAAAAATGCTATTAAAAAATGTAAAATGTCGTGTCAGGTACGTGTTCACATTAAAGGTCCACTGTGAGAATGCTGCTGAGCACCCATCACTGCGTCACGTCAACTGACCCAACTTAAAGAATTTGTCCTGAGCTGTATTCTTCTATTTCTGATGTGCATCTGTGAAGGCTTAACGTGACTTAGAAAAGGACTGAAGTGATCTGATAAGCAATTATGAGATCAGACTTTACAGCTTCTGTCCCCTGTTTTGCATCCCAGTTCACTTGTTGAACTAAAGAAGGAAAGATAAAAGGTCACAATACATCTGCTTTGTACAATGTAGGTGTCTGAGTGGTGATACCAGAAAATAATGCTCCATTGTATTTGTTTCCAAATGAGAAAAGACATTAGCTCTCCCATCTTTTCTGCAGAGATCTTATTGCTGGTTATTTCATTTTAAATACAGTTATAAGCTTCCCTCTGTGTGGGTTTGAAAGACTTTCTTGAGAGGTAGTTACGGATCTATGCATTTCAGAACAGCAAGAGGGCTCCTGTGTGTTCAGGGATGTATAGGGAGAGGGTGCTGTGGGCTGATGACCTCACTAACGGTATATACCTTTTAGGTTTGAACACTTGAAGATTTTTATACAGAATATGAATTTGGGAGGAAATAAAGGAACTGTACTAATAAAATGCTTCTGTAGTTTCCCCACTTTTCCCCAGCTTTTTAAATGTTAGACACAGATGGAAAAAAAATGACACTTGTGTTCCTTTAGAAAGCTTCTCCCGTGTTCAACTCTGTGCAGAGTAGGCTGAAGTACTCTGAATGAGTGGAAAAGAATCATTCATCACCTTTGCCTAACATTGAAAGAATTGAAAGTGCACTTGCACAGGAAAACTGCTGAACTTATTGTGAATAATGAGAAGGCGCGTAGTTTTCTTTTGGGACTGGCCAGGGCAACCATTTATCCAAACTTTTAATGGAAATAATTATTTTGTGTAAACTGCTATCAAGTAGATGGTTTATGAAGCAAGTCTGTTAAATGTTAGAGTGGTAGAGCTCTCATTTCTGGAGACCATATACCATTCTAGCGGGATTTACATGGGAAACAAAAGGCAGGGTTACCCTTTTGAGACCTCGCTCAGAGTGAGAGGGTTGTTTATGAACTTGTTACATACAGCAGAAAGGATTTTGCTTTCAGATTTCCAAGTTTAGATATTCGATGTGGTGATCAGTGATGGCAGAAGCACTGATTTCTGTATTGGGTGGTAGAAGGCATCTTGATGGACTGTTTAAGTTCTGGAGTATTCAGAATTCAGGATCTTCGTCTGGATTAAGATCTTTGGCAAAAGATTTACCCAAATATCTGAGTGCTTTGAAATTTGGTCAAACTACATCTACAACTCAAAGTAGTAGTAGCCTGATGGAGTGGTGAAGAGCCTTATTGTCATTTGTGAAGATCTGTGTTATGGCAAAACTGATTAAATACGTGTAACAGGTTTTCTGTGGCAAAGAAACAGCGGTTTTTTGAAGTAGCAGTGGAGCTCACATCCAGTATCACGTCAACAGTGAGTTACAGGTTTTTATCTTTCCGCTCCAACTCGCTTGTTCTGCCTCTTTCTGGCTCTTGCCGCGGATTCAGACCTATACAACAGTATTTGTAAGATGCTTAAAAGAAAAACAGATTTAGAAGGAAAAAAGATTAATCTAAATAAGATCTCTTGCATGCAACTACAAAAAGAATATCCCACTGCTTTGCCTGCTTTTTTATTCTTTTTATCCTGTTTCAGTTGTTATTAGTCCAAGTAATATTGACGTGGGTGATTTTTTTTTTTTTTTACCTTGGAATGAAGAATAATTAGCGTCCTGGACAAGGCCTTGGGATGCAAGACTAGATATGAATAAAATTAAAGAAGAAAGTAACTGCTATTGTAGAATGGTATTGT
This sequence comes from Gallinago jamesoni, assembly GCA_025769975.1. NCBI lineage: Eukaryota > Metazoa > Chordata > Aves > Charadriiformes > Scolopacidae > Gallinago > Gallinago jamesoni. The sequence continues at coordinate 73,605,148 of JAOQGH010000032.1, read as the reverse complement.
TTGGTCATTTTTCATCACTGTATCAATCTTGAGAAAGCATTACCGTAAGCCTCCAAATTGTCATAACTGCCAAACTAATTTTTGGACTAATTTGCATCTCTAGTGTAGCTGCTGACCACACACAAAGGAAAAAAAAAATGAACGGAAATGCTTTTATTAGAGCAGCTCTTGGTTTAATTATACAGATCTGCTTCTTCATAAAACATAATTGTGCCCGCGTATGAAATACAGCCATTTCCAAATCCGCAGAAATTTCAGAGTTGTTAATTTTTGCAGAACATTTTTCCTCTTAGTCAGAAACTGCGTTAAAGAAAAGACTGTTGTCCAGGGAGTTGTAAAAAGTAGACTGGAAAGCCTTTTATGCTCTTTCTTTTAAATAAAACAGAATTGCCTTATGTAACAAAGTTAACTTTGTTAACCTTTTATAATTATTTAACCATTATTTCATTTTACCCCCCGCTTAAACATTGTACGTTAATGCAATAGACACCTGGCTGGGCTCTTAAAAGTTTATTTGTCTTTCAATTCCTGTGATAGTAGGGGGCAGTATATCTCCTTAATTATCTTTGTTCAGGGAAATGTTGAAAGGCCAGGGTAGTTAAACAAGGCCGTTTGGATTTGCAATAAGGTCGAAGTCAGATGCAAGGAAAGTGGTTAAATGCATTATCATCTTATTGAGCACATCATCAGTAAAGTGACCTTGATGGAGGTGGAAAAAGCCATTTGGCTATTTTATGACAGCCACCTCTCTGCTGGCTTTATCCCTGCCAGAGAGTACTTCAGATTGCTTTATCACAGCCTCTCCTTGTTGCTTTGAAATCTGATTTTTCTTAATTACAGAGTTAGAGGCTGAACATTGAAATGAACATTTCTAATAATGGCAAATTTTAGTCCTTAAGAGTTTATCCTTTGGCTTAGGTGGTATAGAAATATGTCCACATTGAGCATCAGGGTGACCTTAATGTTGACTGTTATATACCTGCCTTTAAGGATCTCTTAATGATAATCATTGTTTTCTAGCTGTGCAAGCTTTTATTCTACTGCTTTTTTAAGCTGTTTTTAAGTTACTATGAGGACAGACGAGCCAACTTCCCGCCTCAGCAGCAGGGACACTGTTTGTTTTAACAAGTGTGTATTTATGTTTTTATAAAGATACTCAAATCCTGGGAGGCCTGTGGCTAAGCTGGAAACAAATAGTTTAGAAAATGTATAACTAATGCTTAAATTCCTGTGTCACTTACGCTTTGCATTGGGAGTCAATACTGATGCCTTGAAAGCTTACAAAAGTAAAATTTCAGCTATTGAATGTTAATTTAAGTATTTAATCCAAGTATTCTCAGCTGTCCGCTCCCTCCTTTTTACCTGTCTTTTCTCATTCAAAAATGGTTTCTTTCTTTGGTGTGAAACTACACTGTTTTGGAACTAACGGTGTCATTTAAAATTCCTGGCATTGAAAAGACCTCAGTGCTGGTTGTAGTTTTTACAGTGCTCTCTATAGGTGTTGGCATAATTATTAAGGGAATTTTAAAACAAGTGTACAAAATACAAGAGAAGATGATATCAGGAAAACTGGATCCAAATGCGAGCACCTTAAGATACAGGTTAATTGGCTGAAACTCACAGCAGAGCATTACAAATGGTTAGAGACTAGAGGGAATGACTTATAAGAAAAGATTAAAAGAAAGAAGAAAAAATGTATAGCATAGTCACACGAGAGATCTGCAGTGATGGAAGAACCATCTGCAAAGTTAAAGACCATGTGGACTGAGATGGTGTATCTAGATGCAGTAAAGTGAAATTAAGGACCAGAAAAATATCCCCTGCATATCAAGACCTGTTCTGTAATGGTAACCCCTTGTAGGTTATGGAAAGTACCTCAGCACAGTTGATAATTTTTTGAAAGAACAAATACTACTTGTTTGATGGCAGAGTGTGGCTTTTATACCTTGTGTTCCTAAATTTTGAAATTTCCATGTTGAAGGTAGATGTATTTAACTTCCACTTTGCGACCGATGATTTCTTGTTCTTCAACACATGGGTGATCTCCCAAGCGGAGTGCAGGGTTCTTCTTCCTATCGTCACCTCTGTCATTCGGAGCTGGAAAGCATCTCATGGTTGTGTCTCCTCACAACTTTTCCAGCAGAAAGAAGGCGAGTTACCCCTGGGTACGCAGTACTTTTCTGAGACCTTCTACTTCAGTCATTAGGATTTTAAAGTTGCCAGCTGCCAGCGGTGTTATGGTGTGATCCTTAGGCCTGGGTTGTAGAGTCAGAGTGTGTGCTCAGCATGAAGCATCATCTGGATGGAGGCAGAATCTCTGTTTTCACTCACACCAAGTTCCCTTCCTTCCTCACAGACTCGCCCTATTGATCTTCTCTCCTGTATGATGGAAGTGCCCTTCACTTCTGTAGTATAAAGTTTTCTTGTGTATTCTTTCTGTTTAATTATTCTTGCTTCCTCCTCAGCGCTCTTCTGGTACTTGTCACTCCTGTTCTGCCATAAAGCGGGAGGATTCTATCTCTGTGTGTGTGTTTCCATCTGCCCATCTGGAAGACAAACCTTTTGAAGGCAGACACATAGAGCCAGGGTTTGAAAATGTAATTCTGCCTTCTCCCTCTGTCGAGCTGGCTTTTTCATCAGATAACTCCAGGAAGGTCGCCACACAGATACGCCTGTCCCTTGTCTTGTAATGATACTGAATCTTAAGATCTCTCCCATCAACCGAGAGACAAGCAGTGAGCTGATGGATCTCGTGCTGAAGAGGATCTCACTGTTCCTTGACAAGTGTGCCGAAAGCACTGTCAATATTTGAATCTTTTTCATAGCCTACAAGTACCTCAAAGAATTTTTCTTTTCCTCCCCCGTCTTCCTTTTCTTTTTTGTTCCTCCGTCGACCATTTTGGTTTATGGAGCCGGGCACGAATTTCATGGCTGGGAGAGTTGTTTTTTTAACAGCTGTCCTTTCTCCAAAACTTACAGTCAGGTTCATGATATTAAATAGGCATCTTCAGAGCATTTCAAATAGTCTTATTCTGCAAGCCCTGCTACTCCTCATTTGTGTGAGATCCCAGTATTTACCACTCTCTCTTTCCCCTGAGGTCAAGGAATCTCAAGCAGACTTTTCAGACAGACAGTTCCTCTCTGGATGTAAACCCTTCTCCCCAGATGTTGTTGTTTTTTTTTTTCTGTTGGTGGAATTTGGAGAGTATTTCCAGTTATTCTTCAGCAGCTCTGCCAGCTTTTCACAGAAGAGACCTGTGTATTATTTATCAATTCTCTTTTCTCGTACCTGCCCTCCAGCTTTTACATTACCCCCTCGTCCTAGTCCTTTCTACCTAATCCTAATTTACTGCTGATCAGAGCCATGGCAGCAGAACCGGTTATGTGAAGTGAAAAAAAAAGAATAAAAATAAAAACCTACATCAGACAAAGTTATGTTTTTGCCTTTGAGGTAATTGGTTTTGCTAGCAGTGATCTCTGTGAAACCGGGCAGAGCTGAGCATTCTTCATCTCGCTTGTATATTGTCTGCCTTTGTTTCCTGTAGTGCGACTGTACCCCGTAAAATAACAGGTAACAAATCAGGCTTTCTGAGTGTTTGGTTTCTCTGGGCAGCACAGAGCAGAGCTTGTGCTAGAATCTGTTCTTTGATTATTATTTTTTCCTTGTCTTTTTGCATGCAATTTTGTATACGGGTGGGGTTTCCGTGTGCATTCTTCTGGCAAACGTGGTCAGTATTAAACTCATGTGCGATAAACTACACGGGGGTCTTTACTAAGAAATATGAAAATATATTGTGGGTCATGTTTTAGCAGACTGTGAATTACCATAGTTTCATGGAAGTAGGTTTGGGTATAGTCTGCATAGAAATTATAGCCTTTTTTATAGGTCATAGGTTTATTATAGGTTATAGGTTCATTATAGGAGGTCGGGGAGGGTGGTTCTGCCCCTCTGCTCCACTCTGGGGAGAACCCCCTGCAGTGCTGCTTCCAGCTCTGGGGCCACCAACAGCAGAAAGACGTGGACCTTTTGGAGCGCGTCCACAGGAGCGCACAAAGATGTTGCAAAGGCTGGAGCCCCTCTGCTGTGAGGACAGGCTGAGAGAGTTGGGGGTGTTCAGCCTGGAGAACAGAAGGCTCTGGAAAGATCTTAAAGCCCCTTCCAGTCCCTAAACGGGCTCCAGGAGAGATGGGGAGGGACTCTGGATCAAGGAGAGGAGCAACAGGATGAGGGGGAACGGTTTTAAAGTGAAAGAGGGGAGATTTAGATGAGATCTGGGGAAGAGATTCTTTACTGTGAGGGTGGTGAGACCCTGGCCCAGGTTGCCCTGAGAAGCTGGGCTGCCCCATCCCTGGAGGGGTTCAAGGCCAGGCTAGATGGAGACCTCATTCATCTGACCCACTGGGAGCAGTACCCGCTCCATACACTTCCCTGAACTGGAGATGGTGTCTTCTGGGAGGTGGCTGCTTGTCAGAGCCCGAAATTAAGGTGGGAGAACCCACTATCGATGAGAAGTTATTGATGATTGTATGGCGGTGCTGGCACTCAGCTGCTCCTGTTGTGTTGGTACAGATGAGCCTCGGGCTCATGGTAGGGATAAGAGGGGATGAGTAAAACAAAGGCCCTTGCAGGGACAGACCTGTCTGCTCTCCACTCTTTTGTTTTTGACAGAACCCATTAACACTTTCTGGCACAACAGTGCAATCTTAGCTCCAGCATGTCTGTCTCACAGTGTTTTTCCTGCCACCGTCCCAGTTAGATCTGAATTTCTTTGTTCTGTTTCTCTTCCTGGTGGTTTTTGTATAGGGCTGTTGGAGAGGGGGGAGCCCTTTTCAGTGTGGTCCCAGAGCAGATGTCCCCCTTTTCCCAAAAGATGGCAGTTATCTCCACTTCACTAATTCTTGATTCTACAGCTCTGCTTCCAGCACTAGGAACATCTGAATTATGCTTTTGCTTCCAGGTTTCTTTGTCATATAACTCTTAATTTAGAATAATTAATATTCTTTTTCACTGCTTTTAAAAATAACAAGAGCAAACCACACAGTGTTCAGTATCAGTTCTTGCCAGATTTGTTGTTCTTTCATCAAAGAAATCAGCTTGAAATAAGTTCAGCTCTGCCTCATTTCCCTATATGTTTCCACAGTTGTTGAGACATTTAAAAATAACGTAGCTCATATTCGTGGTCACACTTAATTTCTGAAGTGAGAGGATTAAGCAGCAAGAAGTGGTTTGATGCGCTTTCTTCTGCGGGTAGATGTATGCAGTACGTTTGGGATTTTTAGCTCATAAAAACGAGTCCTTCCCTTAGACACTCAGCATCCTAAAAGTCATAAACCTTGGTGTTATGCTATTCCTGTTGCTGCAGTCGGATCTTAAGCTGGTTGAAAAATTTAGAAATACTCCCTTTTGGCTACCCATCTGAAGAGCCTAAAGAAATACGCTCTAAGTCAATTATAACTCACACTAAATAAATTGATTCAATATCTCTCTGTGGCAGAGGAATGACCTACCCAGCTTTTCTTTTGGATGGATCTACATCTCTTTTTATAAAGCCGCTATTGCTGTCTTTAAAGAAAATGATTAACACGGAAAGATGGTAGTCAGGTTATTGTAAAATAGTGGACTCTGCCAGCTGAGCAATTAATCAGTCATTTACCACTCTCCCTTTCATTCAGATGCTGCTCACGGTTCTGCAGACAGATCTTCTACCTTTGCCACGGACTCTGCTTAGTCCTCTCTGCCTCAGTAGAATTAAAACAGAACAGAAAGAGAAAATAATAGTTTACTTTTTGCAGCCAAGCAGGTAATAGGTAATTGGTTGTCACTGTGGCCGGCCTCTGAGACGTGTCATGCTTTGAGGTGACACAGTGTCTTGTGCAGTTCATGTGCCTTCCATCCAGAGCGTCTGGCGTTTTCCAGAGGAGCTCCCATGGTGAAAGTCTCCCTGACCGAGTGGAAGGAGACTTAACTTCTTGGTCTGATCAATAAGGAAAATGTACCATCAGGAAAAACAGCAACGGTTATGTACGCTTTTCTCTGACGTATGAGTTTTGTAGGTATCTACAATGTAGTTAGTAAAGCAGATTCATGAAGTTGCTGTGCTCTTCCACGTGGTGAACTTGCTTCTTTCTTTTCTGTGTAGTTAAGTTGATGTGCCAGGGCAGGGGAACAGGAGAACCCTGCCAAAGAGGAACCAAAGCTTCATCCACAATAAAACGCAAGGAAAATTTTAGAATTTGGTATTGATGGTGTATACAGTGTTTGTGCAATCAGTGTATTACACATCTGTGGTATAAGCAAACTGGTACCAAATCAATGCATATCCACGTTAGCTATCACTTAACTGCATATATTTGTTTTTTTCTGATATTTTATTCCTGTAATTTCCTTCGTCATGCCTAAGAGAAGCCATAAAGATACTACTCTAAAAGATACTACTGTTTCCTGTAACTTCAGATACCCCTACTTAAAATCTCAGCTGTTGTGTGTCTACTAACAGAAAACCTGGAAGTAATTTAGATACAGCCTTACAAATGGGATTCCTTACGTCTACACCTAGTGTTCCAGCGAGCTTAATGAACTCACTTTCAAATACTAAAAAAGATAGGTATTATTAGAACATATTTTATATGCGTTCAAACTTTAGGGGTGTGTTGGAGTGTTGAGGAGTGTATAATTAGACCTAAGAAGGCACCTGGCTCTGGTACAGCTTAAGTTGGAAATCACTAATCCTGACCATTAGACCAAGGCATTGACTATTAAAATAAAACATTATTTTAAATTAAAATACTGTTAATATTTATTAAAGTAGCTTAGACTTTTAAGGTTAACAAGCTGGAAGAAATCTCAAGCTTTTTATTTTCCCCCATCTTTTTAGCAGAAATCTGTATGCACGCTGACTAGTATCCCAAATTTCAGCCCGATGTGAATTAAAACTGCTAAGTTATGAATGCTTGAGAAACGGAGTGCATAGTGGAAATGACAGCTCCGGCACAGGAATGCCAGGAGCTGCTGTAATAACTTAATATTTTAAAAGCAATAAAATCAGAAATAAGCACCTTTAGGTTCTCATGTTTCAGGAGGAGATTACGACTGAGATGCGTTTGCTTCTGTAGACAGATCCCCTGCGATGTTACAGCCACGGCACTGGCAGGTCTCTACATGCCTACAAGAGTAAATCAGTTTGTAAAGAGGTGGTCTATTTGAGGCTAGTAATCAGCTTTTTGCCTTTTTTTTTTTAATCTTCATAACAAACATCTGTAAACTTTGCAGTGCTGTCTGCTGGAGTAGAGTTCCCTTAAAAAGGCGTCTTGTTTGTATTTCATGTGTCTAATACTTTGCTTGGTCCTTCTCAGGTTGGGCACTCTTAAAATCATAAAGGAACAACATGTTTGTTTATTTTACGGGTTGCGGTGATGTTAATTGCAGGTACCATTCAGATGGTCAGCATCTGAGGGTTGTTACTCTTTTCATTCTGTGGAAGTCTTGAGAAAGGGGGGGGGGAGAAGCCATTTAATGAGAGAGTTCTTACTGTTGTTCTGCGGCATCCTCTTCTGTTTTTCATACTTCATAATTGTTTGCAAGCACTCAAATGCATTGGGTTTTATTCTGTCACGAAACACTCTTGAAAGAAGGATTTGGAGAGCAGTTTTGCAGGAAGCGGGGTAACGGGAATATTTTAAACTCTTTCATCCACATAAAGGAAAGGGATGTTTCAAGTCATTCTTTTCATTGTAACGCATGAATAATAAAATACTAGCAGTTAGGCAGCTGACTACAAGCCATTTTTATTGGATATCAGCAGGTTACAAGTGGGGCTACATTTCAAAGCACAAATAGGTATAATATTTATGACAATAAATGCAGTAAAAGCAGTAGTCTGCCATCCCTTAAAGAATATTGACCAATTTAACCTGAAGAGAACTTAGAAATCCAAATATAAAGGGATATGCCTGATCCTGGTGAGGAACATTCCTCCTGTATTTCCTAGTAAAATTTAAACATCACCTTAGCAGTAGATTTTGTACTTGTCTGTGATGTTAAAACTTGTATCTTGCATGTTAAGATGTTAAAACTCAGACCTGTAGCCAATAAAATAAATGATCTTTGATAATATGAGTGGAAAATGGGTAATAAAATTACGTTCATTAGTAATGAACAGAATTTAAATGTGCAGGTCCCCCAGGACCAGAAAAAATGTTTTCCTTTCATCGTTTCTAAAAGGCGTTTTGTGTAATGCCAAAATTCCTGCGTGAATAGGTATAAAAAATCGACTAGTCAGAAAGTCAGACTAGTCAGCTGAAATATTTTGAATAGACAGTATTTTTCTTCTTGGTGTAGAGCTGCAAGAGGAATTGCAGACGCTGGATTCTTGTGGAAAGCATATAACAATCTTAAAATCGTTGAAGAATCTGTGGTTTAGTAGCCTGTGTAAATTTACATCAATACTGTAAAATGACGCATTTCTTAGCATGTGGATTAACGGCATTTTGATTACAAACTGAAAGTTTGTAAATACCAAGAATACGTTAAAACTGTGGCACCATTTTTAGCTGAAGAAGATGCTAAGTGGCTGCTGCAGACAGATTTCTAGAATGAAACCATGGATAGCTTCTTCTGAGAGGCTCTAAGTTTAGAATTATTGTATAAAACATGTTAAGGGTATAATGACAAAAACCTTAAGCTGTTTGCTCCCACATCTGGTAGATCATACCTCTTACAGGAGCACACATTTCAGGCTTACTTTTCCCAAAATGTTTGCTCACAGCAGTAGAAGTATCTGTTATTTTACTCAAAGAATTTTTGCTTCTGTGGTTTTAACTGAGTTCTGCTTCTGCTGCTGGTGACGTAATTGTATCTGCGGTATAAATGTGTTTATTCTGAGGTATCATTCCCTTTTTTCCCCCATTTCTATTAGAAAAACTAGTCTACCATCACATGCGTGCTCATCTCTTCCTTGCAGTTTTTATAACAAATAATAATCTCGTAGTGGTAAATATTTTTTCTCAACTATTTCACATTATTTTTTTCCCTGGGAACTTCATGGGGGTATTTTAAACCAAGAAAAAAACACACGATTGGCTGAGCAAAGAAAATACTGACAGTGGCCACACACACAAATATTGTCGATTAACCCAAAGAAGTATTACCCTGTCCTCCTCTAACCTTAAACGTAGTGAGGACATATAAATACATATATATTTACATAGCAACATATATAGCTGTAGGGCTGCTCCAGTGACTTAAAACAGGTGCTTGCAGAGAGAAGCTGAGAGTTCTATGTTCATTTTTCTCTTGCGCACACTATCACAGTTATATCCAGCTCTGAAAGTCTTATCTCCACTGTAGTGGCAGTTCAAACTAAGTTTTGTCCCTAAAGCTTTTCAGTGCAAAAAAGAAAACAAAAAAAAAACAAACAAAAAAACAAAACAAAACCCTTTCTGAGCCAAATCATGGCATTGTCAGAGTTGGAAGGGACCTCTAGAGAATCTAGAGTTAAACCAAATCCTGGTTTATCTCTGATTCTGGGAGTACTGGCTGCCTGGGGTAGGATGCATGTGGTGGAGAAGGATGGAAATTGAAATTTGTGATGTTCTGCTGTGGTAAGGGTGAAGTATCTGAATTTACAAGTGTATCTTGTGATGACCCATGGACACCGTGCCGTTTCTTGGGGTGGCTGGCGTGGCCGGGAGAGGCATCTCTGACAAGCTCTTCTTTAGGATGTACTTGGTGAAGACATTGCTTGTCTCTGTTATGAAAACGTTTTCTGGCAGGTTTTTTCTGTGTTTGATTTCTTTAAATCATGTTTTGCTTTAAAAATAACAGGACAAATCCAAGTAGCTGGAACAAGGTGCTGTTTTAGAGTTTGTATAATTATTTGTAGCACAGTGAGCTGGCCTGTATTTATTTCAGAAATCTGTTTAAAATGAGAAGAAAGTAGCAATACATCCTCAAGTTAAAACCTCTTCGATGCATGCAGTTTACATTTAATATCTTAATGTGCTATGCATTCATTAATTTAATACAAAAACACCATCTGTATAAAAAAGATCAAATAAAATAACTGCTGTTTTTTCCCTCACACTGAACAAAGTAGCTGCCAGCTATCGTACCGCAGGAAGAGCAAACGCCTCCCCCTCTTTCCCCTACCTCTGGGGAACAGTTTTCTTTTTCACTCTCTACTTCCCAGTGTGGGACTGGGCAGGGTGATTTTTCACTAAGGGGAAGCTGGTTGTGTATTTTTTTTTTAGCTTCCTTATTTTTTTTCCCAGTGGGCTCTTTTGGTTGCTTGGGGATTTTTTGGTTGCTTTTTTTGGTTGCTTATCCCAGACTTGGGCTCCTTTTTGGTGCCCCTTTACCATCTCCCTGGAGCCAGCAGTTGCTTTGGGCTTGGGCTCATCCGTGAGGGGACCCGACTGCTTCCTTTTGGTTCCCACCAATGGTTTGACAACTAGATGTATTTTTGAAACAATAAATGCTGATTTAATGGGGAGAGCAGGAGAAAGGCTTGGGTTCAGGGAGATGTGAAGAGCAATGTCTCTCCTCCTCCAGCCTTCTTCTCCATCCCTACTTTCTTTCTCAGCTCTTAATCACCTTTTTTATTAGTTCAGTTTAGTCTCAGTGAAAATATGAGATTATGGGACATATCTTTTCAGGAAACAAAAAAGCCCCTCAAACCACAGAATTCCATATATCCTGCCTTGGGTGAAGTAAGTGAGCTACAAAGGGCTACAGAGATGATGAGGAGACCAGAACATCTCTCTTATGAGGAAAGGCTGAGGGACTTGGGTCTTTTTAGTCCCTTCCAGCCCCATATGATTCTGTGATTCTATGAAGTGTCACCAGACAGAGGGAAAAAGCTGTGCTTGGGCTGTCCTACGAGAGCCGGACATACTGGCCTTGGCAAGGGTGGGACTGGCTGCAGGATTAACTTTAAAGAAGTTCCTCACAGTTTAATCCACTGCCGCTGCTGATGTTGTTTTTGCTGCTTCTCCTTTTACCGGTACTGTTCGGTCCTGGCCTTTCCTAATCCCCAGTGACTGTTGGTGTGGACAGCGAGGTTGGAAAATACTGATTTAGGAAATGAAAGGTAGCTTATGTGCTATCTTGAGGAGCCAGGACCATGGCACTTTGCACTGGAACCTACATGTTTATGTTTTGCGCTTTCAAGTTGACGTGGGAGGAAGGATCAAATCCTCTTCAAATGTCACATAATTATTAAGTAACTTATTCTCAGATGAAATTTGCATTCTTAAAGGAAAGCTATGAGCCTTGAAACATTTCGATTAGTAATACTTTTTGGCTTCAAAATGCTTAGGGATTACTTGTGAAGCACCTCTAAAGCGATTCTGTGAAGGTTGTGGCTGATTACAAGAACTGCGCATTAGCATTGTAATTGGCTAGTTTTGCCTTCCTCAAACAATAGCAAAACAAACTTCTGGCACAAAGACTATAATCTGTGAAGTAGGTAAGATGAATCCTAAAAGGAAAGTATTTATTGAGAGTGAATCATAAGTGATTGGTGTCTATCTGAGCAGTTACAATTTCAGTGTCCCAGTTCTAGAACCACCTTATTATTACTGCCCCTTTTTGCTTCCAAATCTGACCAGGAGCATAGAAAAATTGGCATAAAATAAAATACTGGTGTTTGTTTGCAAATAAAGGTGGGTGGTGTGCTAGAAAATGAAGATATCTGATTGAAGTTTGCTTGCTTCCCACATAACTGCAGTGCTGCATGGATCTGAACAAAACCCTCATACTTCCAGTATCTTTGAGGATGCTGTTTTAAAGTGGCTTTCTTTTATTTGGACATTTACTCATAACTGCTTCTTAAGCTTATCACCCACGGTTTCAGAGGAGCTCACACTGCTGCTTCTGGCTGGTCTGCAGGTTCCCCAAGTCTTTACTTTTATCAGGCATTGCCCTATTACTCTGTGTCCTGCCTGCTGATAATATTAGGCATTAACAGTTCCTGCTTATATCAATAAAATTTTGGCAATGGCCCCGCCTACACCATCAGTGTAAGAAATTCAAACCATAGGGTTTGGTACTAGAACAGACAAGTTCTTCACTAACACAAATTTGCAGGGGCCCAGTTCTTGCAAGTGGAACAAGGTTTTGTACAAGGGTTCATATCCTTTCCATTACATAGGAGCTCCCCATAATAGGCAAGATTTTCAAAAAAGTCTGGGCTCAGGGACAGGAGAAGATGAGAGAGGTCAAGTTCTCCCCATTGAGACCACAGATTTTTGGGGTAGAGTTGCACTTTAAAGCCATTCTTAAGATGACACTGTTCACTGCTGCCAAAAACCATAACCCAGAAGAAAACAGCGGGGAAAAAAGGGCATAGTTTTCTGTTGGGTTAGCAAGTCAAATCAGCTCTCCATGCATATAGATGGATAGTAAAGGGACAGGGGGGCAGGAATGGGAATTTTGACTGGGGTGTCCCCTTCTCTGTGGCAGCCCACGAGAATAGCTCAGCCTTAAACTATAACTTCAGTCTTTACTTGCAGCTCTGATGTCTGATACCCGTGATCCTTTAAAAACCCGCATTCTGTTTTGCATCTTTTTTAGCGTTCAGCTGAAGACATCCCTGGTGACAGAATAGCTTGAGTTACTGCAGGGTGATACCTGATTTTTGTGCCCCACCTCAATCTCTTATTCTTTAAGGTTTTTTTTTTCCTTGCACTTGGAATGCCTGTAAGGCTTCGGTCATGTTAGTTAAACATGTACATTGGTGGCTGCGGTATCAGTGAGAGTGAAGGTTTCAATGCTGACTTGCAGTGTATTTGCTATTTATTTACTTTTCCAGCTACCCAGTGGGATATGAGAATGAACTTATCCTGCTCTTATTTGAGCCTCCGTGTGCTTACTGTGCACATTTGTGGGATTGCTGTGAAGGAAAAAATTCACTATAAAAAACTCGTAAACCTGGGCAGCTGTAGGGGCTTTCTCTGCAGAAAAATAGGAGTCTATCCCAG
>JAOQGH010000032.1:73556313-73592070 GCA_025769975.1 Gallinago jamesoni | reverse complement strand
AAAATTCACTATAAAAAACTCGTAAACCTGGGCAGCTGTAGGGGCTTTCTCTGCAGAAAAATAGGAGTCTATCCCAGGCACCCGGTGAGTTTGCACCCCGTGGTTTGCCCTGGCAGCCCAGGAGCATGGTCCTGCCTGAAAAATGGGCTGTCACAGAATCACAGAATGATGTGGGATTGGAAGGGACCGCTGGAGATCATCCAGTCCAACCCCCTGCCAAAGCAGGTCCATCCAGAGCAGGTTGCACAGGGACATGTCCAGGTGGGTTTTGAATGTCACCAGAGAAGGAGATTCCACCACCTCTCTGGGCAGACTGTTCCAGGGCTCTGCCACCCTCACAGGAAAGAAGTTCCTCCTCGTGTTTAGATGGAACTTTCTGTGTTCAAGTTTTTACCTGTTTCCTGTTGTCCTGTCACTGGGCACCACTGAAAAAAGACTGGCCCTATCTTCTTGACACCCACCTTTTAAGTATTTATAGGTGTTGATCAGATCCCCACTCAGCCTTCTCTTCTCCAGGCTAAAAAGACCCAAGTCCCTCAGCCTTTCCTCATCAGATGTTCCAGTCTCATAGAATCATATGATCAGTCTTATCATCATCTTTGTAGCCCTATGCTGTACCCTCTCCAGCAGTTCCCTATCCTTGAACTGGTCCTCTCCCAAAGCCACTGCCCTCTCCCATTGGTTGGTCCTATCCCCAAACGCCTGCCCCTCCATCTTGTCCCCTCCTTGCTTTCAGAGACTGTTTTATTCCTTAAAAATTGCCTTTCAAAGAGCTGCGTGAGGTGCATGCAGGCAAGCACTTTAAAATAACATGCCTCCTCTAATATCTAGTCTTTAGAGCAGAGTGAGGTGACCTACGCTTCTTGATTTTCAGAGCTGAGTGTTTGCACAGTTCCTCTCTAGCCTACAGCCCCAAGGAAAAATGACATTCTGCAGTCACTTTGGCAGAGCTTGATGCCATGTGAGTGTCACGGAGCTCCGCAGCTGGTTACTTGCAGGTTGTACGGAGGCTGCTTTTTGTCAGAACTGCACTGTTATTTGCTTATTGTTCCTTGAAAAAGGTCATTTTATTGCTTGGCTTGAGGTACCGCTTACCTACTTCTGTTATTCGCTACCTATAATTGTGCTTGTTTGTAGTAACAGGTAGTTTCCTATTTCTATGAGAAATGACGAGGAAGTATTTTAAAAGAATGAGAAATAAAAGGCCTTAACCTTCATTCTAGGGAGAAATATGCTTTGCTCTCAAATGACAAGTCTCTTTACCGTTGTCCCCTTGACCTTACTGCAATGGTGATTTTAAAATCTCTCGGCAATGATGGGCAAAACTGGACAGTGGTCGTGGTTTGGGCATAGCATTCCATGGTATTAATTATGAACATCAAGCCTTGTCTCCTCTAGAAGCAGATGCTGTCTGAAAAGTATGCTGTTAATTTCAGAGAATGCAGTTAGTTAGAAGAGACTTAACTGAAAAGTAGAATTACTGAAGAGAAAATTGGTTCTTTTTTACCTCAAACCAGGACAACAGTGAACCAACAAAGAATTCCCTGCACAATTTTTTATTTTTTTTTAATAAACCAAACTATTTCGTTTTATTGACAGTAAAGGAGAGAGGATGTGATACAGCAGCAAACAAATTATTTCTTACTTTGAGAACATGTTAATAATATTGAGCAAAGGGTTGAAATGTCTGATGCGGGTCCCTCTTCCGCAGAACACCAAGGTGCGGCATACTTTTGGTGCAATATTTGTATTTCATCATCTTTGCTGAGATTCAGATAAAGTGTAAAGTTAAGAATATGCTGAAGTGTTTTGCAGAATTAGATGGGAGATAAGCACCAGCTTTAGTGCAGGGAGCGGTACCTATTTATTGATAAAGCAAAGATTACTATCAGCAGATAAAATTTTATATTTTCCACAATACTCTTCATTTCCCAATTTTAATATAAAATGCTTTAAAAATCGAACTGTTAATGTAATTTGATTCAGCTGTGGGGAGGAAATATTAAGAGAGAAGAAAAAAGTACAGTTGTTTGTTTTTTTTAATTTCCTTCCAACATTTTATTTTTTGTTTACCTTGTTTGTACTTGACTGTTGGTTTGCAGTGAATCATCCACTGTATTTCTCACTAGATCACAGACAGATATTAACTCTTAGTTCAGTGTGGGACGAGCAAGGCAACTCCATGTGTAGAAGTTAATTCTTAGTAAAGTAGGAGGTATTTGTAAAGAGGGTAGATAATCCAGATTAATTGCAGGTTCAGAGTATCTGTTGCCTTCGATTTAATCTTTGCTGGGAGCAGATTAGGAAACCAAGTTAAATCAAACAAGCATGCTTTCCTTTCTGAGGCTTCATTCCAGGCTAACACCAAGCATGAAAATGCTCGTTGCCATTTCATGGGGGGCAGGTTGCAGGATCCGTGAATTCTTACCAAACCCTTTTGCTGGCAAACAGGGTTTTTTTTTGGTCAGTCAGTATTTCAGAAATGCTCCCAAATCCCCTACTGGAAGCATTTCGTATGTGCTGATGCCCCTTTAAATTTCTACGTGAGACTTTTTTGTGGGGTGGGTTTTTTTTAACCAAACCTGAGGTAATCTGGGGACAAACCTTGCAAATTCTCCATGGTAGTGTCTTATTGTGGTGTGGGTGGTTTCACTGCTGGCTCTCAGCAGCTCCGCAGAGACTGACGTTGCTCTCCATTTTGAGGGGGATGCACCATCTCCTTCAAATGGACTTGAGGAAGGGATCATTGGACAGTGTGTCAGCCCAGATTTATTGTTTTTAAAAACTGGATCAGCATCTCTCCTAGGCTCAGAGTGGCATTTTGTACAGAAGGTGGAAGTCCTCATCCTGATAAATATTTCTTCAAGGCCTTTCCCCATCAGCAAAATCTCCTTCCATTTTCCTGCCAGAGGCTGGGATCCCACAGGCAGTGTCCGTAAGCCTCCTCAAGTCTGAACAGCCTCAAAAGGCTTCGAATGTTGCCTGTTGTCACTAGGAGGTTTTTGTGTGGACCATGTACAGTGCTAATACCGTGAGGGGCCTGTTTTTTCTGTTTTGTGCCATGCCCTGCCGCACGGTTGCTGCTGCTGCTGTGGCCCAAAATGGCGGGGGGCCCAACAGGTGCTCAGGAGTGCAGGTGTGTGAAGTTCATTTTGATTATTAACCTTTGTTATTTCATGTACCCTGGGGTTTTTTGTGTGTTTTAAATGTAGTAACAGTCATCTGGTTGAATTTGGTGCTTTATGGAGTTAAATCTTTGAAATGCTCTGTCACGACATGAATCCACAGAGGGAAGCACACACATCAGTGGGTGCCAGCCCGCCATGTTCCGTGAAGGCCTCTTTGTCACTGTGGTGCAGGAATAAAATGTTTTATTCGTACCCAGGCAAAGCAAACCAAGTAATTTGGGGAACTCTAGTCTTGTTGGTTTTAACTGCCTTACCTGTGGCATGTTTAATGGTCAAAAAGTTTTGTACTACTTCATGGAGAACTTATAGGTCATAGGAGGCTATGAGTGAAAGGTGGGCTTATTTAACGGCATCATTTTACTTTTCTGTTATTGTTGCCCAAGGTTTGTCATGTTTCTCGTGTTGCTATTAATGTCTTGTTAAATGTCAAATTCAAGCTGCTGATGGTGATCATCTCATATCACATTGCTAAAAATATACGTGTTGTTGAGAATGTCTGATGTAAATGTTATACCAGACCCTCTACATATGCATATTAGAAGTCTTCTTATGCTAAATAGCTGCTATCAAATATCTACTTAACTATTTTCCTAACCGCTACGTGAAACAAATTGAGACTTTTTTTTTTTCAGGAGACATCATACTGTTGTATTATTTGAAATGATGTGTGATAGGTAAGATCTTGCTTCTGAATAATTGTGACACTTTGTGCGGCTAAGTAAGAAATTCTAAATGTTCACTGATGAACCGAAAGCTACTGTCATTTCCTTCTACATGTTGCTCGTGAGATCTGGGTGCATAGGACTACCACAAAGCAACTAGCAGTCAAACGGAGAAAAACAAAAAAATGCCTCAGGGATGTTCTTAGTAAAACTTTATACTATAGAAAAAAAAATACGTTGGCCCTTGTAGCCTGGTAAATTCCATACAGTTTCAATTATTAATGATAAATAGCTCTTCATTTTCTTTTTACAGAATCATTTTGGAAATGAAAAATCATGTTAAGATGTAAGTTCTTGTTGTCCTTAAATTAGTTGGCTGGTTAATTGTACGTGACTGACTCCCGTCTGCAGCTTAAGTTGTGGTGTTCAGTTTCCTAGTTCTTGGAAGCAGGATGTGTGAAGTTTTCCTCTGATATATATTGAATTTCATAGCATTCATAGCATTTAAGCTATTTGAAGTGCATAATATTTGTAATTTGGATTGAAACATCAATTACGTGCTGTTGGAGCTGTTCTTTAAACTCTTTTCTTTGTAAGAAATCACCTGTAGCTTCACTGTGTAAATAAGATTGCAAACATAACTGAAAAATGAGCTAGTATCTTGTTGCTACTAAAAGTGGTTACAAATGACTGTGGAGATTACATGCCAAGGGAATAAGATTTTGCCTCTACAATGGTTTTGTGATGCTTCCAGTGGCCTTTAATATCTGCCATTATGCTTGTTTCATGCTTCAAAAGCAAGGTCTTGAAATTTTAGAGTTATAAATATATTTATTATATTCACCCACATCTGTGAAAAAACATGTGTCTGACTTCTGGCACATGAATACATAATTGTGGGATTTCAAAGTGCTTGTATCTTGTTAGAACAGCAAACCGTTGGATATCAAATATGCAATTTTGAAGAAATGAGGGATGCCATTTGTTTTTATTAAGCTGGGATTTGAATGTTTGGAGAAAGCATTGGGGGAGGCATTTCTTTTGAAATGGAAGTAATATTCCTCATTTGTGATGTTAAAAATATTATTTTTGGCATAGTTACATCCTTTATAAATAAACATAGGAATCTGTGCCTAAAAGAAATATGCTTATTTTCCATGTCTGCTTATAACTTGTTTTTCTTATTATTATTTCCATTTTCATGAGGGCTTCTGTGTAACAGCAAAACCAGAACAGAATATACTGCTGTCTAAATGTGCCATCATTGCTTTGTGACAGAAAAACCAATGTATTGATTACAGAATATCAGTGCATTGAAAACTCTTCAGTCTATTATCAAGCCATGAAGAAAATCAGTGAGTGATGTTTTTCCAGCAAGAAACTGCAGAATAAAATGATAATTAACTATTTTAGGTGACAGCAAAAGGGCAAGGAAGCTTAGAAGCTTAGAATTCGGCCATTAACCCCTCTCTTCAACAAGCACCTTTCCATCTTTTGTGCAGCTGTTTGGAATGTTCACATGTTCCAAATACCAAACCTTGTGCAAGTTTGCTTTGCTATCCTGAGAAGCTTGTGCTTTCTATAAAAGAATAAGGTTTTGGTTGGTCAACTTAAATTTACAGAAGCCAACAAGCTTGTATGATTTTAGATGTAATGTGCCATAAATGTAGATGACACAACAGAACTTTATGGTTTTAGACCTTTCTTATATCCTGACTGG
This sequence comes from Gallinago jamesoni, assembly GCA_025769975.1. Classification (NCBI taxonomy): domain Eukaryota; kingdom Metazoa; phylum Chordata; class Aves; order Charadriiformes; family Scolopacidae; genus Gallinago; species Gallinago jamesoni. The sequence continues at coordinate 73,586,500 of JAOQGH010000032.1, read as the reverse complement.
TCCTCTTCACCATGAGAAATTTTAATTCTCTTATATATTTTTTCAGTGTCCAACCTTAAGGCATTCTGTACTGTTTCTCTAATTACGCTTATGAAGTGGCATTTGGGGACCCCTTAGGGAATACTGGGAAATCATTTTCGTAAAGGTTGCTCATCAGTATAGGATGTGGGGAGAATTAGTTCTTTTCTGGTGGGTTGTGTTTGATTGCAAGGAAATTATATCCTGCATTTAGGAAGGTAAAGCAAGCACGTTCTTCTTCGTGCAGTAGTAGTGGTTTTCTGTTATAAAACAAATTTTAGAATTCTAACTCAGACTGAAAATTTTAGTGCATTTTGTGTTCATGGTGAATATTCCTAAGTGTGCTTGGGGTTAAGGACGGCTTTTTGAATTCAATGTTGTAATTGTTTAGTTGGTCCTCATTTTGATGCCTCCTGTTTCAGCATAAACATGAGAATGTTTGTTTTGTTATGAGGAATTCTTGTGAGAAGTCAATACACCAGAGGAGGACCAGCTAATATGGAGAAACCAGCAAATAAAGAGAGCTGCAATTGGCAGAAAAGGAAAGAAAATTATTTAAAGTTATATATATCCAGTAATAAGAGAAATAAGGGGGGAAATTATGAGATGTGTGAGGAAAAAATGCATAGATGTGAGAATAAATTAAGCGTAGCATTTCTCTGGAGAAAGTTTGATCTAAGTCCTAGAAATTTTTGAAGAGTAGACCGCGCACAGCACTGAGAAATAACACATATAGAAGCAAGGAAAGAAGAAGGACAATTTAATAAGACTTTTCTATCTCTAACTCACAGCTGTAGCCTGTGAGTGAGGTTCAGTTGAAAATGAAACCTGCACCGCAGATTTAAGTGCATATGTGCTTCACCACCTCCTGAACTGTGAATCAGGAGCAGCTGGGCACACGATGGCCCTCTCTTGCGTTGGGTAGATCAAATTAGGACGTTCAGAAACTTTTTTCCATTAAATATAGACATTTTGGTAACAAGTGGGGAGGAGTTAACCCAACAGTAAGGACAGTACATGCATGAAACTTAGGAGAACCCTTGCACTAGAGCATATCGTGGATCACATTTGAGTATAGACAATATTTTCCTTTTTAATTATTTTTTTTTAAAGTTGCACAGTGTCAATACGGGCCTTGTCAAACCTACATTTTGTGGTGTGAAATACAGTCAAAGGCATGTACCATGTGGGATGCCAAGAGGGTCCTCTCTGTGCAGCTTGGGTGGATCCACAGGCACGACTGTCTGAAAATCCAGTCTTTCATCTTCCTGAGCTTTCTCTCCCTTGCAAAGATTACACCTAGGACAGCCCCACAGAGGTATTTGTTGCTGCTCTTGATATTGTTAATATTAAATATTAAAATTAAGTCTAAAATATTAATATTTTAGTAGTCACACAAGCCTCCACACATTTAAAGCCTCTAACAATATAGAGGCACAGCCCAGTCCTGAAGAGCTTGTAGTATAAAACAAAGGATGTATGAAAAAATGGGGAAGGATGACTCAACCACGTATCTATTATATGTTTTGATTTTAATTTATGAGTAAACCACTAAATATTCCTTTTTTCTCTTCAACCTAGCTGTTGGTTGGCTGATTTGGTAGGAGAAACTGTGAATAAATGTGGATTTGGGTTCGCTTGCCCTTCCTTCTGCACTTTTCTGTAATTCATAAAAGCTTGTAGCTTTTCTCCTCAATTTAAAAAAAAAACAAAACAATTTCAGATGCAATATTCAAAAAGATTAAAGAGAATGAAATCTATAGGTCACATTCCTGGCTGCTCCTGTCGTATATTTTACTGTCTAGAGAATATTCCAATACTAGAAAAATGCCTTTTATTGCTAAATTTTGCTGTCATTAGTCAAATTGATGACAGGACAAATTGACTCCAGATCTGGGATCCAGATTTATTGTCATTGTTGGAGAACAGATGTTGACTCGAATCACTGCATTTAACAACTAGAAATAAAATGCCATTGTCTGGTGGTCAAGTGCTAATTTGGATAACTTAAGGGTGTGGAGAAGATGGCTCCAAGGGGAGCCTCTGCTGCGATGCCCAGCGAAGGCAGCAGGAAAACACAAGAGCAGGGGGACATGGGGACAGGATGGTCCTGCAAACTGTTTTTTTGTGGTAAGATGGGGCTTTGGAGAGCCCCCTCCAAGAGGATGCTCTGTCCATGAGGACAGACAAACGGAAGTCGGCCTGTGGCTGCTTGCAGTTTGAGTGGTCGGGAAGAAAATTTGTTGTTTAGGTAAGATTACCTGCGGCCAGTCAGGTTTTTCTGGCTCCTTTACAGTATTGGTTGAACTGCACACTTCATTCATACAAAATATACACACAATAGAAATCTATATACCAACACCAGTAGGAAATATCATAGACTGGTGGGCCTTCAAAGGGCAGCAGAGACTTTGCCTTTCATTAGGATTCCTCCTGCTACAAAGATGGGGAGCCCTCTGCATGGGCAGCTAGCTTAGAAGCAGGTAAATGATTCCCTTCTACCTCCTAGCCTTAATTTGACTGCATTATCTAGCCCAGATATGCTGGTGTCTAGTTCTGTGTGGGTGTAGCTTTGAAGGTTTGGTCCTTCTGTGTCCTCTTGCTCCTTAGTTACAGAACATTTTTCTTATCCCTTCCTGTTACAAAGTAAAATGAATCAATGTGCTCCATAAAATTAGCAAGAATACAGCTTGTTTCCTTTTGTGTTCTTATGGCATGGCGCTAGAGCCTCTTAGCTTTTGGTCTGAAAGAGAACCAATCCATCCATCCATCCTTCTGGCCTTTCTCCGTGCTCTCTTTAGTGTTCTTGTCATTTTCTCCCAATAATCTTAACCTGTCCTCTCAGTGCTGTAAAAGTTGCTAATTTCTTCAAGTGTTTCTTCTTTCTGTGAAACCCAAATATGAAAAAAAGTGATATTTTAAATAGTGTCATACTCTAGCTACTGATTATACATTCTCCACATATTAGTTTTTCTAATATCGTCTGGTTTTGAACTATTTGAGGTTCTTCTAATGATCTAACCCTTTTTTAAGATTAAAACAGTCATCTTGTCCTATATAGAGCAACTACATAGTGGCATCTCTTTTTACATGAAATATATGTCAGCATTTCATATTCTGTGTTCATGAGTAAAGTCTCTTCATGAGAAGACTGGTTAGTGTTTAATTGCTTTGTTTATTTGGGGCTTCTAAGCATTACATGTTTTCTTAGCTGTTTGCTTATGACTACATGAGATCATGGGTGTGTTTATGATGTATTACATTGACTTACCTACGCCATTGCAAAGCTTAGAATTTTTTGGTCTCTTTTTTACTCTCAGAGTCCTTCAAATAAATCAATGGGAATAAGGTTTAAATCTGTGTGATGACAAATAGGACTGCAGTGTTTTCAAACTGATGTCTTCTCAAAGCAAACCAGAGGCAAGACCACTCTGTCCAGTGAAGCAGCGTGCTGGCCGCAGTAGCTTATCATGTTGTTGCTCTTCTTCCATGCTTCTTTACTTCAGTTCCCAGGACTGATCATTATTATTTTATAACCATTTTTTTTAGAACATGCACAGTCCAAATCTAAGGTGCTCCAAGGGCTGGAGCCCCTCTGCTGTGAGGACAGGCTGAGAGAACTGGGCTTGTTCAGCCTGGAGAAGAGAAGACTCCGGGGAGACGTTAGAGCCCCTTCCAGTCCCTAAAGGGGCTCCAGGAAAGCTTTGGGGGGACTCTTGATTAGGGAGTGGAGCCATAGGATGAGGAAGAATGGTTTTAAACTGAAAGAGGGGAGATTTAGATGAGATCTGAGGAGGAAATTCTCTGCTGTGAGGGTGGTGAGACCCTGGGCCAGGTTGCCCAGAGAAGCTGTGGCTGCCCGATGGGAGGGATTCAAGTCCAAGCTGGATAGGGCTTTGAGCAACCTGATCTGGTGGGAGGTGTCCCTGCCCAGGGCAAGTGATTGGAACCAGATGATTTTTAAGGTCCCTTCCAATGTAAACAATTTTATGATTCTAACTCCTCTAGCTCTTTTTATTCCTCCTATTACTGCAATGTTTTCAAATTCCATGGTTTCCTTTGTGTGTTTCCAGCTTGTTCTTCTCACCTCCGCACAAGCCTTCCTGAACTCTACAAAGTATGGCAGAGCTCACAGGACGCCCATCAGAGGTGCAAGGTCTTGATTCCCCCAAACATTACTTGCATCTTGTGTTGTTGCCCCTTGTGCTTTCTCCATGGTGGAGTCTTCCTCCACTCCCTTAGACACTCCTGGCAATACATGAACTTTGTGTTTGTGTGTTTGTTAAATAGCTGGAACAGGGAGCTATAAAATAATTCCAGTGAACTTTGTGCTCTGACATTCACTCAGTCACTAGTGCCCTAAGGGGCATCTTCTTGGAGCTTTTGTTTCCCCTTTCAGAATTAATCAGAGACATAAAGACCATTTTGTCTCAAGACCTACAACCGCTGAAAAAGCAACAAAGGATCAGCACAAATCACTAAACTTCTTATGGCACATAAGACTTGGTCATCTCATTAAGTATTTATGTATGCTCTCTTTTTTTTTTCTGCAGCTGTCATATTTCTCAGAGGGGACACGGTACCTTATCACCGCATCCGCTTGTCTTCATGCCTCTTTGTGAAGCTGCAAAGGGAAGCTCAATCTTTTTTTAGCGAGTCAGACATAGCGGAACTGCTTTTAGTTGAAGCATTTTGCAGTCTTGCAGGAAAATACTCTGGGTGTGAGCTGTTTAGGTTCTGTTTGCCTTAGCGTGAGCTGACTTTCCTAATTCATTATTCTTTCCGGTATATGAATTCTGGAGGTTTTGTTTCTGGTGTTTTGGTTGGGGTTTTTGTTGTTTGACTTTTTGGTTGGTTGGGTTTGGGGTTTCTGTTGGGGTTTCTTTATTGTTGTTAGCCTTCTACTCTGCATCATTAAAATGGTTTAAATCTTAACGTAATGAGGCATTTCCCCTTTGTGGTCTTATTTCTTTTCTGAGTAAAGGATTTCAATCATGGGAGATTAATATCTGGTTTTGTACAGTTTTGTGCATCTACTACTCGCAGACTTCTTTACTCTTCACGTTTCTCTTGGTGTTGAGTGTCATTGCAGCCTGGATTGTGTTGGCAGTGAGCACTTTGCTCTTATGCCATCTGGGTCACTGTGTATTGAAAAAGTACTAAGCTTCAGTGTATCCCAATGAGTACTTTCTGACCCAAATGGAGAAGTGAAAGTGCAGATCTTGGAACTCTGCTGCAAAAAGGAGCTAAATTTGTCTTCTGGCAACAACTGTATGTATTGAAGATTTTTTTTATTTTTTTTTTTTACCCCGTCTCCACAGGATGAAGTATTGATATTGTGGTTTTTGTATTCTTTAGCTTTTGAGGGTCAGTGGAAAGCTGTGCTCTGTTTTCCCTGTGTTATTGTGTATTGGATCTTCTGTCTTTTCTATTTCATAAGGTTTTCTTAGATATATTTGTGGTCTTTTCTAGCCTAGTTTTAGAAAGCTTAAAACATGTGTTAGAGGACATGTATACAGGATTCATTATACAACCACAGCTTCTTATGATGCATGCTCAAAATCAGCAAAGTTTTCTCATGCTTCTGTATCTCTGATTTTGTCAGGAGGATTGCTGGCTGCTCGCTCCTGTGTGTCAATGAGAACGTTTATATTTCAATAACAGTCTGTCCCAGGACTAGAAATCATTCCCTGCTGCAGGTCTTTCCCAGCGTTCTGAGTTTTTATCCGGTGTGTTTGACATACTGGTCTTCGCGTTCTGATGTTCTACTCAATATTGCTATTGAACCTTTCTGCTTAGCCAAAAGCACAAAATTTTGATCGTATTTTTCTCTACCATCTCTGTATTTCAGACTACTATGGCGATGCAGTGCAACTATGAAGTAATTTGCAGCTCTTCTAACCTCTGTAACATTGCTACTTTTCATTGTGTTTTCTAAAATTTGGCCACATCTGACTATTTCTATACTCAAAAAAAGACACTTTCATATGTATGGCCCTGATCCTTTGACATCTTTCTTTTTTTTTTTTACTTTCTGTTTGAATGAATTTATTTTATTCTGATGGCTGATGCTCTGCTTTGTGTGGAAAATTCAATGAGTAGCTTGTCTGAGAAATTCACACTAAAATGCGAGTAGATGAGACGATTTCTCTGAGTAAGCCAAAATATGTTGCAGAGAGGAAAAATCCTTGTCAGAGAAACCTGCAGAGAAAGTTGTATATCTGAAATTGTGAAAGACACTTTAAGTTGTCAGCTGTTTTGAAGAAAAAGAAAAAGTTGAGACCAGAAAACAAAGAAAACAAGCATCAGCAGTTGTCACCAGAAATATTTGTGTGCGATTCCACTTTTTTTCTCCCCTCTCTCGGGTCGTGAATGTTGCCAGTGACCGTAATAGAGGAATTTGACAGGAGTTTTACCAGAATCTTTACTGATACTGAAAATGTATTTCCAAAGTTGTTGTCTAGATCTGTCATGGCACTTGAGTCATTAAATTATCTAATCTGGCGGTACGTGTGTGAAATTAAATTAACAGGGCTTTAAAATGCGCTTAAACTTAGGGCTAGGAGTGAATTAGGTCCTGTGTTCTGGGCACTGCAGACTTGAATGGGTCCTTTGAAGGAACCCTACCCTAGAGGGCTGAGCAACTTCATGCTCATTAAAAGTAAGAATCATAACTTGACCTTTGGCAATGGCTTCTGTATGCGTTAGACTCTGCTTTGGACGCTGCAAATAAATGCAGTGCTGCAGACGCTAGGGTGATTCATACGGAGTAATGAGAGAAAAACTTGTCTCCTTCTACATAAATCGTTTTCGCTCCCACTGTTGCTACTGCTACATGTAGAGTGGCATTACCAGGGTCAGCGAGACCTTGGGGACCACTGTTATTTTAACTAGTGTGCCTGAAACATGCCCTGAACAAGGTGAGAGGACATTAATCTGGAAGCCTCTAGTAGCTGCCCCTTTCTCAGCATCGCGGGTGCCAGTGGGAAGTGTCACCGACATGACTCGGTGCGTCGGAAACGTTACAGGCCCCGATGGCTTCAGGCTGCTGTAATTATTTGTTAAAGTCCACGGATAACACAGCAGGTAGCGTCCCATAACGGTGCCGCTCAACTTCACAATTTGCTTCCTGCTCGGAGGTGAGAGAAGGGCTATTGAACAAACGCTGCAGGATTATCGGAGGTGTCGAGAGGAGCTGCTGCCTGGAGGGGACAACAGTTTGTTTTGTAAAGTTGTTTTTATTTGAAAGCCCATTTTAGCAACCGTTTTCGTATTAGCTTCACAAAATATTTGAAGCTGTATCTGCTTTCTCGGGTGGAAAATGGCTATAAAGTAATCTCAAGATAGTTACCAAACCTTTGCGGCTTTTCCCCTTTCTCTCTTTGTCCTCTTTTCATCTTCCAAATTGCATTTTCTGGGAATTAAATAATAATGGGCCTGTTTTGTCAAAACTCCCTAGCTGCTGCAGTATTACAGCCCAAAGAGAGTGTGGGAGTTTTCTAGCAATACATTGAATTTCTGGTCTGATAATTCTCGGCAGCAAAAGTACGATTTCAGTTGCTCAAATCCCAGCTGCCATATTTTCAGGTAATTACTGGAAAAAAATTATTTTACTGTATGGGAAATGGTGACTGAATGTACCCTAATTTTCAAGTACAAGTAAGTTTAGAGAATGCCTCGTGTAATATGGATATCCGCTGCTCTTCTGCAGTGGTTAGATAACTTATATAATAGTCTTTGAGATGTTATTTCATCTCCCTGATCAATTTGTGATCAAGTTGGGGAGCTTTTATCCTGTTGGAATGTATAATTGAGTTTTCACAGTTATATCTTTATATTATTCCCTTCCCTTTCCTCCTCCTCCCCCCCCCCCTCTTTTTTTCCCCCTCTTTCTATTCTGTTATGTGTATAGAGTCATCACAGAAACAGATTTATGGTATTTTCTAGTGTCTCTAGGCCATGTTGTGCATAATACCATAAACACAGGAACAAAAAGTCATATGGTACTTTTAGGGAAGTGTTGCATTAAAAATTACTGCAGACTTTAAATAGTAACGTTGTCGTGTCCCTCTGATCTTGTCAGATAATTGGTGATAATTGTAGCCGGTCTGTAAAGGTTGCGTATCTGATTAATTAGAATTTAGAGTGGGCCAGGATTCAGATCCAGGTTGCTTTCCTGGTTCTTTTGCAGGAATGCTCTTTAACTAAGCCTTTTGAAGATGGGAGGCCAAGCAGCCCCAGACCTGAGTTTCTCTCCTGTCACTGCTCTCTGAAGTTGGTGGCAGGGACACGCTCTGCCTTATTGTCACTTTAAGGTTCTACAGATTTTGCATTTAGCACTGTCTATGTGCCACAGCTTCTATCAGGAGGAAAAGGATTTCTTTTAATAATTAAAAAGGGTCGTGTTCCCTCTCTGGGTGCTGTTTTGAAGGAACAGGGAATCGTGCTGAACTTGCCGTTGTTGGCAAGTGAGGGCTAGGGTCAGACAAGCCCCTCTGGCAGCAGCTGGGCCACGTAAGGGATTTCTGTGCCAGCTGCTTATCCCATGTCCTGCCACAGGTGCCAGCGAACCGCCCCAGATGGCTGCTCCCTAACCTCTCTCCCTCCTTGCTGATAACAAAGCCTTTTTAGCCAGTCATTTTGACATCAGAGGGTTAGGAAACAAGTGTATGGTTGTGATGCTGAGGGGTGATGTGGTGGTGTGGGGGGGGGGGGGGGGGGGGGGGGGGGGGTTTGGGGGTTGTTCCCCCCCCCCCCCCCCCCCCCCTTAGTGACGAGCAGCTGGGAGCAATAACCCCTTTCACCCCACCCAGCTGAATCGAGGGCATCACATCTGAGGATGGCCTTAGGCAGTCGCAGCTTTCTTACCACTTGAGAGCCTCCAGGGAGTTTGGCCAGTCTCATTTGTGGGTAGCGAATGGCCTGGAGACGCAATATATTCAGTAAGAATAAAAGATAATGCTGAGAGATTCAGTCGCAGAATTCAAGACACTCTTTGCAGCTTTGCTGGTGAAAACTTGGACTTCTCAGGCACGTAAGGTAAGGATTTTTTTGGATACCGTTTCTGCATCAGGGCACAGAAATTCCCACTGTAAGCATAGACAAGTTTTTATAGCTCTCACCCGAGTCCCAGTCCTGCCAGGTGTATGGGCAGATGACTTAACTGGGATTCAACTGTGTAACTGAGGTATATGCTTCTAAGCAGTCTGTGCCGTAGCTCATTTTTCCCCTTCTTCATATACAATTTAAAGTATGTTGCATGCTCATCAGGCAACAGAAATAATCTGCATAAATATTCTGAATAGAACTCAAGAAAATATTTCAGGAGGAATATTCCTGTTCCAAATCAGGACAAAATAGAAGTCTTCAAAATTTTCATTATTTGTAATACCAAGAACCCCAATTTCACTGTAATTCATTGGAAATGTTTTCCAAAGATAATTTTGAAATTATTTGTTTAGATCTAAATTATAGAAAATTATTTTTAATGCTGATTAATTTACATTTGGAATCAATGTATTTTGAATGGGGGAAATAGGAATATGTCTGAGATATTTCAGACTGATTACAGAGGAAGCACTTTGGAGTGCACATCTTTGTAGTGTCTCCAGAAAGCTTTACAAGTGAAGTGTCTCCTCCAAACTTAAGGAGCCTTTAAGTACAGCATTCAGGACTTTTCAATCCTGATTTGGAAATAGGGGTTTGGTGCTAAAACCAGGATAGAAGTATTAAGAGACCACAGATATTTTTTCGGTATAATGGTATTTCAAAATACATGCTCTCGACAGCTACAGATTTACAAGCTATTGTTTCAGAATATGTGGTATTGGGTTGAGCAGCCCAGAAGTGGGTGTGTATTCTCTAGGAAAAATCAAAATGTGTTTCATGTTGTTGTATAACTGGAGCTTGATAATTGAATTTTCTCCCTCTGCTTTGCTCCCCCATTTTTTGTACTCCAACACCTAAGTACTCTAAATGCAGTGGCATAAAATTATAGCAAATGGAGCTAAGGTAAAATATCACTTCTTAAAGCATGCAGCATAGTTTTAGTATCGCTTCTCTCCTCTTTCCTTTGGACTTTCTCAAGGCAAAGAGCAATCCCTCCCTCCTTACCTGGCTGTTGCAGATCGCTTTGGACAAGCAGGTGATATGTGAAGTCTCCTCTTCCCTGTTTCCTTCTGAAATCCCAGCTAAATGTTGAGGTGGAGGAAAGGATTCTAATTCTTTCATTTCATATACTTGCCAGAGTGTCTCCCTCTGTGTAATTTTTGAATCTCTGCTTTGAGAGGTCACACGAGACTGAGTTTCAAAGGCTGAAGCAAAATTTCTGTTTGCATCCATGTAGGGAATCATTTTGATGTTTTGGGGGAATTATAAACAGGAGAATAACATTGCGTAATCTCATGTGTCATTTTTCTAAAATGATAGGATGCGTGCTTTGTTTTAATACCTGTATTGTTTTGTCAACTGTGTTTAAGAGGAAGGCATTTTTTGGTTTAACAAGACAATGTTGCTGCCTTTTCCACTCAAGGCTGTAGCCAGAGCTGATGGGGCCTGGGTAACTTGAAGCCAGCTAACCTGAACCTGTGTTATTTGATAACTTTGCTATACAGATATTCAAATTTGTGTTGGTAGAAGCTACTATGTTAATTGTGTTGCATTAAAGTCTATCTGGACCTATGTCTGTGAATCTCTAACTGAACAGAGCCCCTCTCTGTGTGCTTATACCTTATTGTTTCAGGGATTTTAATGACAATGAAATGGTTCCGTCTAAAAGTATTTTTCTAATAGGTGTGAGTTTTCTGAATTGAAAAAAATTTTTTTTTTTTTTGAGACTATAGGGTGTACTTAATCACCAGAGCAAGTAAAGAATGCAATGAGCTTCCCACCAAGGTCACCCCTATCAGAATGAAGGGTTACAGGCCGAGAGTAGCGATTTAAATCTTGAATAATCACCACTGCTCTCGAAATACAAAATCCTTAAAATTCACTAGACGTTTTCATAAGAGCAGTGATTGAGAATTTTCCCTAGTGCTGCAAACGGTTTGTTAGTCCTTGTGAATCCAGATCTTTGGCAAATGGCTTGAGGATATTAAGTGGGAAGTTCATAGCGCCCAGCTTTTTAACAGGTAGGGGTGGTGGGCTTGGCGAAGGGCAAGGGTGGGCAAGTTTTTCTTTCATGTGTTACAATTTTATTTATTTAATTTTTAAATGCATTGAGAAAAAGGAAGGAAAAAAAAACATAGGCAGCACATCTGCAAATAGCTACAGCCTTGTGTAACCCACTGAATTAAGTGAAGTTCCCTACAGGCACGCGGATCTGCCCACATGGAAGAAAATGTGGGATTGAGCCACACTTAGAAGACTTAGAATATTAGTTACATTAATGAAAATCAATATAGAAACAAACCAAGATAAAATTAGGCTGTTAAAATATTTTTTTCCTTTTACATTTTTGTTAACTGTATTATTTTTTTTTCATTTTCTTTGTCTGTGCTTCACACCCAAATCCCCCCCAACTCCTTTTTCCTTATTTTTAAGTTAGAAAAAAAAACTGTTATCAAGTCTTGTGAATAAAGCTACAGTTAAACTGGTTAGAAGAAGGTAATCTTGAGATTACCGTGAGATCTTTGAGCATGGAAGCAAAGGTGAAGCAGGTAGACTTATGTACGAAAACAGAAATCAAACTCTTGATATAATATAGTTTTAATAATATAGTTTTATAGTATAGTTTGAGTTTGATTATCGAATATTTTTATGCTGATTATTGTGTTAAGAATACTGCTGACTGGAATATGGGATGTGTTTATATAGAAAATGGGATCTCAAGTCTGTCTGCAGAACAGAGGAGGAATTATTTTCCTTGTGACTGAGGCAGTGCTGCTTCTGCTTTTCCTTTCCAATCTTTTTCCCAGTTTTATGCCTGACTTCTGTAGAAAGATTTTTGTTATTGTTTTCCAGTTAGGCTTTTTTTTTAAGGTTAATTGTTAAACCTTTGAAGAACTTATGTTGGCTTCTGTTGAATGGACTGTAAATATCTGAAATGCAAAGTACTTTTAGACTACACTCCGCCCAAGATGGTCAATCCAAACTAATGAGGAACTCAAAAGTAAAATGTTGTCTTCTGGGTCATTGCACTAAAGGAGATGAATGAGTAGAAGCAGACAGGCTTCGTAGCCTGATGAAGAAAAAGAAAGTAATCTGGGTTTTTTTTGTCCAAGATTTGCCGCCTCATCTGGTCATATGGTAAACCGGGCTTGCAAAAAGGCCAGAAGTGGATAGGTATCTGGCAAATAAGTGTTTTGTTTAAAAAAAACCCACCCTATATTGATGTTAATGGAGCCAAAACCATCAATAACTAAGCTTGTCAAATATACCAACTTCCAGAAGCATAACTAAAATTCAGAAATAGCATCAAGCATACTCCTTAAGTACTATACCGTTTAAACTTGTTTTCTTTTAGTATTTTTAAAGGATACCTGTTATCTCCTTTAGCATTTTCCCCATTGGAGGATATGGTTGAGTAATGTAGGAATCTTCAGGGACAAACTCAGATTTTATTTTATTTTTTCTAAGCACAGTCATGATATAGCAGTTTGGAAATGCTTTTTCTGCCCAGCACATCCTGAACGTATTTTTCTAAACAAAAGGTTTGAATTCGAAATTGATATTTTAATTTAATCTTGTAAGATGGAATGTCTTCAAGAGAGCAGGAATGGCTTATTTCACCCATATCTGATTGTGGAGAGGAAGACGAAAAGCTTATTATCTAATCAGACATATTTTTAGCAGGCTCTCATAATTGGCATGAGACTCTCAATCTAAGTACTTGGTTTAGAATGGAGATGAGCTGGTCCTTTCGTGTTCACTGGGTAGCTGGAACGCTTTCCGTTCACACAGAGGTTTATGATACCATGTCATTTAGGGGCTAGTGCCTCAACAAGGGCAAATATTGTCAATGTCTCCAATATTGTCAATTCTAATAAAAAATTACTTGTTTATTTAATGTAGTAATTGCAGCAAATTAAATTACTCCATTATACTAGTTTGATTTTTTTATTAATGTTATTAATTTATCTGGTTTATTGTAGGATTGTTACTTTAATTTAGCTAGCTCCATTTATAAATCTTGAAACGTGTATGTTTTGATGTTGCTTCTCTAGATACTGACACTCTGAGTAGATCCAAATATGTGTTTAATTAATCCACAAAGAATTTGGTGTAGTTACCCAAGCTTCTTCCCAAATCAAAAGTAATGCATCTACATGAGCTTACAACAGTGCCCAAGGTAATAGCCTGCAAAACTTAACTTAATAGCCTGCACTTGGTACTACCTACTACAGTGAGTTAGTTAAACTGGTCCCAGGATGCCGGCTGCTGGTTTGCACATTTGGCTTTGTGTTGAATTGTAGAAATAGACTGGCTGCCTCAAATAGCTTTTCTTCTGGTTGTGCTCTGTACTCAGAGAGAGTACAGATATCCATAACCTATTGAGAACATTCCCCACCATTTTAATATTTAATTCACGTACATGTAAATAACGGTGAAAAGCTTTCTTTGCAGTTGTGATTCAAAATAACTGGTCTTTTTCATTGAGAATCCCAGCTGTGCCCTGTGCCAAAATGCACGTAACATATGTTATATGATAACTGGACATGCTGTATTAGTATTTCAAGTTTTAAAATTAGACAACAGCTTTGTCATATACCAATGTTTTAATTGTGGAACAGTCATCTGCAGATGTAAATCTGTCCCTTCAGCTGCTTCCAAAGTACTCATTTTCTAAAGGATTAATCTTGTAAACCAAAAGTTGCCCAGGAAAGTGTCCCCCTGTTCTGGTGGGGCCAAATAAGTGAAGCCCCTAGCTGGGTGGGTTCATTTCGTGTTCCTAATAAGAAGCTCCATATTCACTGTGAGACATAATTAACCTGGTTTGAGAGGCGTCTTGCAGGTTGTTTTTCAATCAGTGTTCATCCATCAGCTACGACAATTGTCTCCTGCTTACTTGAGCTATGATACCTCTCAACCTTTTCATCAAAACCAACCCAGGCAGCGTAATCAAAAGCGTGTGGTGGGTGGCTGTCGCTCAGGAAATCCTCCCAAGCTTGAAGTCTTCTCCACTGCTTCAGTGAAAAGTGAAGCATCTTCCTCCCACTCCCTGTGGTCTCTGAGACTTTGGAGAAAGACTCTAAATACAGCAATGAATAAAGCGAAGTACTGGGAGTTAGTAGAACGTGGGGCTTTCTATTTTGGTGTTTGTTGGTGGGTTTTTTTAAGAAATACCACTGAATTTCACTGTAGCTTTTTATGTGGAGTAGCACCTTATTTCTCACTGAACTTGTACTTTGGGTGATATCCTCCACAAGGCTTCTGTATCATCAGCTTCCCAGCTCTGCTTAGTGGGAGACTGGCCAAAATAACTATTCTGAATTAAAGGATTTTTGCTACCTTTTCCGCTAGCTAAGAATTCTTAAATGGCAAATCATCCTCTCTTTGAGATTTGATATGTAGTCATCTTGAGGCTTTTTTTTTTATTTAGGTTTTCAATTAGGAAAAAAGAGTTGTGAACTTAGGGCAAAAATACTTTCAGCCAGATTTGTGTGCTTTGATCTAAAGTAATGCACCAGAAGTAATAAAAGATTAAATGGCCACAAACTTTAATGTCAGCTTTAGTAGTCATTAAGATCTTCCAGGTATTCTGTAATCGTTAATTCAGTTCTTAGTTCATGAAAAATAGATGTTTGTTTAATTTGCAATTGCAGTGGGACTTCAGAATTACCTTGTTAGTTGCAAAACTTCTGTGTCCTCTGTGTCGTAGCTGGCATTTAGCATCTCCAAATACAGTGTTTTTGACAAAGCACAGTCCTCCTTATAAGTTCGCTTTCACAAATAAAAAGTGCAACTAAAAGACCTGCATCAAAAGCGCTGTATGTCCTACATATTTCCATGTGCCTGAGAGCAGACTCCTGTTTTCCCTCCTCCCCCAAACCCTGCCATGACACAGTGATGTGTCATTTTTCCCTTTTTTTTCAGAAGATTTTGCAAATGACCTTTTTGTGGAAATACCAAGGTGAGCTTACTGAGGAGTGATGTAACTCTTCACATTGCTCTAGCTTTGATTAATGTCTTGACAAAGTATCTTCACCAGGAGCTCCTGTGAGTATCTTTTTTGTTGTATTCTCTAGCTGTTGAAGGGTAAATAAGTTAACTGAATATTCAATGTAATCAGCCGGGTGTTCTATTCGGGTAATCATTCGATCAGTGCAGTCACACAGGTATTTTAGAAGACAATGTGTTTATTATGGGAGAATCTCTACAGTAAAGAGATGATCAAACAATACATTTTTTGCTGTTGGCACACTGGAATGTTTGGCACTGAAGAAAAATGAGATGATACACAAAAGGACTTTTTATCAAGTGTGAACGTTTCTTAGTACGTTGTTGGTTAGAAAACCAGAATAGCTCTTGAGTGCTCTGAGCTGAAATATGAGACCTGAATTCAGAGCTAAAAATGACCATATCTGGAAGAATGCAGATGAATATCTCAGGCTTTCAAAGCTTAAACAACTAATCCAGTTTTAGTTCAGTGATTTTAATAGATTTTTATAATGAACTGAGTATCAACCTGTACCAACAACAAAAAATACTAAAAAATTTTAAAAATCCCTTTTTTCAGTGTTTTAAGTAAATTTGAATGAGGAAAGGCTGGTGAAGGTGAAGCGGAATCTTCTAGATCCTGACCCTTTGTGTTAAAAAGCAATTTCTCAGCCAGGTAACGCAGAATAAGAACATGCCCATACATTTGGTATTAAAAAAAAAAGAACAAAAAAACCCACAAAGCCATAGTTTTCATGTTGTGATGCAGCCACAGTGTCTTAGAGATGGAAACAGTCACACATCTGCAAATAAAAAAAATGTAGAGTGGAACAAAAGTTGCGTGGCCTAAGTTTAACTCTTGAAAGTTTAAAATTATCTGTTTGGTCTGAATATGTATGTAATTTCTATAAACTTTAGGAAGCTCATTTTTAGCTTGGCATTTGTGGCATTATTTCAAATTTCTTAATTTTTTCCAGTGTGTTCTTCAAAGAAGGGTATACATGGTATGGTGCACGTATATACATATATGAGGATTTTCATTGATTTATGTGGTTACATATATAAAATATTCATACCTTAATAGAAACTAAAACCAGTCTTTATTGAGTTAAGTTGTGAATGTGGACACCAGGCTGCAGAAATGATTGATGGTTTTCTTGCCACATGGAATAGCCTAACAGGATTTCACAAAACCTTTGTTCACACACTTAAAAATTACCAGAACATTTTCTTGAAGAACAGATAGTTACAACTAACCTGCTGCTTCAGTATTTCAGGGAGATTTTCCTAAATGTTTCTTCAAAAATTTGGTCTGGAGTTTAAGGGATTTTTTTCTTGTGTACATAAACACTGTAGATTGCGGTTGTGTATAGACTGAAATATGTTGTTATTCTCATTTATTGAGTAGAGTTCATTCATTGCACCGTAATTGGATTGGGTTTGGGGTTTTTTATACCACTTTCCAACAGAGAAACTGGAAGTAAAGTTAATTATAAAATACGATTCGGTTCTAATTTTTTTGTTTCTGTCTGGAAATTACCTGTAAGTGTCTTGAGAAACAGTCACTGTTTTTCACAAAAAATACCTCCTCAGACTTCCTATAAAGGTCCCTGCCCCTTCCACTCTTGGTACAAAGTTGCCACCGTTGTTCCCTTGCTCTCTCCTTTGCTAGAATGAACCCTGGACCTCGCCACCCATGTTACACCTCCCCTGTGATGGGACTACTCTCTTTATGTTTCCATGTGGGTCGGGAGTGTGGCCTTTCAGCAAATCATCTGGTTTACCCTGCTTGGGTTTGCCTGCTGGAGTGGTGTTGGAGCTTTGGTGGCAAGCTTTGCCTTACAGTGTAGCCCACGAGCCCCATGGCCCTGGTGGGGGACCTGCTTGCCTGGGATTGTGGGGTCCTTCTCTCATCGCATCAGCGCTGGTGTCAGCCGTCATCCTGGGAATAAGAATTTGAGAGGGGGCTCTTTAAGTTGGATACCAGGAATTCGTGCCATTCATCAGAGAGGAGTATTCATGGTGCACACTGTAATCACTGTAATTAAGGACTACAGTACTATTTTCTTGTAGGTAGCACCCTCCCAGTATTTTTATCTGCCCTTCCTTTTTCTCAGCCTTGTATATCCTCAGGAGTGAAATTATTCATGGCCAACGTATTCCCTCCTGTATCACTCCAGTAATTTAGTACAACTTCTGTTCCTTATCCCCCTTTGATTGGCCTCTCCATGTAGTCATGTCGCGCGTAACACAAAGATGGATTGTACGGCATTCTCTGCTGGGGAAAATCAACACATAGAGCGGGCTCGCTGCCAAGATGCTCATAATTAAACTGTTGCTATGGACAGGATTACATCGATGTTTCTATCAATCATTTGCTGCAGTTTTGTGGCTATCTGTACTTGGATCTTTTTAGGTTTCAGTTTTTATCTTCTGCTTACCTTAATTTTCAATTGAAGTGTTGCAGCGCATAAAGAGAGATGTAGAAATAAAAATAATTTTTGGAAGACGTAGGGAAAAAAGGGAAGTTCCGTCATTCCAACTCTGTGTTTGAAGACAGTATCTTGGTGAGGTGTTTGCTTTTATTCAGCCCATAGTAATGGCCAGATGCAATCAGTCCCATTCAGAAGCCATCATATTGTTGTGACCCAAGAGTCTGTTACCAAACTCCCGTGATGTGGTAGCAGTTTGTACAGTCAAGGTGTTACCTGTTTGCGTTAAATATTGCAAATGCAGTAGAACAGCAGGGGTAATAGAAAAACAGCAGCAAAGTGGTTAAATCTTTGATTTCTGTTGTCCCTCATCCCCTCTGGTTCCCGTGCAGTAGGTTGTGAGGTGGACTAATGAGAGGATGGCATGAAGTACACTTGTGTGGTGGACCGCAAGCTCGACTACAATGGCTATACTTCACCCGCCACCACATCATCGCTACTGTAACCCCCTCTTACAATGATCTTCAGCAAGTTATTCCTTTTGGTAGCACTCAAAACGTACGGTATTGGAGCTAACGAGTGTGCAGGAGAGGTCCAGGATTGCAGCAGAAATGAGGTATTCGGGAGGGTAACAAATGATATCGAGTGCAGCCAAGATCACTGTAACGAGATAAACAGTGTGGTGTCACAAAATTGTCTCCCAGTTGACAAAACAATCCATATTTTATAGATTGCCTTAAAAATTGAAGGATGGAGTCAATTATAGCCAATTATGATGCTACATTTACTGGAGGAGTTTTCATATCCTTTGGGGAGGAATAAGGAAATGTTCGAGTCAGTCAGAAAAAGCTTTTGCGTTTGCGTCCTTATTTTATCTGAACGTAGTTTTTCCCTGTTCAGGTGAAAACGGCATATGAAAGCTGGAACCTTTAGGAAAAAGATTTTTTTATTATTTTTTTTAGTACTTTCTTTTTGTGTGTATGTGTGCTGAGCATAAAATTGTTGTAGATTATATGGCAAATAGAACAAGAAACTCAAACATCAGCTCCCCTCAGTTATGTTTGGGTTTACTCCAAAGCAATTGTAAATGCAGCCTGGTGAGGGCAAAGCCTGCTTAGACGATGCGTATTGACATCTTTAATTTGACTCGCTTCTTTCCCAAAAAGGAGCCTTTGTGTCACTGAAGAGATACTGCATTTTTCGGTTAAGGTAAGAATAAAGGAGTGAGAGCTGTGACCCACGGTTGCTTTTCAGTGAGTAGATGTAAAATGGGATACAGAAGTAGCATATTGAAGATGAACAGACAGATGGCCATATTCTTGAGAGATCCGATGATAGTCTCGGTGGTTGGGAGACAAGCATTCCTTCAGTGGCGTAGTACTCTTTAATATAGATTATCTCCCTTCTCCCATTCTGATTCTCGGGAAGCTGCGTGTCCTGTCTGGCTCATGCTGCAGGACTGACTGTGAGGAGCAGTTTCCCTTCCTTAGCAAAGCATGCTGTTGGTAGTTAATTAAAGAGTCGGATATATAAATAAAGGCGTATTCAGTGATGGAAGCGGGTGGTATACAAGTTGTTTGAGTACAGTGTTTCAAAGTGTTAACCCCCTTCTGCTTCAGGATTTCATTTCACGGGCTCGCTTCAGAGGATGACCTAGTACATGTGCCAATGACAAAAGCTACTTGTAACAATTCAGATCATGCTTTCTGCTTTATGAAATGGGATTGTAAAAATCCTCTCAAAAATGACATCTGAAATAGCATTAAAACACAATTTCCCTTTGATAAGGCTTTAAGGCACTCATATGAAAAGTGACACTGCTTGGAGTGGCTCTGTGTCAGCATTATGCAATGTGTTGCACATAAGTGACATTAATCCATTAAAGGGTGCGAGGGTCACTTATTTTTCTCATGAAGTCATTAAATACCTTTATTGATTTCTGTTCAATCAGTTGCATTCTGCTGGCATACAGCGATCTCTAGACATGCTAATAGTGCTGTTTCTAATAATGTTTATAGAGCATAGTTTTAAAGACAGATATTACATTCAAAATAAATTATCATGGCTAAGTGAAACACAAAGGAGCTGAGGGAAGCAATAATATTCTGCTGTTTGCAAATTACCTGAACCTGCTTTATTGCAAAAGATGATTTTGTGACACAGATGTTCTAAAATCAATAATTAGCCCTCTTCAGTACATTCATTGCTTTTTCTAAATGTACAAAATTCATTTATATGTTTGGACTGCCTCTGCTACGGGATGATAAAGCATCTTTTAAAAATCGAATGCAAACCTGGAAACCCCGTCGTAGCCAATAGAAAATCTGTAATACTAGTTTTTATGCTGAAGACTGTTTAAACCTTGGATCATAACAAATGCTCTATGTTGATCTGGCTGGTACTTACTGTATTACTAGATTATTTTGACATGTGAAGCAGCGTTGTGTGTGTGAAATCCTACTGGACCGAATGCTAATAAGAGAGTACATTTCTTTTTCATTTCTTGGTGATGAACAGATCTCGTAGGAGGAAGTACATAAGACTCAATTAAATGTAACGGGTGCATTTTAGCTCTGTGTGAATGGAGGGGGGGGGAAAGTCCTGTTCTCCCCTCCCTGCTTTGATGCCATCCTAATGACTTTATCTTGACAGCTCGCCTGGGCTTGTTTCCTTACCTAACAGATAACTCCAACTGTATTTTCTATTTGTCCTACTTAGAAGGAAATGAGTCTTCCGATGAGTTTAAAATCTGATGGCAGAGTTGTGATAGTCCTGTTAATTTCTGCAATAATCTGATACTGGAGTTTACCTCACCTCTTCTAAGCTCCTTTGCCTTTGGAGGCAAGCGGCTGATGAGAGTAGATTGCCAGCTTTGCCCTGGGCGTAGCAAAAGCAGACCAGTGCATTTATCTCCGCAGCCAAAACCTGAAGTTTTTCACTTCCAAGCAGCGAATCGCATCCTGCTGAGGAATTACTGTTTGTTTTGTGAGTTTCTTGGCTGGGACCCTTAAGGGGCTGTGACAGGTCTTGTCGAATGGCGTTGGC
Organism: Gallinago jamesoni; assembly: GCA_025769975.1. Taxonomy (NCBI): domain Eukaryota; kingdom Metazoa; phylum Chordata; class Aves; order Charadriiformes; family Scolopacidae; genus Gallinago; species Gallinago jamesoni. The sequence goes on along the minus strand of JAOQGH010000032.1, from coordinate 73,565,909 downwards.
CGTCCCCATCTCAGACACCAGACGATGCCAAGTAGTGGCAAATTTATTGCATCGTCTCCGGAGAAGCTGCTCTTCGCTCAGCGTTTTCTTCGTGGGCCGCCTGCCTGATCTCATTGAAGGAAACCTGAGCAAGGCTGTGTTATTAATGAATTATGACAAGCCTTTTGCCAGGCAGGCGGAGAGGTTCCTGCTATCTCCTTTTAAGACAAAAACTTAATGGAAGATGCTCAGCTGGGCCAGCTCTCTGATGATACTCCTTAAGTGCTCATCCCAGGCTGATGCGAATACGCAGAGAGCCGTGAAGCTGCGAGTGGCAGCGTTTAATACCGTCTCCCTCATAATGCCTGAATAATTTTCCGGAGAGCGATCGCCGCGGCTGCTGTGAACGTGGTTATTTGTTTATTTTTCACCTCGGTCCCGGCGGATTGCTGACCTGGCTAATCTGCCGCTCGCGTGGGGCTGGCGGCAGGGGACGGGGAAGGGGGGGTGAGGGACACACAGCGGCGTTTCCCTGCTCACAGTGACAACCCTCTCCTCAGCGTGACGGGATCGGCAGCCGGAGCCCGAGCCAGGCTCCCGAAGTCCAGGGAATTTACGTGGGCTGTGGCTGCTGGGGGATGCTGGCGAAGGCTGGGAAGGAGGCGATGAGGGAACTGGCTTCTGGTTTTCTTAATGGCTGTTTGTGAGCGGGAAGGAGATGGCATGGGCTGTCGGGGTGAGTTATGGAGCGCGTTTTGCGATCTCCCTGCGGTCGGGCGGCTCATTATGTTAAACAGTGGAGCTTTTAAAGTGCCGTAGCTCTCCTTTTATGTGCCGTGGCCTTCATTTGCTGAAATGCTTCAAGTTCACGGCGCTCAAGTCATTTTGGAAACGGGATGTAATTACAAAGGTTTCTTATGCTTACCAACAGCTTTTTCGAACCAGTGTAATTATCATTACTTGTGGATACTGTAAATTGAATATCCCCTCCCTAATTACATTAAACTCAAGGGTTGGCTGCTTAAACAGCCAAATAAGAAAAGTTCACCCTTTACTATAAATAGCAAAATTGTTCTTTTAGTTCTGCTGACCTTTAAAGCAAAGTGCTTTCCACACTGTCGTCAGGTGTACATTATAAAGATAGCTTGTAATTAGATCTGTAATGAGGAGCTCGGTTAGAATGGCTTTCTGAAAAACTTCATTTATTCAGCGTTTTCTAACTGCGTGACGGAATTAAAGTTTCAGGGTGCGTCAGGACTTTTAAAGGGGCCGCTGCCGTTTCGCACTTTGCCTGCTCTGCCCCAGTGATTTGTAGCTGCCCGGCGCTGGAAGGCGGCTCTGTAGCTGCAGCAACTTCTCCCTGCCCTTTGAAACCAACACCAGGTCAAGGGAAGGATTTATCTAGCCGGTCCAAGGGTTTCTGTGATTAATTAATGTTTTTTCTCTCACTTCATGAGACAGATAATGACTTAATTTGAGCAAACAGCAGAATAAAGAGAGGGACGAGGTGGTCGCCTGATTTTTTTTTTTTGGTTCGGTTTTGGCCAGTTAACAGAAGTAACCGAGGTCGTGCTGAACCGTCTCATGTGGTGGAAGGACGCCGAGCTGTAGTTAGTGAGTTGACGTGCAGCCTTGGGTACAGTCTGCTGCCTGTCACAGCGTCGTCAGTTCCATGCATTGCTTTAAGATCACTGAAGGCATTTCTCTGAGCGGTTCCACTGACTTCCACTTACTGGCAGGGACTGAAATTTTTAGTGCATTGCTACCAGCTAATATTTACTTTGCTTTCTTCATTCTACTTTAATTAAAGTCATGCTTCATATTCCCTGTAGAAGCTTTTTTGTTAGTCGGGACTACTTATTTTCCCAGAGCGCTTCCTGCTGGCTGTCCTTCGTGACCTGCCATAAAAACGTGCTTGGACGGGACAAATTGAAAAGTGTGCCTTTGAAAAATAAATAACCTCAGTTACAGTTCAGTGGTAGAGAATTACAGCTATAGGATAAGAATAGAAAAAAAAAATCCTTATTGCATAATGGAATATTATAATGTTTGAATTGAAACTGAATTGATTTTTTTTTAATGAAATGTAAGGCTAAAACAAAGACAAAAAATAATATGTGACTTGGTCTGTTTTAGAACGTGTGTTATTAGTCCATCTGCATTCTCCTGTAGCAGCTCTTAGCTAACAGTTTAAACTAGTGGAATATTCTGCGTAGTTTTTTCTTGTTGAAAACACTTATGTTTATATTTGGTACAGATAGGAGTTTAATATTAAAGAATAATTATTCATCACAGTTCTGGTTTTTCTTCCAACATATTTCCTACCGTTCTGTATTTTTCCTATTACAAGATAGGCAAAGCTCCTGTATAGATTGTTTATAGATTGTGGTGGTGGTGTATTTCTCTTACACGCATATGTGGATATTTGTGAGGTGAATAGACAGTATTTTATGCAAGAAAATAGGGAGAACACTATGCATAGCCAGTGTTGATAGACAGATCCTCTCTCTAATATTTAACAACCCAAATGAAAACCAGAGCAGTCTCATGGCTCATGCAATTAGACGAAGATACGAGTAGTATCAGTCCATTAGCAGACAAGCAAATCCTTTCTCCTGAAAGGGAGTAGATGATGTTTTAGTAGAGATGCGTAGAGATTAGCTCGAAGTCTGAAGGCCTAGACTTAATTTAGTTGTTCCCTGTTACAGAGCCTCAGTGGGTAAAAAACATTGTGTTTTGCTCAGGCACCAAAGAGTCTGATTCCAGCTGCACCTGGAACAGGCTGGCTGATAGGAAAGAAAATGAGGAAAAGAGAGCAGTGAGAAAGGCAAGACTTTTTAGATTCACTCGTTTCTACTTACCCTTTTGCGGTCACTTGTCCTTACCCTTAAGGCTTAAAATCTTTAGTTGCTTCAAAATGGCACGGCAGTGATTTTTAGCTGGCTGTAACTCACAGTTAGAGTGAAGGCAAATCTTCAAACTGGTCTTTTCCCAGCTGTTTCAAATACTAGTAAAGCTTGTGCGTTTAGCGATAGCTAAGCTTGGGATACACAGTAATGCTTTTTTAATCGAGCTCATTGGATTGTGTGTAATTTGTTAACCTCTTTTTTTTTTTTTTTTTTGAATGGTTTATCAGCAAGTGTCTAGAACGGGCTGTGGCCTTGGATTTTTTTTTTTTAAACAGTCTCAGAGAAAACTCTTAGAAAACTGAGATGCAGTCAATGGTAAAACTGCGGTCTTGGTCCCCTAATTATAGGTCGCTCTTCTGCGTTGAGCTTCTTTCTGGTTTGCTCCTACCTTTGTGAAAGTAAACACAAAATACTCCGCACTGAAGCTTGTCCCCTGAACTCCCAGCTGGAAGCAGGGACAGTGTATGAACTGGGTGGCATTACAAAGTGCCATAATTGTGGTCTCTCTTTTGCTTCCTGTTCAGTTCCTAACAATACCTAATATTTGGGCTGCTTTCCTTTGGCAGCTGAGCGCTGAGCTGACATTTTGATGGCACTGTTTATTGTAACCCCAAGGTCTCGCTCCTGAGCGGTAATGTTCATCTCTGAGCCCATCACTGTACATGTGAAGTTAAGGTTATATTTTCCCATGTGCATCACTCTACACTTATCCACACTGAATTTAATTTGCCGTTTCATTGTCTAGTCACTCAATTTCACGAGGTCCTGTGATTTTTCACCGCTTGCCCTCGTCCCTACTGCCCTGGATAAGTCTGTATCATCTGCAAGCTTGGTCGGTTCAGTGCTCAGCTGCCTTTCCAGGTGAGTTACTGGTATGGAAAGAGGAGCAGATCTCAGTGCAGATCCCTGTGGTCCTCCACTGGGTAGGGTAGGCTTCCCCTGCTAGGCGTTTACCATTGACCATTTACCACTGATTTCTGGTTATGTCTTTTTATCAGTTATGTTGTCATGCAGGGACTTCTTTTGCTGTTGGGTGCTTAGTTTCTTTAAAACCCTTGAGTGAAGTAGTTTTTCAAAGCCTTTTGGAAATCCACATAGGGAATGTTGATTGGTTTCATGAGTTTGAGCTATTCAAAGAATCAAGTTAATTTTGTAAGGCAGGACTTCATTTTATGAAAACTGAAATTTGACTCTTCTCAGACATATGCCCACTTGGTCTATTTGTTATTATAGTCTCTATTAACTTAACTGGCATATAGACATCAGGCTTGCAGATTGCTGTTCCCAGGAGCTTTTCTGAAACCTGTATTAGAAGTTGGCAGCACACTAGCCACATTGGAGACCTCGAGTAGCAGGGCACTGGGGAGAGGGATGACACATCGTCATTAGTAATTCAGCTATTCTGCCTTTGAATTTTCACTCTCGGATGAATGCAGTCTGGTGCCAGCCATTTGTTACTTCATACAGAGAAAGGGGGTTTTTTTCCCACACACTTCTGTCTTCTAGCACAACAGAATTCCTCGTACTCACCAACATAATAGTAGTCCTAAATTAAAATCAGATCAGTTGTTTAAAAGGGGGTTAAAAATGTATGAGTCTTGCTTCTGCTATTATTTGCAAGTTTTAGTAATATACTATTCTGTTTTGTTTGATTTTGTATATTTTCATTTCCCTTGCTGGTGTTTGAAAGAGTAATGCAAATGGCTGAAGAAAGGGCAAGATTTCATTTACAGAAAAGGAGACTTTAAAAATCCTGAAAATATATAGAGTGGTTATTTCAATTATATAAATCTGAGATGTTATTTGAAAGCATGGTACTTTAGAAAAAGTCAGATGGAAGCAGTATTTTTAATCTGACAGTTTCCTTTTAATAAAGACACATATGGTCTCCATCAGTAATTATCAATCTTAAATTACATTAGTCAAATTTTAACTCATGGGTAATAAACGCGCACCAGTACCATGTTTGGTTTCTGAGAGAAGCTTTTGGGATGTTTCAATTTTGGGGAATATTCTTTTGGCATTCCTTGTTACACAGCTCTTGTTCAAAACTGAGCAAAACTACACGTTTTATTTAAAAAAAATGACTGAAGGAGAAGTTTGGGGTCATGATCTGCCGTTTCTTTGGGACCAAGCTGTGTCAATGTTTGCATTATGTATTCAGATTTTAGGCATTCAGAACTGGTTTTTAGGCACACCGGGCTCAAATTTTGAATCCATCAGGTTTTTTGAGCTCTTTTAACTCCCTGAAGTGGGGCTTCCACCCCACGAGGCAGAAAAATGTTGTGAGTGAAATGCTTGACAGCAGGTCCTTTTGCTGCTTGAAAGCAAAAAGCAACGAGGCTCCTCAGGTGTCTCCAGAAGCATCGCCACAATTTCACTGCAGAAGCTCAGCTGAAGAAAGCTCCCTCCCACTCAGGGTGGAGGCAGAGCAAAAGATTGTCTGTTCTCGTGGTTTTTGTCTTAAGGAAATGGGCTTTTGTGGTCCTTTATGGGGTCCCGCATGATGTAAAAACTGGCAGCTCTGATCCTCCGACTTTGCTTTGCTCTGTGTTTCAAGTCCTGTCAGCCCTCGGTGGGAGAGAGATGACTGATTCTCTTTTTCTTCCGCCATGGGCACTCAGGGGCATGAGGTGTGATTCATCACAGACACGCCGCTCACTCGGACACTCCATCGTCCTCATATCGGAGGCGTGAGAAAAGAATACCATCATAACCGGAATTATAACATTTTTTCCAGTTATACTTAAAGACTTCACCAATTATAGGAAGAAAGAATTTCTATATCAATAAGCTTTCAGCTTGTCAAGCTCAAGGTAGGAAAGGTGGAGAGAGAGAAAAACAGGGCAAAAATGGCCAGGTAATGAGGTAAACTGAATTACAAATAATATATGGAACTAGCATGACGTGCATTTAGCTTGAATGGTTTGGCAGGCAAAGATTAAATGAAAATTTACCTATAGTACTGAGCACTGCTTATGTAGTGGTTTTGATAGTGATTTTGTCCCTGTTCTTTCATTTTTTTCAATTACTGTGGACAGACCAGGAAATTGAAATACCCTCATAATTTTTCACCAACACAGAGGGATACGGTGTAAGAGAATTGCCAAGATCTATTCCAGCCCCACTTTTTCAATGATAAATACATGCACTTCACAGAATTGCAGGCTTCAGGAAGGCTTCTCCATATCCCTCCCCACCATATTCAGAGTTCGTAGAGGAATCTTCTGGATTTTGCCTTGGCAGAGTTTCTTGGGAATATTAGAAACAGGGCAAAGAACAAGTTGGATCTTAGTGCTCCAGTTTTCTTGGACATTGGCAAGATCCTGCTGCAGGATTTGGTATTGAGGAAATAAATCCCTCGAGGGTCTGAATGGCAAAAAAAACTTTGAGGCCTTTTGTCTTGGGTTGTGCTTTCTGTGAGGATCACCTGCTAGGATTAAATACTCACATTATATCCATCTTAAATCCAGTTCATTACAGGGACCTTGAGCATTGGTCTCCTGAGGACTGGATTGCTCACATCTACATAATAGTACTTTGAAAACTGTTGGAGAGAAACGGTTTAACAAGAGGATTTTGGAAGTTTGTTTTACACATAAAATAAATGTGAAAGACGACACACAAGCTACATTTTTAATGAAAAAGGAAAAAGGTGAAGTGGGAGTTTGGGTAAGGTTGATAAGAGATATTATGTAGAGGATGTTCTGGTCTTTGAGAACTTTTTGAAGACATGCCAGGGACAGGGCTGAGCTGTGGGCTTGTGTGTGGCCAGCAGGTCATGACAGCAGAGTTAGATGTCACGTTGCCTTCTTAATACGTGGCATCTCCAATATGAGACCATGTATATCCACACGTGGGCTTTTTCTCGCGTGGCTGGAGTGCCCCTAAGACAGCTATGTTGAACTTGAGATTTGGTATCAGACATGGTATTTTCTGGCCACAAATCAGCCACTTGTGCTTCCTTTTTAAGTATATAAGCAATCATTATAACAATCATATGGGAGCGTTGTGGGTGGAAGTTGCTGTAGGGTGTAAGAGACCTCAAGGTAAACAATGAAGCTTGGTTTATTTCCAGACCTTCTTTGGAGAGAGCAGCTAACAGAATGCATAGATAAACTGGGAATGGCCATGCAATCATTTCAAGTGGATGATTTTAAATCCAGGTATTTTGTGTAGGGAATTTGTTACAAGTCTTCTTCTGTAGGTCAGGGATGCACAGCTCCCAGCCTACGTGCCGGATCTGCAGCCTGGCAGGTCAGTCAGTCCGTCGTCCGCTGCCTTTCGAGGCCTGGCTGAAATCTTTTGGTGTTTGTTTGGCCTTTTATTCTCAAGCTCACACTTCTTTGAGGCACAACAGGCTAGCACCGCTTCTGCTCCAGAAGGGGCTTTGGCAAGGAGTGTAACCCCGGCCAAGCTGTGGGAATTATTCTGCCTGCTCCCAGCCGCCCCCTTCCCTGGCAGCGAGGGAGCGGGCAGGGACCCAGCTGGGCACAAACCCAGGGGTAACGAGCCTGCAGCAGTGTCAGTGTGTGCCAGTTTAGTAAATCCAGCTTTTCTGGGTGGCGTTACGCCTTCCGCTTCGGCTGTGCACTTGCAGTCCAGTTGATTTTTTCCAGGCTTGGGAGTATTTGGCCGGTTCTTCCCAGCTCCTGCTGTGGCGTGGAGTTGAGTCCCACTGCGGCAGCTGGCACAGCTTGACGGGTTTGCTGCCCAATGTACCATCATTTCACCAGCAACACTGAGAATAATTTCCAGACTTCACCGGTGTAGGCACTGCCTCCTTAAAACGTAGACTGGGAGAACAACTAGCAGATTCCTCCTTTTTGCGTGTTTATTTTAGGTCTTAATAGACTTAAGTATTCCAGGACTCCGTAGTAAAATAAATGCCTGAGGGAGCCTAAAATGTTCACACATAACTAGGGCTGGCAGGAGAACAAGAATTCAGTGTCATGAAAAATTTAGCAGGCTTGGCATTTGTCTTGATGAGGTACTAAACACAGTTCTTCGGAGATTTTAATGAAAAATAGAGAGGGAGAACAAGTCGCTGGGCTGTGAGCTGAGGGCTCATTAGCTGGGGCACTCACCTGGAAGGTGGGAGACTGGCCTTAAATCCTCTGGCCTGAATCATGCAGAGCATCCACATGTCTTATCTCTGGTTGGGTGCTGTCTCTGTCCATTTGGGGCTCTTATGTTGACCCAAAGTTGAGGTAACCATCTGAGCTGCCTCTCCGGTAGCACGTGGGAATAAAGGTAGTTCTGAGTCTCTTCTCGAGTTGAAGAGTCTGCAGTTTCTTTTGCTGAATGCTTGGGGCATCCTCCGTAAGGAAGTGCCCAACTGTATCCATTTAGCCCAATTTTGAAACACGTCCGAGTTTGCTTTCATCAAAAGAAACAATGGCGTTACCAATATTAGCTGTGCATTTATGTTATTCCGTGTACACGTCACAAAATGCTGTAAATAATTTCTAAGTATATTTTAGAATGCAAGTGGTTTACATTAAATGGCATGGATATTTAAGTAGTGCTGCATTCAACACTCCCACATCTTCTTGTCTTGATAATTTATTTCTTAGGGGAAGTTCCCTTCTTTATCTGCAATAAGTTAGTTAATTTGTAGCAGAAGAAGCATCTGAAACTTTTTCATTGCTGTGTGAGGAAAAATAAAAAAAGGTGTGAAGGGTGAGAGAGAAGGGTGTATGGAAATAAAAGGGTGAGGAGAGGTAAGGTGGGAGACAGTAGAGATGTTTCCTTGGCTGTAAAAGGGAAGACTGGGACGTTGGGAAGCCTTGTCTCTAGGAGGTCATAGATGCTGTGATGTAGGTGGCACTGCCTTGCCTTTATTATATGTGTGTTGTGCAATTCTCAGAGGTAGGTTGCCTGCCGGCTTTGCAGCGTTCAATTCATAACCTTTGCAGGGGATAGGAGGCATCCAAGATAAAAATACAGTATTCTACAAAACAAAAAGGAGAGGGAACATGCGTTTCTGCCCCCAAACTGGGATCCTGGCAGGAGATGCCTGAAGCAAGAAGATAATTTGGTGCACTCTGTCCAGCAACTTTACATTCAACTAGCATGGGAGCTGCTCCTTCAAAGCCTGATTTGTAGAAAACTAGAGGGGCTTTTTGGTTTCCTTTATGGATAACATCAATGAAGACTAATCTGAGCTGGGGGTGGGAGGAGAAGAGCTGGATGCATTTTAATCCAATAGATTCCGTGAAAACAGACTGTAACCATAAAAATGTCAAATAAAGCAGTTGTGTTGTATATTATTGTTTATAATGAATTGTTTTCTGCTTTTTCTGCTAATCAGGCATTTTCATAAATGTATTTTCCTTCCAAATGGATATGTTGTTGTTCCCATGGAGCAGCTGCAGTAACATATTGTACTTGCATGTTAGGATCTTTTTCTTTCAAATGGAATGATGTATGAGTCATTTATGCCTAAAACATAGTAAAACTTATTATACCATCATTTATACCACATCTTCTGAAATAAACAGATCCAAAGAGACACTCGCAGTGAAAGTTGGATTCCTGAGAGTTTCCACAGGCTGATGCATTATTTTTGTTCAAAAGAAATTTGTGTACAGTTCTTAATATTGCTGCCTGCTCACCTCAGCACACGTAATGTGGATGTTATTTACCTAGACTTTAGCAAGGCCTTTGATACAGTGTCCCACAGGATTCTTCTGGAGAAACTCGGTG
>JAOQGH010000032.1:73531368-73546126 GCA_025769975.1 Gallinago jamesoni | reverse complement strand
GTCAACGAGCCACATAGCAACTATCAGTATATTTGGATAAATGAGGGAATTTACAAAATAATTAAGGGATCTTGGACATGACACATTTTCAGGCAATTGGATATTTTGTATGCTTACGGTTTGTGTAATCAAGGCTTTGTTGTGTGTGGAAGTTAATGAATGTAAATTGAGAAGGAGAGAGGAAACACCCTGAGAATAGGGTTGTGCATAAGCTCTGTAGGTATTACTGGGATGCTGATTTGCTCCAGACAGTATACATCTGGAACACATTACTATAGCTTTCCCCTCTGGGCAGAGAAGTCCAAAGCAAGTAAAGGAGACTTGTTCCAAGCCAAAAAAAAAATAAAAAAAATTGCTAAAATCATAGATATAATTTGTACTTGAAAAAAACCCACTGTTAACTACTATTGGGATTATTCAAAAAAAATAAATATAATGGCTATCTAAATCAGTTTGAGTACATCATAAATAATGTGTTAAATATCCCATCAAGAAATAAGCACAAATCCAGGTCACTGAAGCAAGTAGTGGGAAAAATCAAGGTGTAGCAAGAAAATCTGGTGGCACTTTATCTGGAACTTTGTCTTGAAAATGTGCCTGCTCCCTACTTCCACATTCCCAAGTTGAGCCCTGTAAAATGGCATTCTCCCTTCCTTGTTATTTCCCTGGCTCTAAACCTTGGGTTTCACACAGGAGTCACTTCAGTAAGTGCTCACTTTCCTGCCAGAACCAAACCTGAGTCTTAAAATTGATGATAATAATATATGTTATGCTGTTCTCTACAAAAAGAGGTAAATGACATGTAAAAGAATTAAGCCAAGAGTTTGTGGTGAGACTGTTACGGGTTTCTTTCCAGAGAAACCAATTGGTTGGAGCTTAGCAATGTATTTTAGAGATCTTTAAGATACTATGGGATGGGATAAACTGAATATGAAAAATAATTATAATAATATAAAAATCAGCATGATTCTAGCAGTGTACAAGGGAGGTGGTGGGCAGGTAATTCAAGCTATTGCTGCCAATATGATTTATTGTATTAAACTTAAATATAACATTGAAGGATGCTGCACCTCTCCAGCATAACTGTGCTACTGAGTACCATAAAAGCAAATAATTACATAATGGGAAAAACCCCTTTTTTCCTTTTATTTAAATTTAGATTCATAGTTATGAATGATATCCTTGCAGGTTAATCTATTTTATTTTTTTTTTTAAACATAAAGCAGGTAATAAAACCATTTTCTGGTATAATTCCACACCTACAGGCAACATAATACTTTATTCAAAAGTAGTGCAGGAATTGTGTTCTCACAAAGTGTGATCTCTGCTCACTAAATATTATAAAGAACCAATATATTTGCAGGGTAAATGAGCTAACTCTTTCTCTGCTGCTTATTGGCTTTAATTATTGTTTTGTTGAAGGACTAAATAAATCCTTGTGAGATCCTAAATCTTTATTTAAATCTGTCTTTCTCTGTCATGCCTTTATTATGATACTTTCAAGATGTAGAAATGGGATGTAGTCATTGCGTATCTATGTTCTAAAAGAACTCGTGCAGATGGACTCGAGTTTGACAGGGGAAACTTTTTAATAGGTTTTAAATAGTGCGTGTATCTGAGAAACACTGCTAAAAACTTAACTTCCTGACAGAATAACTCATGTGGTAGGAATTCAGGGCTACGAGCTTCCCTGTTTGTGTGAGCTTGGAAAAGTGTTCCCGTTTCTTTGTCTATTTGAATTATTTTTTTCCCTAAGTAGAGTTTAGACAGGAGTGTCCCACTGAAAGAAGCAGCCCTGCCTTTGGCCATGTATTTCAGTACTTTTGTTCTGCTTAAAGGCTTGAAAAAATAGAACACACTGTATTTTCCAAAAGGTTGTACGACAAATATTTCACTGTGGTTGGCACCTGCTCCTCTGTCATTCTGTGTTGTGGGGATATTGGAATTCCAGGAAAATGACAGACACCCTCCATTGAAATAGCAAGTTGTGGGTTATGTTTTCTAAAGCACTTAAACCAGTTTATTACATGCAATTGTCATATTTTCTTTGCCCATCTCTTTTAGTTATTTGATGTAGACTGCTAGCCTTTGGGTAATTCAAAAAAGAAATGATTTGTTGTTCGTGTGATATCTTGACCCATATTTAAAATTTTTTTTATTTTTTTCCATAGGTCCTCCCATGCCATCCTCCTCATCTAGTCCATCAGTTACTGAACATTTACACTCCCCTCCTCCATCACCCAATCTCCATGACAACCAGAGGTGGTTATTAAGTACTAATGCCAGCCAGCCAGTTCAGGACTCTGATACAGATGAGGACTATACTGCCAGCTCATACCTAGTGCAGACGGGTACTCTTTCAGGGTCTGTCCCAGGTCATGGTAAGAAGAGGACACTTTGTCCGTAGTTTGAATGCCCTTTTATTTTCCATCCTCTTACAAAATTGCCTGGTTAAAATTAAAGAGAACAAAATGACTTTGTATTTTAAACTGATTTGCCTTTAAATGTCGCAAATGATGTTTCTACTTTACTGTAGGATAAGCAAGAGTAGAAGGTAACTTCTAATATATGAAAGCTCATTTAAGTTATTTTAAAACGCAGTGCTTCCATGAAGCAATAGCTATTAACATTTTATTATGCAATGTCCTTTGTAGCAAGTGACTAGCCTTTAGCTGTACTTTTTAAAGGGTAGGCTGAAGTTGGTTGAACTGTCATGATGTTTAGCTTCCAAATAATGTAAAAGTCATCTTTTACTACCATAGCAAGTTCTGCAGGTTCCAGTCATTCTTTTAGTCTCCCTGGGGTAGGAGAATGGGATTTATATGTTACTGGTTCGGGCACTTTGTCTTGAGGGAAGCGATCTAGAGGAAGAATGCTGTGTGGTGAGAGAAGGCAACAGTGGCTCCCAAGATGTAGTTTCCATATTCCTCATCCTCCCAACCAGTATGAGTAACCAACAGGAGTGACATATACTTGAAACACTAGTGCCCACTTACACATCAGGCCATAAGAAACTACATTTTTACCCTTTTTTTTTTTAACTTTAAAAAAAAATAGCCACAGGGTTCCATTCTGTTGTATGATTGAACAGATTTTTTTGGGACAGGCAGAATGGAAGAAGAATTTGTTAATTCACAGGCCTTCCCCAGTAGATCAGCAAAGTTTGGAACAAGCTGCTTCATCTTCTAACCATTTCTGCCTTCTGTAAAGAGCTCTCCTCCAGATGAACCACTAGAGGGGGTTTGGAGAAGTATTTTCCCACAGATTGCACAGCGGTTGGTTGGGCAGAATTATTTTGCAGAGCAAAACCACTAGATCTGAGCTTCTCTCCCTGACTCTGAGTGCAGCTTTGGTGTGGTGTCGAAAAAGTCAGTCTGCTAAGAGCAGTTGTGTATGTGACTTCGATGTTTTTTCCTTTTTTCTTTTTTTTTTTTGCCATGTTAGGAGCTTGAATTAAGATTTTTAAAATTGATAATGATAGATTTAGTTTACCATATTCAACTTAATATTAAATCTGTGAAGAACTACAAAAAAATGATAATACATAGTCATAATCAGGGTGTGTTATGAAGATATCTCATTTCCTGTATGTCCAGGAATAGGAAATCTGTTAGAAAATGAATGCATTATCCAAAAAGGTAGCCTGTTTTAGCTCACTAAGTCAATACATTTAGATTGCTGTATCCACCAGCCCTTCCTTTACAAATGAAAAATGCAAAAGGAAGAGAAAACTGGTAAAAATTTTGAATAGTTGGGGTGAACTCCTTATATCTCCTAGCTCCTTAGAAAGGTAATAATTGTTTATTGTTCCTCTAGGTTTTAGCATTTTGCTGCTTCTGACATTTTCACCAGTTGCTTGTCAGTTTGAGTTTGCCAACCTTGAGGAATGTTCCTTAACCCCTTTCACCCCAGACTGGCCAAAATAATTTCAGCTTGTCCCGTGTCAAGTCATGGCCTTTTAGCAGGAGAAAATAAGGGGGGGTTTGATAAGAAGCAGGACAGAAGTTAACACCATGGGGTATGTTGAGAGTTGCTCTTGATAAGACTTTTGCTAAGCAGAAGGGAAACACAGATTAATCTGTAAATTCATGTTCATTTTCCTTTCCATTCCCCTCGCCTCCATCTTCCCACTGTCTCCCCTGCCTCCTCTATCTGCAGATGTTTGAGATTCTCCCCTTTAGTGTGTTTGAGTTCGATAGAAGTTCTTGCAGTTCCTGCTTTCCGCTGTCAAAGAATTAAATCGATGATATGTACCCACTCGTAATCTGGTAGTGCTGGCGGTCATATAATACAGCTAATGATCTTTCTCTCTCTCCGCAAGACTAGACTTGTTTTCAGAAGTGCTTCAACTTGATAACCACAAATCCTGTGTTTGTGATTGTCATCATTTAAGTGGGATTTGTTGGCTTTTTCTTCTGGATGAGGAGAAGACCGTAGGTGTTCTGGTAGTGGGCTTGGGTAGCTGGAGGATCGGGCTTTTGCATTACTTGAAGGAAGGATGCTTTTATGCAGCATATATATAAATATTGCTTGGAATATCTACTTGATTTGCTTATGGTTGGTTTCTCATTTTATACTGTTGGCCTATCGATGGGGAAAAATATGTTCTTTGTAAAACAAGCAAGAACAGAATGTAATAAGATAATAATTTCTAAGTTAGTTACAGCTTTCTTCTACATGATGTGTTGTTGTGTAGCTTTTTTTGTATGTGGATGTCTCCAGATCTACCCAAGAAACTATATATTACTTAATCATGGCCTTTGGCACAGTCTTATTTGAGTACTGTATTTTCTTTAGTTAAAAGAAACAGTGATACAGCATGTGTAGCACTTTCACAGGAAGAAGGTTTGGGGTTTTTTTTACCAGTTGTCTTTTAATTCATCCTGATAGAAAAGAAATAACTCAGTGCCACATTCTGGATGACTTTTGTCCAATGTTTATTTTGGCAGGGGGTGGGGAATGACTTTCGAGGCATTTAGGAAGAAAAAGGTACTGGTGGAAAATCATTGTGTTGTTGAACTGGGTTCAGTTCTATTGACTTTACGTGAACAGCAAGTTAAATTACCCTCGCTTTAGTCTATGCAAACTTCTGTTTGTTTTACTTTAGTCTGAGTTCGTTTGATCAATGTAGTTTATTTGATGAACTCCCTCAAAATTTAAAGGATCTGATTATGTATTTAGAATGATATTAATCTAAGCCTTTGCGTTTGATTAGTTTGTTTTGTTGACCAGCGGGAATTAGACTTCATTTGAGGAATTTGCTAAAAGAGAAATGAGAATTGCTAAAATCTGTTATCAAATACTTCGCATATGAGAAGAAATGTCTTCGCAGAGGTATTCCTAGTGGCTTTAAAAATCGAGATCAAGTGATGACTGTGTGGACAGTTTGCTTGGGATTCATTTAATTTCTCTAAAAGCAGTGTGTTAATAGGTTGTAAAATGCAGGACGAGATAAATTTTTGGACCATAAGTCCTAACAGTGTTCCTTTATGCAACACCTCCAATTTATTCTGTTTGTACCTCTTCTCCATGGCGCAGCTCAGAATACTGACTGTTCCAGCAGTCGGCCTATTCGTCCAGTGGTTTCAGGACAATTTACTAATTTTGTTGTTTTTAGAAAGAAGAGCAAAGTGGTTTATATATAAGAAACAGGGGCATCTGAGTACGTCTGCAGGGAAGAGGAACAGTTTAAGCGAGAGGGAGAGTGAACAAAGAAGAGGGAGGAGAGGACGCTTGAACGTGATTGAGGCCGAGAGGGGTTTTTTTATGTAATAAAGTCTACTTACAAACAATAGAAGTCAGGTAAAGTCTGTATTTAAGCATCTTGATAAGCTTCATAATCTTTTTCCGCTACAAAGTATAGATTAGTCAGAATTTGGAGGGGAATTTATTGAAATTGGTAGTAGCTTATCTTTCAGTGCAGACATGTATTATAATGAGTAACACAGTGCTAAATTCTTGGATTAAGCAGAGACTATGAAGAAAATACATAGTTAAAAGTTAATGCTTAGAACTGACAATGGAGGTGAAGAGCCTGAATTAGAAATTCAGGTTTGAGGATTTTTATCGCCTGAATTGGAAACATTGTTGCATAACCATCAAATACGAAATAGAGAAAGATGTATTTCACAGCAGCCTTTGAACACTGAAGCTGTAAAAAGTTCTTAGGTCTCTTAATAACAATTTGTGATGATAGTTCATCTGATGGGAATATCTGAAAAAACATTCAATGTAATATAAAATGTTTTGCAGTTGTTCTTGATCAAGGATCTGCCTGGTGATGCACAGTAAGGAAAATTATATTCCCTCCATGTGCAAGTTGCAGATTGATGGGCTTTTCAGTTCAAAATGCCTAAGCTTTCCTACAAAGAGAAAGAATTTGGAAATCTAGAGCACAACTCTGAATTTTAATTTCTGAAAGGGAAAAAATAATCCAGTAAGGCTGATTGAACGATGACATCCAAGAACTCTTCCCGTTCAGAGTTCTCATTTTAGGACACCTCACTCTACAGACACCAAATGTTCTGTGGCATAATTCTTCTATGAACACAATCTGAGGAGTTTAGTTGATGATGACGACTCATTAGAATTTGGTGGGAGACCTTATAGAAAAGTGGCTGTCATATAGAAACAATAAATGTATTATCATCCCACAATGTCAAGAAGCCAAACTCAGAACCTTCTGCTTTTGTACCAGCACCTGAGAGAACACAGGCCAAGCACTCAGGGGTGGCAGCAGAAATGACCAGGTGCAACACACGTGTAAAGCAGAGCTGTGTGGTTTTAGGGTTTGGGTTTCTTATTAAAACTTAGGCATTCCCTTCAATGTAATCAACAGTGGTTTCATTCTGATTAGTAGGGAACAAAAGGAGGGGGGGGAAGAAGTGCTTAGGGAGAAGGAAATGCAAACATGATGGCGTGAAATTGAATTCTTAAAAGCTGTTTGGGCTTTTTTGGATGAAGTGTGAATTTGCTTTTTTTCTCTCAGTTATTCTGAGAACTGACAATCTATCCAAATTTCTTGGAAACCCTGTGGGTATCCACACACCTTGTTTTCATTGTCATCTTATACATTGTCTAATGAGATTTTTTTCTTCTCTTATCTCATAATTCATGATAAATTAAGCTTTGTCATTGTTGTATCAGTATATACAATTTGTCTTCGCATCTGACACCGGTCCTAAGACGTGTTGCTTGAGAATGAATTTATGCTTCAAACCAAATGCTTGGTTTGAAATAGTCTGCATTAATAAATTAAGAATAATAGATGAAACTAGGAGGAGTTGTGTTGAAGAACATCATGGGGATATGCTATAGTCTTGGTCTTATTTAACATTGTCATTAGTTATGTGGACGAAGGACTAAAAATGGGACTAATAAAATTTCCTAATGAAGCTAAATAGTGAGAGTTCTGAGCGCCAACTGGGGACAAAATGTTAATAGAAAAGGACAAGGAAAGATCATTAATTGTACGGCCAGAAACTAATAAAGTGAAATTAAAACTGAGAAATGTAATCTGGTCTGAGATGCAGAATATTCAGGAAAAATCTGAGGAGAAATGGTGATAGAGAATTTTAATCAGACATAAATCTGCAACATGGTCTGACTATCCGCAGAGAGGGAATCACAGACCCAGCATCAATGGAATATCAGTTGTGAATATGGGCCTCTTGCTTTTTCAAGGTTCCAGTCAAATTCTCTTGTTACTTCTAGAATTATTGCTGTTACTCATCTGTTCAGATATATTTTGATGAAAACATATAGGGGGTTAGAGATGTTAATATATGGCAATAGGCAAGAGAATAAAGCTTTGACTCAGTACATAGTCTAAACATTAATTAAGTGCTGACAAAGGGAAACCAATAACCCAAGATGGAATAGAACGTGTTGTGTACCATGTAGAGATACAATTTAAAGCAATAGGCTGAAAATCAGGACAGATTAGGCACTATCAGGAAAAACTACCTAACAGTGAATTGTATTAAGATATCTAAGTCTATCCCAGGGGAAGTGACAGAAGCTTTGTCACTTTGTAACATGAAATTAAAATAACTAATAATGTCAGTCGTGCTGCTGAGAGTGAACCTGCATTCCCTTAGGAGGAGATGGGCTGAGGGAACCTCCTGGAGCTTTTCTGGTAATACCTGCATGCATTTCAAATCACGGATACACGAGTTTGTAGTTTATAGCTGAGATTATCATACTAAGCTAGGGTGAGTGTATCTCATTAGCAGTACATGGTGCAAAGATTGTTTAAATGTAACACACAATTCGTCCTGTAGCCCAGACTTACTCAGAATTTTTCCACACCTTCCACAATTAATCATTTGGAGAACAGACTCTTTCCCGTCCCACTTACTGGACCATTTTCTATTCTGCAAAATTCCAAAATAAGGCTGCCTGGTCTCAATGAAAACTCTGGCATCTTCTGGGCATGCACGTACTCACGGAAACATTTTGTAAACAAAAATGTATGATACCCATAAATTCAAAATGCCCGTGATGCTGAGTAGATGTATTTGACGAGCTTTCTCTAACTATGGAGTAATATCATGCTATAAAAACATGTGCTGATGGTTTTTTCTCAGGCCAAGCACTGCTATGTTTGGAGCAGCAGGCAGCAGGGCTCACAGGCTTCATCTCTCACAGGCAAAAATCCGAGGGTGTGGGAAGGCCTTTACCTTTAGGTACAGATCGACAAATTTATCTGGTCCACATGCTTGGGGCAAATATAGTTGCTTTAAAAACTTAAAAATTGTCTTGAATGCTAGCCATTTTATTTTTGATTCCTTTTTGATATTTGATTTCCATTTCACGAATCCAGCTTTTTATCTTCTTCCTTTGGTTTTTAAGCCAAATTTCTGTCAACATTGTTCCCTTAATGTACAAAAATGTACATTTGTTCAGTTTAATTAACCATTCAGCCTGTTTGCCAAGAGCAAATTACAGTTCCCCAGTCTCACCCTCACCCCTCCAAAATCAAATTTTGCAAAGTGGTGGGCAATTAGTTTTCATGTCTGATTGTTGTAAGTCATGTTTCTCCCTTAAAGATTTTTGTAGTTTTCGATCTCTGTTACTTAATAGAAGAGCCAAGACCAATTATTTCTCCTCAGATTGTGGCCTTTGTAGCCTTCAAAGAACAGTCTCCCCCACACCTCCTGTATCATTAGCTGCAAAATATCTTTCCAAAGATGATTTCGGCCTCTTCACAAATCAAAGGATTCAGAGTGACAAATTATCTGTCTTCTACTCGAATGCGTGCCAGATGGGACAACCTGCCAACTGTGTATCGTTCTGCGGATATGAGCTGATGTAGAGACATTTCCTCCCATCCTCCCTTCCCCATCGAAAAAAAAATAATAATCATATTATAAAAAAATCGTGCGAGTTAAGAAAAATCTGCTAAGAGAAAATGATTGTGAAATACAGGGAATATAAAAGCAGAATATAGCTTTATTGAAGGAAGGAAGATGCATCCAAATGTCAGAGCGCTTAAACTGAACCAACGTGTACCTAGCAGTAGAGATGAAGATGAGACTCTAAACCGCCTCCCTACCCTTCTTGCCGGTGCTTACACATACGTCGTTCCCTTCGGCTGCCTCGATTGCAGAACAGAGATTCCTAATTGCAAGATAAGGAGCTGGAATTTAAATTCTGTCGCAGTTTGTTCAGGGAAGAGCCCCGAAGTCACGATGAGGAAGGAGGGTGTGCTGCTCTTGTGGGGATAAGTAGGCTCAAATGAATTTAAGGTAGAAGTTAATTTGTAATATGGAAGGTAAAAGAAGAAGGAAATAGTCATATAGAGAGTTTATTTTCATTTTAAATTACAAAGCCGAGGACTTCATCGAGTTACTGCTTAGGCTGACTTCCAGGGGCACAAACAGTGTGCAAGTGCCCAGCAAATAACTTGTGGGAGGTCAGGGTCAGACACAAGTGTCTCACATCATCACGTTAAACTCTGTGTTAGTGATGATTTTTCATTATTTTATTTCGGGGAAAGGTCTAATATTTTTAACTCTGTACCACAATAAAATCTTTTTTAAAAGCCTGATTTAGGGAGAGAGGACTGAAGATCTTACACGTGATGCCATTTGTTCATCACTCGGTGGCAACAGCCTGAACTTACAGTTTTACAAGCCCTTCTTATCAGCTCTAATGCTCACCGAGCCTTGATGGCTTTAGAATACACAAGTTCTCCCATAATCTTGATATTTTTTTATTATTATTTATTTTTTTATCATCTTGTCATTTCATAGTCTTTAGGCTGCTCTTCTTCGGGGTTTTTTTCTGTAAAAGAAAAAAAAAAGTCATGTGTTTTTCCCAGCTGTGAAAGCTTGGACGGTCATTTCATTTCTTTGTTTGTTTTAGCTGAATTAAAATTAGTTTGTGTGGTCATGGTCGTTGTAAGGAGCTAGTGCTTTGGAGAGCACCAAATGTCTACCAGCTTGATATGAAAAGTATAAATTTATTAAGGATACAATGTATTATCCAGTCGTTACTGATGTGGAAAAGTTTCTTGCTTCATCTGGGACTGAGTCTGTGGTTGCTATTGAAGAAAAAGGGCTGTGCAAATACATAAAATACCCAATTTATCCCTTAGTTCTGCTGAACCCTGATGATTGCTAGGGCCTGATTCTGCACTTCTTGAGGAGAGCTGGTTGCTGACGGACTATGGAAGTTATTACAGGGATCCAATCACTGTAATGCAACCGCAACACACGTTTTATTCTACAGTGTTGGAAAAGTCCCTGTGGCAAAAAAAAAAAAAAAACAGAGCATTTGACAAAAATTAAAAAAATAATACTAATCTGTTTTTTCTCCTCGTTGGCTTTTGGCTTCCACTTGAACTCCATTCTGGCTTGCTGTAGGTTGGAGGACGATGCTTTAGTGCTTTAAAGTATACAGGGGTCTAGCAAATTCTGTTGGCATATGCCTGTCGCAGGCTTCTGTAGGAGAAATACTGAGGATTTTCCACTTGAGTCACCGAGCGAAAAATAAGTAGATGTGCATTGGGTGATTGTGAAAACAGCACTTATCTCAAAGTTGCTTTGAAAAGTAAAAGGCTAAACACTTGGCGCCTTTAATTTAACATTCTTTATCTCTTTAAATATTATCAATGATTTTTAAAAGCTTAAGGGCTGTGCTTAAAGTGTAATTTCTCTGCTCTTCTGGATTATACACAAAAGGCTTCTCCATTTAGTATCTCTCTGTGTGCGGAGGTAGCATTGACATGAATTCCTTTGTCACTCACCCATTAGGAGCACACCGGAGTGGTAACCCTCCTCTTTAAGGATGCGGAGATGTGACTAGAAGGCACATCAGCCGTCCTCGCTCATGCAAGGCTGAGGATTCCTATTGTCAGATGCAGTGGGCATGAAAGCAGCAATTTTACAGCACAGAAACTCCAATAACATTTCCCCCGGTCGGTTGGCTGCCGTCGCAAGGCGCCCGGGCACGGCTCCTCCGTCGGGGCTGCTCAAGCACCAGCTCCCCTCGGCCTTTTGCCAGCCGGCGCCATCCCAAAGAGACAAGCCCTTTAAGGGGGAAAGAGTTTTCCTGGGAACTTGCTGTGGGGTAAACAGACCAGTCAGGCATAGTTTTATTCCATTACATACTCGGCTATGCAGACCGGAACGTAGCAAAGTAATTGGGAAAATTATTTCAATCTTTAGAATTCTTAGGTACGAGATACATTCTCGGAGCCAGGAGGAAAAAAAATATAATATATAAGGATGTTTCTGTCTGCTAACTTGCTGATGGTTTATTACAAGTACTCTCTCCATGGGAGTTCTGTATGTTTACACTAGTATCCCTGCTACGGTTACAGAAAACTGAATTAATTTACCTCTTTATTGCTATTCTTCTCTTAAATCCCAGACCAGTCAGCAGCGAGTTACAGAGTAAAGGAACAGTTCTGTGTATGTAACAGAGTACTTTGTTGTTCTAAAAAAACAGCAAAAACCAACCCGGCTCCATTTGGCAATACTGTAAGTGCAGGGTACTTGCAAATTAAAAGGAAGTCAGTTGCCTTAAATTCAGCCATTGGTCCACCTCATTTTTGTGTTGATACCTACTCTGTTTTGCAGCAATCAGCAAGAAATATAGCCCATCATTGCCATAAGCTGGAGATGCCAATGAAATATTCTTGAAAAAATATTATTTTATCTGCATTTCCTAAAGCTTTAATTTATCACTGCAGTACCTATTCGCTTAACGTATAATGGTATTTATGCGTACAAACCCATATGCTACGATGGCTGAATATACAGAAGGCTGACTTGGCTAATGCTGAGCACAAAATATCAACTGCTGCTGTTTGAGTCTTTTAGTTCATTCAGAAAGCTCCAGAGAAGGGTAAAGCTTTCCCTTGATTTTCTTACTAGTAGTTGGTGTAAGGCGTCTTACTGTTCTGTTCATTCTTAAATCTCCTTGGTGGTGTCCTACAGTGCGTCCAGGAAAGGTTTACGATACTGTCTGTGGTATTTCAGGAGTCTCTGGGTTACTGTCTGGCAGCTTGTCCTCTACTGAGCGTCGAAGGGACAAGGACAGGGGTGACCTTGCACCCCTGGCTCCGTGTCCAGCAGCGGCGAAAAGGCTTCGGAAAGGCAGCCAAGCGCTTCTGATGAATGGAGCTTTGGAGTCTGTGAATCCGCACAGCAGCTCCATCAGGTTTTTACAGCTGGGCTCTTGCCGTAATTGCCGCTGGGATGAGATGTGCAACGTGGGGCTTCGGAGCTAAGCGCTTACGTTGTTTTACTGGCCAGAAGTATAGGGCATAGTGGGAGCATCAGGCTTCATGAAATTCACACTTGTGTTTCTTCATGTTCTTCGCCCGCTTCCACATGCTGCTGATTTGCCAGCAGGCACTTTAGATGGGGATGATAAAAATGGAAAAGCTGAAAGACAGAGCTTCTTAAAGCAGTGGTATATTAATAAAGAAGTTGCTTGTCATCATGGCGTGTGATAAGTGTCCAAAGATCTGTTTTTCATTGCAGTAATTTTTACTGGTACTGAAAAATCAGAAAGAAGCACTTCACCAGCTTAATCTTCTTGACATCAGACTATAAAATAATGGTCAAATAAAAAGTATCCACTGATAGAAACAATGATTGGGCCCCTGTAGGATTCAATTTCCAAATCCTTTAGATCTTACACATCTCCAGGTACGCATCATCTTTGGCATATTTACCTGGCTAATTCAAAGATAATACTTCTTTCTCAAGTCTTTATAATGCATTTTTCAAGATATACAATATAAAGTTGTTACTTATGCCCTGTAATGTGTAGTTCTCAAAATTCACTGCAGTATTTCTCATCAGATGCCCTCCCTGATCTTTTTCCTCGAGGCCTTTTATCAGTGGCATGTAATATTGAATATTTGTTGTTTGTTTACCATTTTGTATGAATAACTCAAAATAATTGGCATCAAAATGCTCCGCAGCATCACGTATGGATCTCTTCCACGCTCAAGTTAGATTATTTCTTATTTTAATCTAGTCTCCCCTTTAAAAGTCTTGTTGTCTCCCCTAATTCTGGCTACTGTGTCCCTAAGCCAGTAAGCCTGAAGGCAGAGAGGGAGGATGGGTTAGGTATTTTTAAAACTCCTTTCTAGCTTCCAAAAAAGCCTTCTAGAATAAACTGCTTTGCAAGCCTTGTGGGACAGGAGGCCCCGAGGGACATTCCTGGGCAGGGTGGAGGAATCAGCCAGTGCATTTACATTGTTTGGAGCCTGAAAGGGAAATTCTTCCCTCCCCTATTACAGTTATTTATACTCTTAGCTAGACATTAAAATGACTAGTGGTGTAGAGAAAGACCAGCGGAATAATCGCTGAGTGAAACAGTACAGCCTGCCCCAGATTTATCCAGTTGCTTTATCATTTGGTGATACTCAGATTGATCAAAAATTATGTTAAATAAATTTCGCTGGAAGTTTTTGGGATTCAGTCTTGAACTTTGGATGCAGCTTGCTTCATTACCCTATAATATTTTTTTATGATTGTGACCACAACAGACCAAATGTTTTTTTCCCTTTGTATGTGAAAAATTCCTAAAAAAATTTAAAATGCAAGCTAGTAAAGAATAAAATGCCTCAATTTAAGCATTTGAACCACACATCTCTAGAAGTGAGTACCCTATAGTACTAGTTGCATATTGGGGGAGCTTCCACATCCTTCATGCCTGCTTTAGCACTGTTGATGGACTTGCCTGGTGTTCTGCCCCAGATTTAATCTGGTCTGTCATATCTTAAAGGAGTGGACAGAGATTATGAATTTTGCACCTGGAATGTTAAACTAGCAGGTATTTCTGTATGTATTTCGGAGTGATGGATAGGAGGCTGCTTCCACTAAAAGTTCAAGAAATTTGAAGGCAGAAAGAAAATCAAGACAGTGATTAAAATATATGTAGCTTTTTTTGTGTTTATGGTTAGTATAGATTTTTTCTCTGACACTGATCCAGAAATAATAAAATGTGAATATTAAGTAGTCTATAATCAATGCACTGACCTTTCATCTTCGTGATGATAGTTAGTGACTCTCAATTTACACAAGTCCAAATAAAGGCTTAAATCCTGGCAGAATGAAGTTATAGTTACAGTATGCTTATGTTTCTGGTTCCTGTTACTGTACTGCCAGGATTACAACTTAAAATGTATTTAAAGAAATGTGAAAAGAATACTCCCGTGGTTACAAAGACTTGAACAATGTAATGGCATCTGCAGAAGGCCTTTGGGAAAAGCTCTTAAGAGTTATGAAGTGTG
>JAOQGH010000032.1:73516153-73530752 GCA_025769975.1 Gallinago jamesoni | reverse complement strand
TGGTTACAAAGACTTGAACAATGTAATGGCATCTGCAGAAGGCCTTTGGGAAAAGCTCTTAAGAGTTATGAAGTGTGGGAACCTCAGGATTCAGTGCTCTGCCGCTGCCTCATCGGTGCTGCCCTAGTTCTCTTTGGTTCCCTGGGAAATGAGATGTTGAGTAGCAAGGGGAAAAAATAGCAGGTCCAGTATTTCCACCACTCAAAAACATGCTCTCTGCTGACATAGGTATCAGCTTCTGTGCCACGATTTCTGCCTCTGAGAGCAAAGCTCTGCTGCTGTTTTGTAGGTTAATAATCTTAAACTGGTGTGTGGTGTTTGCATTACACTGTCTGAATCTCAGGAGGGAAGGAAGTTGCCCCTTACCGTGTCTCTATGTTAGTAGTGACTAGTGGATGGTGAATGGATAGTGACTGGTGGGTGAGAAGCTGGACATGAGCTGGTAAGGTGATCTCCCAGCCCAGAAAGCCTCCCAGACCCTGTGCTGCATCGCCAGCAGCGTGGCCAGCAGGGCCAGGGGGGGATTCTGCCCCTCTGCTCTGCTCTGGGGAGACCCCCCTGCAGTGCTGCCTCCAGCTCTGGGGCCACCAACAGCAGGAGGACATGGACCTGTTGGAGCAGATCCAGAGGAGGCCAGAAAGACGCTCAGAGGGTGAGTTTACTGGGAACGTCTGCAACTGGTTAGGGGACACTTTTTTTTTCTGATGCCACCCTTCATCTTGGAAGCATAGGCAGGGAGATGGTCTTTCTGAGCTCTTTCCGAGCCAAACTGCTGGCAGCCACTTCAGGCACTTCAGGCAGAGCAGGGAAGAGGTGAGTGTAGACCAGAAAGCAAGAGAGTTCGTCCTGGACTTACCCCCAGCCCTGATGACTCACCTAATGCTCATTAAGCAGCCAGAAGTGCGGAAGAACGCAGTATAGTTCCATGTAGGATACAACAGATGCAAACGGGCACCAGCCTTTTGCTCCCCAAAGTGATCTGTATGCACAGACGTGATTTTTTTTGCCTTTTCCTTCCCATTCTTTGGAGAGATTTTCTTTTTTTTCTCTTGTTCCATCTTAGTTTTAATCCTCGTCCTTTAAGTGTGCTCTTTTAATTTCCTCCTTTCCCTCTTTTTGCCCCTTCTCCTTTGAAGGCTCCTTTTTTCTTATCGATTAAGTCGTTTAACCTTTATTAGGCCATACCACGTCACCCCATCCCACTTCCTACTTTCTCTTTTATCCTTTTTCTTCCTCTTTTCTGATGGGCTCTTTTCATATCGTTCTCTCCTTGTTCAGGCTTCTTACCTCCCCTTCCTCATTCCCTTTGTTGTTCTCTCCATGGGACAGGTAGATCTCATGAAAAGGTGCTTTGTTCAGAATGTGTCTGCCTTGGGGCAGCTATTTAATGAAAAAATCAGCTTTCCATCCCATGCTTCTATCCCTCTGAAGCCCTGCGCAATAAATGCCAATTACATTTTTACATAATTAAAATAACCATGTCGTATTTCTCTTTTAGTATTAGTGTCTTCACATTAAAGGAATAGAATGCTACGCAGCGTGTATGTTTTTCAAAACACAAAATAGAATTTATGCTTCTAATCCATATTACAGCCCTCATTATCCAGAATTTTCTTTAACCCTTCTTCTCTGTTCTGGGAATATTCCAGCCATCTGCAGAAGGGTCAGCAAAAACACAACCATGAAGTCTAGTTCCTTGATAATTGGGGATGAAAACTAACATCCTGCCTGCTTCTGATCCATCTTATGCTCTTGCAGCAAGAAAGCTGTTAGAAGGGATGAAAATTGATCAAAAAAAACCCAGCAGACTTTTCTCTTGATAGCTGCAGTGGTTATTGGGGGAACTTGCGGTCGCAGAGAGGACAATGGGAGATAAAGGTACAGAAAAGTATCAGTCTCAGGTGGTTTCAACAGTGCAGGATAATCTTAACCTTTTGGGTGCTGGGCTACTTATCCTGCCCCAGGGAACTGAGATTCCTGGATATCTTAATATCCTTATAAGAGGATTAAAAGCAGAAATGAAGGAGATGTTGGTGCTGGTAATGGCACTGATTTCCAGAAATGTGACCACTTTTACTGTAGGGAGTAGCTGATTTCAGACTTCTCAGTGAGATGCTCCCACTTAACCTGAAATGCCACAGGCTTTAATGTGTGAGTTTGGTATCAAGTGGCTCTTTATGCTCACTGTGCCAAAGTTAACATCTGGATTTGTGCTTTTCCCCAACCATTTTCTCCATACCTTTTAGTTATTTTATTTATACAGTTTCCTATTCCTGCTTGTAATGCACAGTATTGTGCAACTGGCTAGATTAGTTACCTCAAGCTAACTATTGGTATAGGAATGAATGTATTTTAGAGATAAGGATCTTAATTTTCTGCCCTCAGACTTTTGTTGATGTTATCAGGTCATATTTTAAAAGCCAGGGATTTTTAACAGACAAAAGTCAAGTTTGGAATTGCAGATTTCTCTGACGAGATGAATGAAAGCAGTTTTAGGAACTGTGTTCTCTGTAGCGTTTCCTGCTCAGGTTAGTCCCATTAGAGAAAGTATTTTTGTTCAAGAGGTGACAGGCAGTCAGCAAGTAGGACATACAGCATAAAAAAAGACTGGTTTTTGCATAAGTGGAAGAAAGATCATAATATTAGTGTGGCGTCGGAATATGATTGTAATGGCGGTGACACAATTTTGCCTGCATGTGAGATGAATGATTAATTGATGGACTACAGATAAAAAAGAGTTTAGATGTGCTGGGAAAAGTAATCGGGGTTTTATCTAGTGCATGGAAGCTTTTACAAAGAATTATCATGTGTAGATGCACACCGCTGCCTCGGTGGCTCCCGTGTTGCGTGCAAGTGAGATGACACCTGAGAGTCCTTCTGGAGTGGAGGAGCTATGTATCTCCTCTGAGAAAGCTCAGTAGTTAATTTTTCCCAGCAGCTAATTTACTAGTTGCCCTCCCAGCACTCTTAGTAGTCACCCAGCAGCGTCTGCGTCGGCCTGATGTGCCACCCCATCTGCCAGAAGCCCTCAGGTTGGGCTGGTGGTCTCCAAAGGGCTTGAGTGGTCAGAGGGAATCAGCCACCATTGTAACAAGGAGCACATTAAGGTCTGTGGCACCTTAAACACCCTTTGCCATTGTTTCTTTGGTGTTTTTTTTAATTCTCTTGTATGGTGGTAGAAGCATCTTTGACATGTCTGAGTGGCTGTCTCTACACATTTGCCATTGTGCTTTGTTTTTTCCCTTTCCCAGATGTTTGCATTTTTAAGAGATTTTATTGCCTAGAGGCTATTATTTCTCAAAAAAGAAAAAAAATAGACAGGAGGAGGGGAATATTTAAGTTGTTATTTTTAAAGCACAAGGAAAATAACTTAGTTTTTTTTTCATGTTCCATCATATTTGAGAAACTCATAAGAATTTTGCTTGCCATTATATTATCTGTTTATCAGTCTAGGAATTTCTCAAACCTATTTCTCAACCATATGTTGCATACATCATTATTACATGTATGGTGCAATAAGATACCGTGTAACATAACACTGCAAATTACCCAGGCTATATTAAGATTTACAATCAACCCCAGAACTAAATGAAAAAAACCCCTAAAATAACCCACAGAGTACGTTTCACATTTAGTATTATAATCCTTCAAATCTATATAGCCCTTTAATTTTTTTAATTACCGATATTTTCTTTTGCTGTTTTTTTTTTTTTACTCGAGGCGTAGAAAGTAGATGCATTGACTCTGTAGAAGAAACTACCTTGTAAAAGAAACCCCTTCAAGGAATTAATTTCCATTCATTAATACAACACTCTGAACTGATTAATGGGACCAATATAATTTTGTATTTCAGAAGTAATAGCTTGAATTATTTTTTTTTCCAAATTGTACGTATTTTATTGGCTGTTTATTTTCTATTACATGGCTTTTCAGATTTATGGAAAGTACTTGTAATTATCATATCCTTCCTTTGATGCAATGAATATATTTTACTGGACAGCTTTATGCATTCAGTGTTACATTTTCATTTTGCAGCTGAAGACCAATTTCCTAATTACACTTATGCACAGAGTTGGTTATTGAAGTTTTGGGTTTGTTCTTAGTGTTTTGAGGTCTTTTTTCCCAAGCTGCTGGGAATTTTGCATTCACGTGTCAGCTGTGTGCAATGCAGGACTAAGTCTGGGATTTTACAAGACTAAAGCAAGCTCTCATTAGCTGCTCTTGTGGTTCTGGTGATTGCAACTTACCACTGCACCTTGAATCTGCAATTGAATTTTTAATAATAACTTCTAGGTCAACACCCAGTGGTTGTTAATATCGAAGCAAAATGTTTGTGGAAACTTATCCAAACTATTGATTGAAATTTCCATAGTCCCTCTGTCCCCTAAGAGAGAGAGCAAGAAAAGAATACTTTTCTGCCTGGGGCTCTTGTGCTAACATCCCATGGAGATAGGACCTCTACACAAATTTCAGTTTGTCATTTATAGCCAGCACTTTGGTTTTTATCTGAACCCAGTGATTTTAAAACATCATTGCAGGAGTCATTTTCCTCTTGCAAGTAATAAACATGCCACATCCTTAAAAGACAAAGTGTGAGACATAGCTGTAATTGCTCAGTTTTGGTGCCAAGAATAAGTGGTTTGAAGAAAGCTTAGCACCCTGATCCCCAGGGAGATGTAAATTATCACAGGCAGCACCAGACACAGTAACTTCTCGGTTGAGTTCTAGTAAACAGCAAGGATGTGTCACAAGTCTAAGAAATATTCCAAAAGTAATATTAAAATTTACTGCTTCTGACATATACTTGTATTTTTATTAACAGTAATTTTGCAAGCATATACACAAATACCTATAGTGCAAAGTACTCCTATTCCAAGAGCTGTAGCAGGGCTGCAAATACCAAGACAACATGAGTTATTCTTTTACTGTGTAAGCGTAGATGCCTTTTCTAGAACCTTATGCGCCTCAGTGTGTTCCTATGGAAGGGCAACAGAAATTGTGGGTAAGAGGGACCTTCTTACTCTTACAGCAGAGAGACTGAACCTAGAAGCTTTCTTGAATATTCTTTCTTGAGGTTTACTTTTTTGTTTGCTGGGTGGTGGTTTTTGTGTGCATGTTTCCCTGTACTGTAAATACAGTAGAAGAATAGTGGCTATGGTTAAGCTCAGTCTTTCATGAAATGGCCTTAAGCAACTAATTGATAGACACTGACGATACTCTCTAAGTGGGGAGAAGCCCATCCACCTAGAAACTGGTCTGTCATTCCCTCTTGTTCTGCATGTGCAAGCCAAAAGATGACTCAAAATGCATCTCTCTGCTCAGTGAAAGTTGTTTCTGATCTAAAAGATCCACACCAACTGGGGTTGGCTTTTATTGCCAAGTACCAGTAGCCAGAATTCCTCTGGTTTTATCAGGAAGAGGAAACTGCTAAAAACCTCATCAAGACTGCTGGTTTTAGCAAAAGCCCTGGCTATTAAATACCAGAGCACTAACTAGGGGCAGTAAATTTAGCAGCTTTGCCGATGTTCAGCAAAGATCTGTATCACGTACAAATGCGATGTGGGATATCTGGAGAGTTTATCATGGCGGGGTGGTTCACGCATCCCGTTGCACACAAACCTGGTGAGTTGACCAGCTGGGACTACGAAACCTGGCAGGAGAGTAGCTGTATGCGTAACTGTTAGAGAAAACCATGCTGGCCTGAGCAGCAGCACATCAGTCATCACATTTCTTCCTCGGGGTTTGCTAGAGAAGAGCTGCCATCCTCTCTCACTTCAGCCTGTGAGTCACTTATTTTGATGGGCCAAGCAAAGGGTTTTCCTTTGTATTCTCATAGCATGAGGGATATTCAGCAGTGCCCCCACGGCCTGCATCTGGGTGAGGTTTGAATATAAACAGTTGTAAAGCAGGAACCATGCCTCTGGCGGACGGGATGTTTTGCTGCGACTTCATGTTTTGGAGATGTGACAAACAGTAATCAACTGGCGTTGACTTAAAGGCGCTACAAGGGTCCTACTGAAGAGAAGCAGTGAAGAAGATTTCTGTCAGGTCTCTGAGCTCAAATGAGGCCCAGGGGCATCGCAAGTGCTTGCCTTTTCTGTGCTTTCCTAGCAGTCAGACTGATCTCCCCAGGCTATTGTCAGTGCTGGTCAAAACCAGGACATGCTCAACCGTGTAGTTGTCTGTTGGCCAAGGGTAGACTTGCTGCATTCCAGCAACCACAGCCAGCTGCGTCCCACAGCAGTTATAGCCCTTGTCTGTCATGGGGTGAGGGCTTCGATTTCTTCTGGTGTCTAAACTTCCAGCATATTGAGGGCTGGCTGGTAGCTGGGTAGGTATTTTGAAGGTAAATTATTCTTTGCTTTTTTGTTAAGTCCCGTACAGTTGGAAAAGGTTCTGAATATAAATCGCCAAATGTGACAAACCTTCAGATTTTCCCATTGTCTTTAAAGAAGAGCATATAATACATGTCATGTGCCACTTACCAAAATTCATTAGAAGGTCCTCACCCAAACTTTACTGAGAGCTACAGAATATTTTGGAGTCTGGGCTTGAACTTTGTGGTGTTGTGGAAGAATATTGCGATGCATGCGTCTTCTTTTGTAGCTGTTTGTAAACTCAAAAATAGTTCTTAGCCTCTGTTGAGTGTCTCATTGGTGTTTAGAAATTCAAAAAGTCTTTTTGAGGCTATCAACAAAGTCAGGTTTTTGCTTTTAGTGGGTCTCAAAAAATTAAAAGAGCAGGCTGATTCAATGATGATTATTAAGCGGTAACGACTAAAAGAGGAAAACTTGGAACCCCTATGTAAAAACAAGCATTCACACATACAGGGCTTTGCACTGTTTTTGTTGCCAGTTTAGGCTACACAATTAATCAGTGCTTCTGTTATCTCGATAATCTGTCTGCTTGCTGTTGTAAATAACTTACACTTGCTGGTGGAGTTGCTGACAGCTATTTAGACTTTCAGCTTTCAGAAATGTTACTAATTGTCCGTGTTTGCGGCTTCTAAAAGCATTTGCTTCTGAGGTAATTTTTGCAGCTAATGCACCTCAAAGTCTTCCCTGTTTGTTTGTACTTCTTTTCTTTAGATGTGTATTTTCAAAGCGTGAATCTCTGTAATAGATTTAATTCACCTGAGACTACAAAGCCACCCGGTAGCTTTTGCTGAAAATGTTACCTCGTTTGTGATGTTGGTTTGTCTTTGTGGAAGGCGGAACGTTCTCCTGTACCGCCCCAGGTAACCCGTGAAACCTCGCACCTTGGGGGAGGATGTGCCCGTGAAATTTTCCCACTTAGACCTGCACGGAGGCCGGGAAATTGGGCTACAGGGAGTTGTGCAGGGAGCCAGTGCGATCCCTGTCAGGCACTTCACAGAATCACACAATTACAGGAGTTGGAAGGGACCTCTGGAGATCATCCAGTCCAACCCCCTGCCAAAGCAGGGTCACCCAGAGCAGGTTGGACAGGAATGCAGGCGAGTTTTGAATGTCTCCAGAGAAGGAGACTCCACACCCTCTCTGGGCAGCCTCTTCCAGGGCTCTGCCACCCTCAAAGGAAAGAAATTTTTCCACGTGTTCAGAAGGAATTTCCTGTGTTCCAGTTCGTGCCCATTGCCCTGTCACTGGGCACCGCTGAAAAGGGTCTGGCCCCATCCTTGACACCTGCACTTCGGATATTCTAAATATCGCTTCCCCACCCATGGGCTTTCTCTGTGAAAAAGTGATGGAAAGTTGACCATCTGATATTCTGAATATTCTGAAATCTGATATTCTGAATATTTCCTTCCACTCACTAATTGGACTCTTCCTCCTCGTCCACAAACACATTGGTCTGTGCGCTCTTCACTGTAAATCCCAGCCGAGGGTGGAGGACCTTTGCTCATTTCTGCCGTATCTATTCAAATGTCACCCCTAGAACATCTTTCATGTCGAGAGCAGCACAGAGTTGTTTGGTACATAATTAATTCCTGCAGCCTCCTGCGCCTTGGGTATCATTAACCAGCTTCAGCACCAAGACCCCTGTATGTACAATGGTTCTTGCTCAGTTGTGGTCATGCCATAAGCCACTGGCTGCGCCAGGAATAAAAAAAAAAAAAAAAAAAAAAGAAATTTCCTGATTTACTCCACTGCGGTCTTACCACGAGACAGTGCTCCCTCCCGAAATGTTTGTTTTTAGCCCCCAGTAGTAGTTATAAAAGCATGTTAAATATCAGACTTCTCAGCCTGAGACCATCTGTTTCCCTCGCAATCACATCCCGCCCACGCAGCCGGGTTGCTTGTCGCCAGCCGTGGGGTTACGGCAGAAGACAAAAAGAGAGGCGTTCTCCCATGCGAGAGGTTAACCAGAAGACCGACCAGGGGAGCGCGTTCTGGCAGCGGAGGCGGGATTATGCCAGAAATAGAGGGGTGTTTCCCCCCGAGTAGAAGGCACCGGGGATTCCGGTTATTCCCAGCTCCTCTGGCTCCGTGTCGGTGTCGCACGTTCTCCCCTTGACTGGGACGTGACTTGCCCGATAAATCGGCAGGGTGACATGGTGAGCAAGCTGCCTTTGTCACTGCTCTCCCAGCATCCCAAAAAAGTGCTCTTGCCGGCAAATTTGTTGGTGGTGAAATGACAGCTGTTGGGTATAAAGGGAGTTTACACACTTTCTGCACATGAAATCACTTGAAACTCAAGTTGTGTTTATGCAGAAATTAGATTCTTATTAGGAGGTTTCAGATCAATCTTTTTTTAAGAGCTAAGTAACGTGCAGAATTTGTAGTTCTGCCAGGAGGATGCAGAATTGGAATGAATCGTTTCCTTTAGCCTTTGCTTCTCCCAGAAGAAGCGGCAGAGTCTCTTTTGGTGATGCAGTTGCCTGGAAGGCAGGAGCATCGTGGAATTCAACGTGTTTGTGAACAGTATACGGGAGATTTCATCGCTTTTCACTGCACCACGGCGGTGATTTACTTTGTGCTTATTTGTGTATTTTTGTTGCCAGTGTCTCAAAAACATTTATTGTAGCTCTTCTTTCTGTACACTCTCTAGTTGGCTTCTTAAATCAAAGGGTGTAGTTGTGAGCTGTGATTTCTCTACCTTCTATCTGTTCTGTCAGGGGCTGTCTTGGAACTACAGGAGCGTTATTAAAAGGAAGAGTTTACGACGGCATGAGTCAGTCATGGTTTTTAAAGGAGCTTGATTCAGGCAAGAAGCTGTACAGTTTAGCTTAAAAGCTATGTCA
Organism: Gallinago jamesoni; assembly: GCA_025769975.1. Classification (NCBI taxonomy): domain Eukaryota; kingdom Metazoa; phylum Chordata; class Aves; order Charadriiformes; family Scolopacidae; genus Gallinago; species Gallinago jamesoni. Next base: position 73,521,532 of record JAOQGH010000032.1, on the reverse strand, counting down.
AAGAGCACCTGCTGGAAACAGCTTTAGAGCAGCAACGTAATTAGGATATTATGAAAATATGTACAGGAAAAGGCAAAGTCTAAAGTCACTTATGAAAATATATGTGGAATTTAAATACAAGAAACACAGATTTTCACAATTTGCTATGTTTTATACATTGTAAAAAATATTTCTGGAATTCCCCCCTAACCTTTTGTTTATTATTGGGCCATAATTGTTTATTATCATCAGTTACAATACAGTCTGTTTAAGCTGCTTCAGCATACTGCTGTCCTTCACAGTGTTTGCAGAACAAATAGTAAACACATACAAATATCTAATTAAATCACTCTCTGTGTCCACTGATACCTCTGCAATTATCATGGATTTACTTCAAATGGTATGCGAGGTATGGGAGAGTTTTGTTGATAAGTTACATGAGCTGAGATTTTAAGGCAGTTTTTGTTTCAAATCAGCAATTCAAAGTTGAAGTTGGATTTGAGGGTTAGTGAAAATGGTTAATGAAAAGGGAAGCAGCTGCACTGGAAACCCAGAACATCTTTTAAGAAATCTTTTGTGGTGGATTCATTCTTTTGATTGATACCTAACTAGACTTGATTCTCATTAGAATCGAATAATATCTTACTGAAATCAAGAGGTTGTTGGGGTTGGTTTTTTTTAAACCTAATGAGGAAGAGCAAAATTCTATTTCACATGTAAGCCTAAAAAGCTTATTTAAAGTCATTAGAGAACAATAGTTCTTCAGTTTGCTCTTGTGGAGGCCTCCCCCTCTTATGCGTTTCTCTTCCCTGACACAGTTAAGAGAAATAAGTATGTAAAAGCTATTCTGGAAGGTTGGTTCCCTAATCTTTTCCCGTCTTTCGTGTTCTGCATATTCCTTATACATGATAACAGATAGATCAATTAATTGATCTGGAAACAAAAAATTCATCTGGTGACCTCCTGCTTTCTTTCTCTCTTGCTCTAAGCCCCAAGCTTCCATCTATACGAATTTTTACCTTTAACTCAAGAGGCCAGGATTAAACTCTTTTTTTTAAAAAAAAAAAAGTCAAGGCTGTAGAGTAAGCATCTCACTTCAGTGTTTTCCACAGAAGTTTGGTTGTTGTGATTTTCTAATAAAATTGCATATGCTTTCTCATTTTTCTCACAGTTTTTCTCTTAGCTGTTCCCTTCTGCATCTCCTCTGTGTATTATTCATTCTACCTCTTTTCTGTGCGATTCCACCATTTTTTTTCCCCTATGGTTTTCTTTTCATCTCGCCGCCCCTGTTCCTTTTTCATTTCCTCTGAAGCAAAACATGAATCCCTCTTATCTGAGTTCTTTCAAATCTGATGAAACAAACCCACCTATTTGTGCTTAGAAGTTTTATATTGTGTTTTTCCACTCCTGGCTTATCTTTCACAGATTTTATTAGTGTGGCCTTGCGTTCCCAGGCAAGGCTAAGCAAGAAGAATTTCATCGCTTCTAATGAACTAATTTGGGGGTCTTTCAAACTACTCGTGGATTTGTAAATTTACAAAAAGTTCAAGAGGCGCCATTAATCTTAAGGAGTCCATGACAAAAATTCGGTTGACTTAATTAGTGAAGAATTTTCCCCCTGGCTCTTGGAATTGAGGAAGTCTAGTGGTTTGTTCCTTCTTCGTGAATGTCAGGCATATGTCAGTAAAAATCAGGTTTAGTTAAGTCATAAAAGAGCCTTTAGATGCTATTTTATTTATTGGGAAGAGAGGCTTTTTTTTTTTTCTGTGTTGATTTTGTCAGCTGTAAGCACTACATAATCATCACTTGTGAGTGTATTTTTTCAGGTTAAAGGTTTTGAAAGTTTGGGTTTGTTTTTTTTTTTAACCTGTACAGTAGTAACTGTGCTTCTAAAATAAATAGCTTTGGCAGATTGTTTTGCTTGGAAGTGTTAGGAGAGAAAATTAGAAGACAAAGAAAAACACACAGTCGTAGCTCACTTTGGATTAATGATTTTGGATAGGGACCAAAATTATCTAACACTTGAAAATGGTAGGAAATCTATTAAGAAGTCGTACATCAAACTTTGCAATCCATACCGCGCTCCAGTTAAACGTGTGCTATGAAATGAGTACTTATATTAACACACTGTCATTCTCCCTGAACCGGCTTTCTAGAACATACTCAGCTTACAGCTGAAGCGTGATACTTCTTTTTTATATCATTTATTTATAAATCACAATTTCTGCAGTCAAAATGAAGTGGCTGTCTCTATGTGGTATAAGCATACGGTACGAAGCAGGCAGTAAGATATTCCGTATTGTTTTACCTGTCTCTTACAGGCTGACTTTTGCTATGTTCTCAAAGATTTTTTCAGATTAATTCCAGCCCCCATTCAGCAGTTTGGAAAGCTGATTTTTTTTTCCTCCCCCTACTAAGTCTTTAAGATGAACTTCCCCGTTTTTGTTTCATGTTTTGTTTTCTTTCCAAGAAAACCTGAATTCTCTGGTTAAAAAGCTACCCTTCAATTTGTGAACTCAAAACGTGTTTCTCCACTGATTTCCTTGAGTTATTAGCTAAGAAGATTATTCGAAGCTAGCAATAATTTCATAACTTCCTCACTTCTGACTAACTTGTCTCTAAACAAGGGAGAAGGATGATCTGATTTATGAAGATGCAGAAAAGTCTATTCTCAGTAGAACCAAGTGTGACTTTAAGTGACGCCTCTGGGCTTGGTGATCCCCAGCCCCCGGGAGTGTTGCTCTGGGACACTGCTGTCCCCCGAGGAAAAAAACCTGACACACACACACCCCCCACAACCCCCGGCCCTGCAAAACATCTGAATGCCACTGTGGGGAGGCCACACCAGGAGCATATGGCTAAAGGCTGTGTTATTATATTTTCAATCTCTGCATAAAGTAAGCTGAATGTCATTTTTGTGTCTCAAGTGAGCAAGCTTTTGTCATTTCTCACCGCGTGATAGCATCTTTTCCCAGTTTGATCTCCAGGTAAATTGTTGGAAAGAAGTCAATGACATTTTATCATTGGAGGGTTCTGTTTGGTTTGACAGACCTCATGCCCTAAAAGGAGAATAGAAATAATGTCTACTGGTGTCCCTGCAAACTGCTGGGGGGGTTTAGTCTGGAGGGGGAAGGAGATGGTGTTCACATAATACGACAGCGGGATTGTAAGTACACTCTTTCTTCTAGTTCATTCTGTCTGCATAGTTGCCATCATGCGTTTCATGTTATCTCTTTTATTTCTTTTTCTTGTAAAGCAAGATCATAAGTATGTTACCCCAGCAGGTTAAATTTCAATTTATTTTAGCAGCGCTTCTGTACTTTTCTTTTTTTATCTTTCTTCTTAAATCCCTCTGGGGATAAAGAGGCCACCGTTAGGAAGGTTGTTTGCTGAACTAGTTCCATTAGAGCCTTTTCCACTGAAGCTGAAATATTTGTTTCTGGTTTAGCTTTCAGGAGGTGATTAAGCCATCCGTGACTCAGTCGAAAACCTGCAAAATTTCAGTTTACTTTGTTACTTAAAACGTCATTGTTTTTTCTCGATCTAAGTGAATTTATTCTCCCAACCAGAGCTCTTACACCCCATATGCTTTTGTAACTCCCTTCCATTAGCTGGTCTCTCATACTATACCATGGACAAGAAGGCACGTATCGTTAGATGGTATTTAAATGAAACAGATTTTGCCTGTTGTAATATTGACCGCGTGTTACATATGCATTGAAGGGGTTAATGGAGCGGTTGCAGGCTGGAGGTGGGTATGTGGGAATGCTTTGAGAATCGATTCCAGCTAATGGAAAAAATGTTTTAAAAGTGAGCTGGTTCAGTTCCCACAGTGAACAACAGAGAATGGAAACAACATTTAATAAACCTTCCAGAAGTAAATCCTCCGATTTTTTTGCCTTTCACCACCATCGGTGGAAGAAATGCCTGCCTTCTTCTCAATGGGCAGTATTTCTTCCCGCAGCGTGTTTGCCTTACTCTGTCAGGTATCAAGAGAAAGCTCTTTATGTCTTTTGACAAAAAAAATACTAGAAAAATATGTTCTGCTTGTATGTCCTCTTAGACTTGGGTTTTATTGACTTTGCACATTTTTGTTTAGGGGACAGGTTGACTAAAACTAACCAACCCTAAGATTCTTTCTCAGCTGCCCCTGAATGTCTGGGCTCCAGTAAATTGAAGAAGTTTTAACTATATGCATCTTGTTTTACAAATTTGCATGCTGCAAATGAAAATCTCTGTTGTACCTGGATTACGGGTGAATTTATCTGTGTGTCACCTTCATTTTCAAAATTAAAGCACTTAAAAGATTTGACAAACGTAACTTGTTACTTGTGAAAATAATCCATGATTGCATTTGTTGTTGTTGCTTGGGTTTTTTTTACGATATAGTTCTCATGCAGATTTGAGGGGTTTACGGTAATATTTTTGTATTGCTAATTAAGATGATTATATACAAATTTAAATTAAGAAAGAGGTTTTGTTCTATCGAAGGACCTCACTGAAAAAATCCAAGTTCTATTTTGCATTTGAGAATTAGCATGATTTTAAATGCAGGACATATTTGTTGTGAACCACGAACAGTCTTTATGAAACCTGAAGAAGATTTGTGAAAACAGCATGTAATAAAAATCACACATGCTTCATAAAACACTACTTGATAGATATCACTTGCACCATTAAGAACTAAACGACAAAGGATGTAATTTCAGTTCTGGCATGCAATATTAATCGAAAGCCTTTAAAGCATCTTGCTGATGGGAACTATGACAACATGACATTGAAGAATTACAAACTAGAGACATCTATCTTAATCAGATTTTCAAAGTAAATGCCATAAAACAGAAAGTTATTTTATCTATCTTCACAGGGTCACATATCATATAGGGTATATAGCTTTTTAGCTTGTTTATGTTAAAAATATCAGGGACAAAAAATTCTCCCTTTCAAGTAAGTTTAAAGTTCAGTTCATATACTTTAGGAAGCTTTTGTTTGAAAAGGTCATTAGTAACTGGTGTATGAAGTTGTTGAGGGGAAATACTTTGCTAAATGGACACAGAATGGAAAGACAAAGTTAGAGGTGTACCCTAAACCTGAAGTGATGCTCCTGTAGAGAGCACATCTGAGAGATGCAACTGAAAACATTGGTGTAAGTACTAGTAAGAAGATCTTAGAGAGACACTTAAACTGTGTGCCCTATGAGACCCTTTAGTTCCTCTGCCATCCTCCACCAAAGCTTTCTTCCCTTTCACAGAAATCTTTATTTCTCTTTAAAAAGTAAAATAATGATAGAATCACAGAATGGAAGGGACTTTAAAGATCATCGAGTTCCAACCCCCCTGCCCTGGGCAGGAACACCTCCCACCAGACCAGGTTGCTCCAAGCCCCATCCAGCCTGGCCTT
>JAOQGH010000032.1:73485029-73515856 GCA_025769975.1 Gallinago jamesoni | reverse complement strand
CCTCCAGGGATGGGGCAGCCACAGCTTCTCTGGGCAACCTGGGCCAGGCTCTCACCACCCTCACAGCAAAGAAGTTCCTTCTGAGATCTCATCTAAATCTCCCTTCTTTCATTCAGTGTCAAACCCTTCCCCCTCATCCTATGGCTCCAGCCCCTGATCAGGAGTCCCTCCCTGCCCCTTCTGTAAGCCCCATCGTGTTGAGATTTAAAGAAAAATGTGTAATGTGAATAACAAAATTCAGGTTTTCTTTATTGTTTCTTCCAAACTTGGGTGAGTTAAGGAAGGCAATGCAATCTGTCAGAGTGTATCCTGCAGTCAAGTTCACCGGCAGTTTCCCAGTCCCGGGTAGCGTGACAGGCTGTCAGAGCCTACAGGCCCTGTGCTGGTGAGGAGACAAACATTGGCCCGCTTTGATCAAGCTGCTTGTATGACTTTTCCCCATTTTATATTGTAATAGTAGACACACACGCACACAAGATGCATATCTTGATCAAAGTGTCCTTGTCACTTCTCCACAGTCTTGTCACCGTGTAGCTGGCACAGAAGCACAGAATGCTTCAAGAGGAAGTCAGCAGCAGCGCCTGTGGGTTAATTCTGTTTCCATCTGTATGTCCATTAGTTATAGAATCATGGAATGGTTTGGATTGGAAGGGACCTTAAAGACCATTCAGTTCCAACCCCTTGCCCTGGGCAGGCACACCTCCCACCAGACCAGGTTGCTCCAAGCCCCATCCAGCCTGGCCTTGAACCCCTCCAGGGATGGGGCAGCCACAGCTTCCCTGGGCAACCTGGGCCAGGCTCTCACCACCCGCACAGCAAAGAAGTTCCTCCTGAGATCTCATCTAAATCTCCCCTCTTTCAGTGTCAAACGCTTCCCCCTCATCCTATGGCTCCCCTCCCTGATCCAGAGTCCCTCCCCATCTCTTCTGGAGCCCCTTTAGGGACTGGAAGGGGCTCTAAGGTTTCCCCGGAGACTTGACTTCTCCAGACTGAACCCCCCCAACTCTCTCAGCCTGTCCTCACAGCAGAGGGGCTGCAGACCCTCGCAGCAGTTTTGTGGTCTCCTCTGGACTTGGTCCAACAGGTCTATGTCCTTCTTGTGCTTAGGACTCCAAAGCTGGACACAGTACTCCAGGTGGAGTCTCCCCAGAGCAGAGCAGAGGGGCAGAATCACCTCCCTCAGTGATTATATAAACAACAGAAGGGGATAGTGCAGGATGACAACAAAACCAAGTGACAAGGCTCTCCTGTGGTGATAGGCACCGTGTCACCTCATTCCTTGAGTGTGTGGTTTGGATCTTAACACAATTGGCAGGGCAGAGGCCATTTAGATGTGGATAAAATTAAACTAATTCTTGGGGTTAACCACAATATTAGAAGATAACAACAAGTTCTCTTGGATGCCACCATAGCTTGTAGTAAGTGATCAGCAAGGACATTGGTGTCTTGCATCCCTTGGCAAAAAAAGTATACTGAAGCAGTGGTTCCTTCAAAAGGCAGATCTGCCTAATTAGAAATGAACATTTAAATAGGTAATTTTTCTCTAAACCCATAACCTTCTTTTTGTGTTCTTTGATTAAATATAGGTTCTCATGAAGAGAACTCCCAGACCAGAGACCTCTGGAGAGACTGGTTTTACTTGCCCTGCAGAATCTCTGAAGCCCTGGCCATAGCGGTGCAGGTGGCACATCTTACCCCCCGTAAGCAGGGACTTAAAAAAAAAAGAATGGAGCTCTTTTGGGAGCTCTAGGAATAATTGAGCCATAATACCCACTCTCTTCAGTTCACAGGGTTTTCCAAGATAAATCCCATTTCTGCTTCCTTTTGGAGATATGTCTGTGTGTCAATTAGGTAAAATTTCAAGTCCATCAAATTTTTTCGGTCTTCTCCAGCTGCTTACTCCTCTGATATATGTGGGTGTTTGTTTTCCCGCAGCCGAGATTCCTCTAAAGAGAGGGGGGAAAAAAAGGAGCAACCTGAGTAGAAAGAGTTAAGGCTCTCACAGACATAGATATTGAATTACATTATGCTCACATTTGAAATGTTTATATCATAATGGAAGTCTTCGCTTTTGTGTTTGTCATGGAAGCTCAAAGTTAATGTTAATTATACACTATTAAAAAGCCTAATCCTTATCGAATGGAAATCACCTCTTTCTCCTAGATGAGTAGCTGGCTGACAGGTCTTGGGGATCTGGCTGTTAAAGAAAGGCTATCACATAAAATGTGCAACAAATTGCTTTTTTTCATGGATACTTGGTCTACTTTTCTCTTTCAGAATTAACCCCTTTCCCCCAAATGGCAATAGTTATCGGAAATGTCTCTCTCTCCTTACTTTTTACATTTCCAGATGTGTTTTTCTTTATTCTTTCATATGCTGTTCAAATTCTGGAACAATTAAATGATAAAATTAATTAAATGTAAATTACTTTTTGAGAAAGAAAAGAGAAAAAGGTTTTGTGAAAAGCTACAGAGTGCATATAATTTACCTCTGCAATTGAAATGGCTGCTTTGCTTCCCTGTGGTTCCCTGGGGTAAATAACAATTTAAATATGTTTTGAAAAATTCATATAACTGTAGTAAGACAGCTTTCCACCCAATTTCTTGTGACTTTTCCAAGTTCTGTACATATGTTCGCGTGCATAATTATCCGATGCTGACTTACACAGCAAATGCCTCAAAAATGTAGGGCTTTTTTTTGTTGCACCTGAACAACTGGAACGCCCAGGCTGGTTGCTGGGCCTGTTTACATTTGCTTTTTGCTGCATAAATCTTCTTTTCAAGGTAAATGGGACTGTTCTGGAGTCATTAAGGTCTGGACTGAACAAGAATGTTCTAATTAAAGCTTAGCATTTTTGGACATAAACCCACCTGTACCCATACCTGCTTATTTTTAGTGTAAAGCAGTGGTTCCCATTTAGATTAAATCAATTAGGATAGCATTTAAAATCCAATTCAAGGCAAAGCAACTGTAGCTTTCTGCGATAGTTTTTAAGTATTTCAACCCAATTGCGCTTTATCAGAGTTGAATGTTCTTTCTTCTTCCCGATGGCCTTTAAGGAGGAAATTTCTATCAAGTGGTTTGTAAGAGTAGGAGTCCCGGGACCACTCATCTTTTCTCCAAGCAAGGGAAGAACTTTTTCTAGACTGTTTTCCGACAAGGTGAGTGATGGAGAGGAAAGAGGAATCACAGGGTCTCGGTGCTGGCCGTTGGGGCACAGGCAAGAGTATTTTCACTAGGAGCAGTCTCCAGCATTGTAGAACTCATGAAGTATGTGTCTATGTTAGGAAACTCCCACTGTCTTTATCAATTCCTTAATTGTGAAAAGCAAAAAATCAGTATTTTTCTGGCCGTGATGCTGATTTCTCAGGAGAATGGTATGAATCCCTCCCTTAACAAATATTCCTCAGTTTCCCTGTCTGTGCAATGGGAATATCTCCATAGCGTCACAGAGATGTTGAAAGGCTTAGTTTCTACCTAAGACTTTGTGGGAAATTCGCACTAATACTGAAAGCTTCTCTTTGGCTATTACCTCCTTAAAAGAGGGTTAAAAAAAGCAGGGGGAGGAATTTGGCTCTGGCTTAAGGACAGCATTCAAAACATGACTGTTGTGATGATTGCATCTTCCTTTGCCCGGAGAAGCTGTGGCTGCCCCGTCCCTGGAGGGGTTCAAGGCCAGGCTGGATGGGGCTTGGAGCAACCTGGTCTGGTGGGAGGTGTCCCTGCCCAGGGCAGGGGATTGGAACTGGGTGATCTTCAAGGTCCCTTCCAACCCAAACCATTCTGTGATTCCTCACAAATGAGTGGGTTGAGATGGAAGTTTCTGTGAGAAACTGCGTGGCCACTGGAATAGCTGCGGGTTCGGGAAATCTGTCATGTTGAAGACAAGATGGAAGGAGCAGCTCCTCAGTGATCTCTCATTCAGAATGACATTATTGGGCTGAGGAAATTTATCGGAATATAGATTTTTAGCTCTATGGATTTATGGAAAATCTAATCTTGTTAAACTCAGTTCTACCGGTAGCTCTTGCCCAATTAGAAGAGGAATAAATCATTCCAGATTTTTCAGGCATTTCTGTTTCTGTGGTGGCTGTAGATGCCCTGCTGATTGAAGTTGCCCTCGGACACATTAGAAATGTCACCTGGCAGTATCCTGTGGAGAGAGACAGTGGGCTTTGGGGATGTGTGATCTTAGCGGAGTTGAACTTCTCGCTGCCTTCGAGCCTGTGCCTTATGGTTACAAGCTCACCCCGCAATTTAATTTATTTAACGTGTTACTCTATAGTTTTGGTGTCAGTAATGTTTACATGTGATATGGCAGAAGGGCTTTGTAGCTTCACAGTAAATTTCTGGGGGAATAATCTAAATCCCAAACAGCGGCCTGAATAACTGGCCTATGGGCTGAGGAAGAGTTTCACTCCTCCAGCATGTTACTGGTGTTTTTACTGGGTCTATGCATTTATTTCAGGAGTGCATAGTTATCCTTTAAAGAGCCTTTCCCATCCCTCTTCCTTGATGGTAGAGTCTGTGGGAAGGTTTACATCTACCTGAACCCAGCCTGGCATATTCCCTTCCTTACATCCTCCTTTCTGCAATAACATTATTTTATCCTCTGCTTTGTATTTAGCAGAGGATGATGCAAGATCTTTAGTACTAAAAGTGATAGATCAAAAAAATTGATTTTCAACTGAGATTTTTTTCAATGAGAAGAGAAATTAATGAAGAAGAGGGGTGTCAGAATAACGTTTCAGCCGGTAGGAGCTGCAGAGGAGGATGGTGTTGCACTGGTCATGGCAACGCTGTTCAACAAGGCTGGGCAGGTCGGAGAGGCAAAAAAGGGAATCACAAAGACAAAGAGTCATGTCCTTAGGATAATTTAAGTAATTTATCTCATTAAGGGTAATGAAAAATATTTAATTTCACTTTATTTTTTTCTATAGTTTAACTAATCAGCATATATTTACACACGAACATGTGTAAATATTTACAGATATTTGCAAATATATGTATTTTTTTATATATATGCACCTATATATTATAAAATACAGTTAATTCTGCACCAACCAATAAATAGCTTGTAACCTAAATCAGATAACATTTTAAGTAGACATGGGAAAAAGGTCTCTGCTGGTGTTAGTCTATTAACTTTCCTTTAGCTGCCTTGTTGAAAAGGGAGCTTGAAGCCCTTGGCAGGGATTGTAATCACAGGCAGTGACACCCTTTGTGTCGGTGTGGGTAAAGACAAAGCTGAGCGGTTGTGTCCTTCCTGGAAGGTAATTTTTCATTCATGTGTTATGGATTTGGTGTTGAAAACCTTATTGGCAATGTAAATGCTGCCGTTATTTTAATGACAGATTCGGTGTTGCTGTTGTTTGTGAGAAAAGCCATATTGACCACACAAGAGAACTGGAAAGGAGAATGGGATTCTCCGAGAGGAAATTATTCCAAAGGCTGGATTTTCTGTTGAAGCTTTGCATGTCTGTTCCTTAACATTCTCAAATTTTCTTGTGTTCATGACATGAGAAATTACTCACTGTTAAGTTATTTTTATAGTAGTCACCTGTAAGTTATTGGAAACATCTGTTTTGACATAAATACTTTTCCTGTGTTCTCTGTACCGAGGTATTATTATTGGGCTTATAACAATTTGCAGTTATAACCAGTCCCAAAATTTGAGAATTGATTTACGTAGATCAAACAACTGACCCAAGTGCAGGCCCTGTGTCTTCTGCTCTACTTAAGACTTGCATTTGTATTATTAAGTGTGTTCTACTACATTAGTTTAGGAAACAGATTACAATTTGAATTACGTATTGTTAAGTGTTCCATTTTTAAGTGTCATCAATCATTGCTAAATCATGACAAATGAAGCGTCTTTGAGGTTTTTCTAATTTTGTGTTCATTGTGTTGTACGGCAAGGTTCATCTTCAGTTTATGACTTATTTACTCCACATTTTGCAGAACAGATTGTTAAAACCTAACACTGACGGAGGTGTTTGATTGTGGGTTTGGCTGGTTTGAGGTTTCGCTTTGAAGCGTTACGGGGCCTATGCGCTTCGGTTAAGTCAAAAAATATTTCCTTTTGTTTTGCTGGGCTGACTCTCTGATCACCTGTGAGTTCCTCCAAACTGGAGTTACATTGCTGAGTGTGAAATTGGAAAATCTGTTCTGTGTGTGTTCTAATGGATGTGACGGTCATTAAGTATACGAGTCTTCTGACGTTGTAATCAGATGTGATTCAGTCTGTTAAATATCCATGAAGCAACATCTGCTTCACAGAGTGACCTTCTGCTAAAGAATACTTAGCATCTATTAGTGGATCATAGTGCAGATCTGCCTTATTTGAAATGCACTAAACTAGTCTACTGCTGTTTAGCAACTAGCTTGTAATAATTTATTGCAGTTAAATAAAGCTTAAAAAACTCCATTAAATAATTATAGGGATTATATGCATCTCGAAAACCTTGGTGTTCTACTGAAATTACCCATTTAATTTCAGGGTTGGTTTGTTAAAAAAACCTGAAATCTAAAGGCACATTAGGGGATCTGTCAGATGCTATTTTCTGTAGGTGTTAATAAAACCAGATTAAAAAAAAAAAAAAGAAAGAAACAAATTAAAACCAAAAGCAATTTTTACCATCTGTTGTATATTAATTAGAACTTTGTGTATCAAGGGTAAACTTGCTCTTAGAGAATGTCACTGAATGTCTGCTAATAGAATAATATGCAAATATATTAGATGATAGGATTATATTGAATTCTCGTTCTGCTTTGGTTGTAGCAAATGGTAAGACGGTGTGTAACGAACTTTAATTTTCTTTCTTCTTAGAACAACCTCCAAATAACCAAGGCCAGTCGACCCTGCAGCCTTTGCCACCTTCTCACAAGCAACATTCAGCCCAGCATCACCCATCCATCACCTCCCTTAACAGAAACTCCCTGACAAATAGGAGGAACCAGAGTCCGGCCCCGCCGGCTGCTTTGCCCGCCGAGCTGCAAACCACACCTGAGTCAGTCCAGCTGCAGGACAGCTGGGTCCTTGGCAGTAATGCGCCACTGGAAAGCAGGTAATTCCTTAGGTACTACTACAGAGTGCGGCACTCCGAAAGAAAAAACATTTCATTTGATGAAAGGCTACCACCAGCTAATACTCCCCCTCATCCAGCAAACAAACCCAAAAATTTTCAGTACTAAAAAAAAAAAAAAAAATCTCTCTCTAAAATCCACAGTGACGCTCTTTTTCCCGTACAATGCCTGTTGCAGAGTAATTGGACTCAGAGAGTATATTCATTTTTCCAGACAGGCATTTTCCTTCCTTTGACTTTTGACTGTCTGAAGAAATTTTTTGCCTTACTTGCCAGGTGTGTTATGTGTCGAATATATAGTGCCATAGAGATGAAATGTCAGGGAACTTGCAGTAATACTTTTTAACTATTGCACTTAGTCCCTTTAAAGAAATACCCATGTGAGCTTAGGTGTTTACTAAACTTCTCTAGGATTTGGTGTGACAAAAGAACGGGTATAATGATAGATTTATCCTTGTTCCTTTTTGTCTCTTAGAATTGATAACTGGCTCTAGGAAAGAAGCATATTATATTATAAAGGGTGACACTGGCTTCTTTACATGCAAATGATGTATGATGCAGAGTGATCTATAAAAAAATTTTATAGGACTTACTGGCACAGAGCTGGATTTACCTACAGTGATTAATTAATACTCATGTAACACTCAATCAGCACTAATTTTTTATTAACGAAAGCCATAATATTCCAATTTAGTCATCAAACTGAGCATTTATAACTGTATCTAAGCTGACAGTAATTCTTGAAAATGTTTATGAAATCCCTTCAGTTCTTTCTTTGAATCCCTTTAAATTATGTCTTGTAGTGAAGATAGTCTGGCTGATTTTGACTAATTTAAAACATACGTGACCTTAAGATTCTCTATTAGGTCATTTTGTCCCCAGAACTGTTACAGGCGACTTTTCTGTCAGCATGCTGGGAATGGCTACTCCTTTTCTTAGTTTTCTTGGACCCTCTTGTATTGCTGATGAGACACAGACACTGGGGGATAGGATTCCACCGAAGGGATTTCATCTTCATCCTCAGATAATTTTCAATTAAGAAAGAGTTGTAGTGGGAATAAACCATTTGAGGTTTTCCAGACACTGCTTAATCTTCTGTAGACGGGCAAGGTCTTTGATGTTGGCTTCTATTGCCCTATATATTCTTATTGTGTTTATAAAGAAGAAGACATAGGGCTCGAATGAAAATACCACTTCCAACCTGGAATAAACATTTTTTTTTTTGCCGAGTAGGGTCTTTTCATCTTTTAAATGTTGCTGATGAAAAGCTGAGGGCAGTTGAGCGTTCAAGTTTTGAATGCTTGTGAATGAGCTGAAATGTGAAAATTTCACATAAAACCTGACAGAGCCCTACTGTAGTTTCTCTAATAGTCTCACTTGGTTGGAACTCTGGAGGTGAAGAGCCCATCTTATTTGTCATTGATTTTTCCCTTTTTGGTTAAGGTTCCCTACTGAGTGTGATTCTTAAGCTCAGTTTCAACCATATTAACAACTTTGTGATAGGTCTCTTCCTTCATCCTTTTCTTAGCCTAGAAGAAAGTTTATTTCATCTTTGGCAATATTTTAGCTTATGCCCATAGTCAGCTTTTTTTTTTTTCCTTCTCTTTTTTTCTTTATCTGACTTAGCTGATGGCCATTTAGAGGTACAGAATGTGAATGTCAGCATATATACGTCACTGTCTTTCTATCTCTAAAGGCTCATATTGGTGATGGGTGGCATAAAAATGACATACAACCTGCTCTCATGTATAGCTGGAGAGTGAATAGGCTGGGGTTGTGTATGTGCGTGTAGGAGAGAGGGATGTATTTGCAAAGCCTGAGGGAGGTTTTAGTCCCCATCGTTTTGCAGTAGTAATGGAGATGACTTTGAAATATATATTTCATAATATTGGATTCAGTTGTATATTTAATAGAATGTTCTGCAGTTTGGCTCTGTGTGGAGTTAATGCTTTTGTGTAAAGCATCACTGTTACTGGTTAAATGGGTGAACTGAGGTGACAGATCAATAACGTCCAACAGAAATTCCAATTTATAGTTTTTTTTAAATATAAAAAGACTCTTTGCTTAAAATTTTATGATGGCCTCGTATTGTAACTTGTATTACAGGGGTGCTTCTTTCATCTTTGATGCCATCTTTAAATGACAATGAGGTTACTGAACAGTGGCAGAAAATGTCTTCACTTTATCGGGGCAAAGTAAAATCTACATTAAAAAAAAAAAAGCTAGACAGTAAGAAAATATTTCCTGCAGTTTTCCTCTGATTTCCTGCAAACTGCAGAGCCTTTTCATTGGGCGTTTAATGATCTTTACTATTTGACTCTTCCCCAAACTTCTGCGAGTTACGTTCAGCTGGAGAAGCAAAAGATCTGCTGGAGAAGTCACTGCCATAGAACAATTTTAACTTTTGAAGAAATAAAAAAGCAGGACTATATTGAATAACTTTCCAATTTGTCCTTTGAATCACCAGTTGGACAGCCAAAATCATGCAAATGCATAACTACATGTCAGGTGTCTGAATATTATGAATGATGATTAAGAAATTAAATATTCGAAAGTTTTTTTTATCATCATCGGTCTTTAAGTTTTTATTCACCTACTGGTTTTAATAATGAGTTCTTGAGCACCAGGATCATTAGTTACATTCTCATGGCTTTGCGTTCTAGTAGGATCTAAATTACTGATATTTAAAAAATACTTAGTAAATCACTTCTTTAAATGCTTTCTCTGATAAATATTCGAATGTGCAATCAATTCTGTATAGTAGAGACGTGCAGAGGAAAAGTATGTTGGAATTCATAACTGTGTTGATAAAAGTAAGCTTGTAGCATCTCTTGGTGCATTTCTCAGGCAGTATTTCATTAATTTTAGGCATTGAATGTCTAAGATAAATTTGTCAGCAAGGGGAAATTTACATATTCCAGTCAAGGAATAAATCTCTGAGAGTATTCTATAACTTTATTTAGAATCCATGCTATCATGTCAGTGGATCAAAGAAGAGTTTTGCTTTTTCTTACTTGATTTGCTGAATAAAATACCTCATTTTTTGAAAGAAGGCTATATTTTATATGATAGACTGAATTTTTTTATAGAAACTAACCAAGAAACAAATATGTTTTTCATAGTCTATAGTGATACTGCTTTTCTTCTCTTACCCCTACCTTATACTTAAAAATGTGGGTAGGAAGATTATTTTTATCTACTAATTTTACTGAGAAGAAAGAGGGAACTGGTTGAAGAAACACTTGATGGCTGGAAAACCTTTCAACATTTGAAGGATTTAATTAAAGCACTGGAAAACCTCAGAAGCAGTCCAGACAAAACAATTCCTAGAATGTGTTACTTCAAAACCGTTCTGCAAGCTTGATCCAAACTTCCTTTTAGAATGCGGAGATTTTAGAAACTCCTAAAGTGTGATGAACATACCCCTATGTCTTTATTGGGGTGGACTGCCAATGAAGCTAGCACCTTCGGTATTGATTAAGGTGTGGAAAGGGTGTTGATAGTTTCCAGGGAAGTCTTAAATCAATTTATGTAGAGGCTGATTGATTGCCTGCAAAAGCACAGTGTTGCTGGAGGTTAAAGTCTGCTCAAAGCAGCTATTTTACGCATTCCACCCACTAAAACAGTGCCTGCTTTAATCAAGTTCAAAATTGTTCCATTCTGTAAGTCTTCCAGGTTTTCACACATGGACGTGATTAGACATGTTACGTATATCGAGAAGGCATGGGATAAAATAAAGGCAGAAACTGAGGATGGAGTTGAAGTCCTGCTCTTCTGAAGACCCTGTGTGTCACTGTGGGCATTCCCCACTGCTGGGCTGCAAGGACTTTACTCCACTCAAATTGCTGAGAGCATGAATGTATTTTAAAGATTGCCATGCCGTAATTACGGGGTCAATATGTACACACATTAGACGCCTTCATTAAGTAAAACAAACAGTATTGTTTTCCAAGATTGAATAGAAATGTTCTGTTTTCTTTCAACGTTCTCCTGCAGTCAGGTGCTTACCAAGCATGTACCCATATGCTTAGAAGCTTCCCTTGCTGTGAATAGTGTCTTACTTTAGATTTCCCTGGCATTCTTCCTGCTCAGAAATCCCTTGCTGTCACTGTGAATACTTGGAATTTAACCACACTGCGTATTTTGGTCTAGTGGGAAGCGTCCCTGCCTGTGGCAGAGGGGTTGGAACTTGATGATCTTTAAGGTCTCTTCCAACCTGAACCACTCTATGATTTCTTACCCCTGTCCCGTAGGCAAGTGCTGATAGTCCAGAACCCAGCAGCATTTGCACAGTATTCTACGAGTTATCATCTCCCTCTCCAAAAAAAAAAAAAAGCAAACACGGACCCAAATTTTTTTTCCCAAACTAATCTTTTCCTGGTTTAGATAGGACAAAAGTCATATGCAGTTCTAAACAAAATAACAGCCTCTAGCTTTGTTTCTCCCCCTTCACTTTCTTGCCCTTCCCTGAGAGCATCAGCGTCTGTGGTCCTTCGTTTCCCTCCCGTGCTGCATGTTTTTATGCCAGCCCTCTGCGTGTTTTCTGGCTGACTGGCCGTGCCAGAGAGCCAGCGAGAGACTCTTTTAATAGTCCCGCTTCGCTTTTTATTATTTCATCTCTGGTCCAGCCTCATCAAGTAAACAGCGTCCCCCACGAAGCACTGCTCGGTCCTTACGCCCGTCTTGCCACGGGCAGCAGCCGGGAATTTTATTCAAGGACTCGCACATAAATGTGAGGGATCACCGAAGGGTGGTGACCGCCTAACGCTAGCCTTGTCAAACCCCCTCTTCAAGTTACGACCCAGCGGGTAGAACAGCACGGGAGGGACATCAGTCCCACCTTCAAAAATGCAGTTTTGCACATCTGTGGGAAAAGAAAATTATGCAACAGAAGCCATATATTCTTGTTGTGGGATCATCCCATTCTTTAATTTGAAATTGCCACTCTAATTTCATCTTTTTGTATCTTTGTGTGTAGAGAATTAGGAAATCAAGCAGTCCTTGCAAATGGTCATGACAACCTTATAGAGATGGATGTGTTTTCTCCAACATATCACGATAGCAGTTATGGGTATGTGACTCTAAGTGTTTGCATGATGCTAACTGTTGACACAGGAGACAAAATGTCATTTATTTTTTTTAAAAATACTGTAATTATAATAATCAAAAACATCTGGGGCACACTTCTTAATCTTTATATCAGATTTTTAAAAAATTATACTTTAAATAATCTGTCAAACTGACATCACAGTAAATACAAAATGGTAAACTTTGCCAAATCTTCTTTGCTTTCACTTAAGAAAAAAAGAGTGCAGTTGAGGATGTATTAATTATCTGTGGCCCGATTCTGCAAGCTGGTGCAAACTATTTGCATGCTTATCCATTTGCCAGATCTGATCCTTACTTTGTAATACGTTTACTACCTGGCAAATGTTTGGTTTAGAAATATTATGACATATTAATGTAGCATAAGGAGTTAAGAATTGTATCTAATCTGTAATACTTTTTACCAGCTAGTTTGAAATCGGAACTGCTGATCAATATGTAACTGGAAATAAAGAATTCCATATAAATTAATAATAACTGAATATTTCATATAGTTTTTTAAAAAATATCTATTATAGAACTGTTCTACACCTACTTAACTTTGGCATTAATATCTGTCCTATATTTGAACTATGTTTTGGCATTCTTGTGCCAAATGAGTATACTTGATTTCAGATCCAGAAAAACCACCCCGGACAAAGCAATACCTTTTCTAATGAGTTCTAGCCTTGAATTATTAATAATAAGTTTATCTTTTCTTTTTTTTCATTTATACTATGGTAAAATCAGAGCTTTATGTCCAAACTCCGTTTTGTTAATTGTAACTCTTAACACAATAAAAAGGGCTAAAGCGCTTCCTGATTAAATGAGATCTGCATCTACCCGTTAATAAAATATATGACCTGTAAAATATATTGACACTGTACATTGATCTGCTTCATATTCCAAAAACTCTTTAAACTTTCACTTAGCCTCAAATTAAAATCAACAGCAGGAAGAGAATGGTATGTTAAATTCAATTAGTTAATCATTATTGGCAAACTCAAAGATACTGCGGATATTTACCAGAAGACCCTAACATATTTTCTTTAAGGTACAAATGGAAGCATACTGTATTAAAAAAGAACAAAACCAAATATTGTTCCCTGTAGACCAATTACTGATTCAGATGCATAATTGCTGAAGTAGAGTTAATAGAACCATGCCTGGTTTATGCTTTATATGTTTGTAATGGGACCACCAAATGCAAGTGTTTTGGCGAATGGGCTACGTTAGATGAAATTCCTGTTAGTTGATACTAATTCAGGTAACAACACAATGAAATTTATCTTGTTTGTAATCCCTTCATTTTTAAAATTATGCTCACAGGGATCGTCTCCTGGTGTGAAAGTTGTCCAGAGATAATAACACATCAGTTCCAAAGCGTAATAGATTGGAGGCTACAACATGCTATCAGCATGAAAATTCAGTTTATCAACCTCACTAACATACTGTGTCACAGCTAGAATCATTATATATTTGTTTCTTTGTTTTCATGTCATGCGTGTGTTGCATTATGATATACTGTTTCTTAGTTTGTACAGCTTACGGAGACAATATTAATCTAGTGAATTTGACAATTTTAATGTTAAAAATGGTAATAGAAATAGACATTTTGCATAGAACTTCTAATGATTCACGCGCCTAGACTTAAAGAATAATTGTTTATAGCTTCGAGAGATTTGTGCACAGTGCATTAATTATCATAAGGCAGCTGGAAATCTCAAAGTATTCTAATGGTATATATTGTTGGCTTCGCTTGGTACCACTATTCTTTTCTCTAATATGTAAGCATCAGTTGGTCCACCTGGTGACAAATCAGCTTAAGTTTGAAGCAAAAAGTCTGGTTTTCTTTTACCTAATCTGATAGTCCTCTCCTCAAGTTTTCTAGATGTCAAAATCTGGAAAAAAAAAAATATTCATTACTACCGAATGACCATATTTATATTTCCTATAGCTAAAGCTTCCTAGCATTTTCTATTTCTATAGAATCTCCTCGTTTTCTGAAAAATTAATATTTTTGAAGGGTTGAGGTTTGAAAACTTCCTGTTGTAAAGAATTCCAAATTAAATACAAAGAGGTTGGCTGGAGATTTTGCTCATCTGTTGGGGAAAGAGTTCAGGAGAACTTGAGCGTAAATGAGGTCAGTTGTTGTAAGGACAGAGTGAATGAAATTCAGTAGTGGAAGAAGCCAGGAATGCAGAGCGGAGAGGAGATAACTGGAACTGACTGGGCACAAAAGGGGTAGGAATGGGTAGAGTGGCAAATGGGTAGATGGAGTAGTCCAAAAGGAGAAACCGTGAGTGGTTGGTTAGACAAGGTAGGACTTAGATCAAATGCTAGAAGACTAGAGAGACTGAATATCTAAGATGAAAACCGAGATTATTCCTAGTCCTTTACTGTCCTTTACTGCTTGTGAAGTCCCTTTGGACAGCACGCACCTCAGCACCTATCGGGCTGACTCAAGGCAATGAGAAACCTTGGCTGCTGGCATATGGTCCAGAAATAATCAAACCAAGGATTTTTGTATCTGTGATGGCCTATGCTGATAAGAAGCCTCTCAATGCAACGTTTGAATTTTCTTCAAACTTGCTTTAAAAAGATACATTAAACTAAAAACACTTTAGTAAAAAAAAAAATGTCATCAGCACCATAAAGCAAAGCACACAAAATGTATAAAATTAAAAGCTAACTTCTTTCTGTGGTTGCGTGGCTGCAGGTGAGCCTGCCATCCTGATACGTGCAGCTGGCATTGAACCAGAAAGGAATTTTAACAGGTTCTGGGGATTCTTTCTGTTGCATTCAAAGAGGTGAGAAAACAATATCAAACATCACAGCAAAGCCAAGCTCTGGGTGACCATGTAGTGGCAGCACCCAGTGTCTCTGATTGAGTTGGTTGCACAAAGAGAAGTCCAGCTCCAAAAAAGCATCTGTGGAAATCAGTACCAAAGATAAAGCGTCACCTTCTCCTGAGTACAAGGTGTAACCCTCCGCCTCGGTGAATCCATGAATGGTGGCCTCTCGAGTCTACATATCTTGGCATGTTGCCTATGAAAGCCTATGGAAGTGTAGAATAGAAGTTTCCACCGAGGAACGATAAGGACTGGAGAACAGGAATGATGGTTGCATCACCCGAATGTGCGCGGTTGCCAAGTTGGTGGTAGTGGCTGTAACTCCGAGGTTATGACAGCGCTGTCACTGCGGTGACAGGAATCTGGCTGTTTGAGTGACTGCTGGCAGCGTGGTGGCGGCAGCGCAGGGTTCATCGCGGGTTATCACAGGCTCCAAATCGTGGGAGAACCACAGCTACGGACATCAATAAGCGAGCCAAGGTTCACAGATCCATTATGATGGAAACTTCAGCCTGTTTTCAGCTCGAGGCACAATCAGATCCTATCAGTCACACAGAATAATACTTCAACTCCTTCAGCTTCCCCCTGGTTTTATCTCCTTTTAAAATGTCCAGTAGCTCCAGTCAGGTCCTTCAGCTGCAGACAAAATTTCAACCTTTGATTCCGACTTCTGAATTAATCTTTGGGTAAATAACGCAGCTCTGAGTCTCTCTTAAACTACATTTGCTTTTTCGAATTGTCTCCATGTTCCTTTTGAGACATTTAGAGCAATTGTTCTCTTTCAGCTTTATGAAGACAGCAAGGGTATTCATTAAAAGAGATGGGAGGAGTACTTGTACCCTACCCCTACGTGTACCCTACCCCTTTTTTCTTTGATTTTCTCCCTCGAAAGCCCAAGTTTATTCAGTGTTCAAGACAGGAACAGGCCAAGATTAGACTACTTCATCTCAGAGACAAGTTTCTCTCTTTCTGTCTCTGGTTTGGTAGGGATATGATTCCAGAAGAGCAGAGAACAAGATAAGGAATTGTAATATAAATTCTTACTGCTCACATGAGTGTTTCCATTCCTCACTGCAAAATTCAGACACTTTACTCTCTCTTCCTTTGGAGAGAGGAAACCTGGAATAGCATGAACACTGTCAGTATCAGAAAGTGTACTATAAGGGGCTGTCAGGTTCTCTCCAACTCCTGCCTCCTTCAGAAATGCCACCAACAGAGCTAAGTCACTACTGTAGCCCAGATGAATGTCCTCTGAGAGACCCAGAAGCAGCCTGTAAGGTGAGCAGAGCCCGTTGGTATTTTTTTCAGCGATACCCAAGTCTGATTTCGCTCTCCTCTGGCCAGGTAGGTAATGGGACAATCCTGCAGCAAAGAGTATGGGGAACTGAAGTCATGGCAGGTTTCTTTGCTTGCCCACCCAGGCCATGAGCCATTCTTTGCATCCCTCGCTCCCGCTCACTCCTGCAAAGCGTGGCTTAGTGTTGTTTGGTTCCTCATCTTCAGAGTGCAGCAGAGCAGAGAGGAGCGTGAAGGTGCAGGCTTGGCAGATCCAGCTGATTATACTGGTTCTTTTGATCCTAGACATGCGTATACATATGACAGAAGTTAACTCCTGCAGGGAACAGAGTTAGCAGCCCTAATCTGATTTTGGAGGAACAAGTAATTGGATTTTTACAGGTGCCTTCTGCTTGCTGAGGTACCAAAAAGGCAGGTGCACTGCAGAGGAAGAGATTTACTCTTGCCCACCTAAAGAGAAGAAGTTTAGGGCTTTTCTCAGTATCCAGTCCTTCAAGTCACCATGCCCCTGGTGGCTTTCGCAGCAGGTAGGGATATTGTTGCAGCTGAATTGCTGTTTGAAGCTTCTTCTGTTTGACTTCTCCAGCCTTTCTCCAACCAGCAGCCAGAAGTGGACCGTAACCTGTCAGGGGCCAGATGTCAAAGAACACACAAGCAGTAAGGAAGGCACTTGCAGCCCCAGTAGTAATTTTTCCTCTTTTCTTGGCTTTCAGTCATCAATGTGTAAAGAAAGTGGAGTCCTTGGTGTAAACCTACCCAAATTCAAGCAAGTATTACCACATGTAAAGTGTTTTTCTTAAACATTTGAATAAGTTGTTAGAGGAGGCTTATCTCCAGCTCCCACAGATGTTTCCTCTGGTTTTGCATATGGATAATGGCTCTCTTCTCTTTCCTTCCCCCAAACTTTGATCATCATTTGATCTGATGTGATCTCGGAGCTCTTTCTGGGATTATGGTGGTATTAATACTGGCTCTGAGGAAGCGGAAATTCACTTTTATCTTTTCCTAAGCAATTCTTTGATTGCACTTCTGCACAGAAAATAAACTGAGACAAATTCACAGCGTAATGTAGTTTCTGTGCTGGCTTGGATTTATGTTAAATGCAGCCATATGGTTCTGTGGAAGTCAGTCATAAGCCTGTGCTAAGGGCAAACACCACCAGCTACAAGGTTTCATCTCAGAAGAATGTTAACAGAAGATGAAGACAGGCATAAAGTGCTCACAGAGAAACAAAAATCCAATTCCTTCTGGAGCCTACTGGGAAAGCTGATCTCATGCATCAGTGAATCAGAGTTCATATGAGACCCAGCCAGTAATTTCTGTTATCTTTTACATCTTCCCTATAATGTCAGTCGGCAGAGATTAATCTTCTCTTTCCATCTGCTTCCATCGGCCCAGTGCAAGGAATCAGATTTATTGATGTGATCTATCCATTAGTGAATCAGGAGGAGCTCTCTAACGTCAAGTGGCAGGTGAGGGTCACGGTCTCACTCAGAGAGCCCAGTTCAATCCAGCATGAAGAGGGTCTCTCAGCAGGGAGAGAGCAAACGCGTCGGTAGGTGCAGTGCGATGATTGATTGCCATCTCGGACCACCGTTTTTTTCCACAGTCAATGTTTTTCTTTGGATTCTGACAGTTAATGTATCTGGTAGGGGTTTTGTAAACAAACAGAAAGCATGATAGCCCGTTCCCGGGAGGGGAAAATTCAGCTGGTTTGCATTAAGGCAAGTCAGGGAGAGACAAATATAAAAACATAAATGAGAGAAGTTGGAGCAAAGTAAAATAGCTGCAGCTGGGTACATCCATCCTCTCTTGAAGTTACTTTCTTAAGATCAATTGATTTCTTTGTATGGAAATGGCAAATAAAATGTTAGGTCTTTACACAGAGATGGGTACATACTCTGTGTCAGTAATGAGGGATTTGAGGCAGAGAATGAGAGCTCCCAAACCTCCAAAGTCTTTTCTGTCTGACTTTTCTATGCCCCTTTGGACCACCAGAGATCTAAGAAGAAAAAGCCGCTACCCTTATGGCTTGCTTCCTCACATTGGCCTCGTGGTGCTGCCAAATTGTAGTAGAAGGTGTCATTACACTTTTGAAAAGCAGATTTAATTGCTCATTGCTGCTGTCTCCAGGTAGGAGCAATTTTGGACAATCTGGTATTTTATTTTGAGTTCAGGTGAACAATCATCACAGCACTATTCATTACAAAACAGAGCAACTATAGGTTTTATTGCCACAAATTCAATAATAAAACCAAGTAATTAGGAGTAGTATTGAATTCCAAGCAGAGAAGTTGTGTCTCCTGAAATGTTGTCCTGAGAGGTAAATATGTCACCAAAACAGGAATTTGCTAAAATTTACATTTCTCTCAACCTGCAAAGTAGATTTGTTTTTTCCACCTCTTGAGGTTTAGGAGAATATGATCAGTGGGTTCCTGTTTCTAGATGTCTAAGGCTCCTATTTCTAGATGTCCACTGCTTCTTGCCTTGGAGTGAATCAGGATAATGGATTGAGGACCTTAGCAGAACGGATAAGAACATTTCCCTGGGCTTGCTTACAAACGTCTTCATTCATATAATAATGTCCACAGATTCAACGCTCCTTAGAGACAAAGTGATAACTTTTAATAGAGTTAGATCCTGGCAGATTTGAGTTGGTTTTGGGGGGAAGATTAACCCATGTTCCACACTGTAAAAATTGGTGTGCTCATTTCTTACACCTATAAATACTTAAAAGGTGTCAAGAGGATGGGGCCAGTGTTTTTTCAGTGGTGCCCAGTGACAGGACAAGAGTTAACGGGCACAAACTTGAACAGAGGAAGTTCTATCTAAACATGAGGAGGAACTTCTTTCCACTGAGGGTGGCAGAGCCCTGGAACAGTCTGCCCAGAGAGGTGGTGGAGTCTCCAGCTCTGGAGACATTCAAAGCCTCCCTGGACAAGTTCCTGCGCAACTGCTCTGGGTGGACCTGCTTTGGCAGGGGGGTTGGACGAGATCTCCAGAGGACCCTTCCAACCCCATAGCATTTTGTGATTCTGTGATATCTTAAAGCACTTAAGCTGTGATTGCAGAAGGTAGGATGGTGTTGCCTTGGTTGGAAGAGACAAGAAAAATACAACAATCTGTTGAGCCAGCAGTGGTTCCTTGTACTGGTAATTGCTAATATAGCCAGGTTTTTTTTCTCAAATTGCAAGAAGAACAAGTGAGTCAAATATAACAGATTAGTGGAGTTAGAAATTTTTAGAGACTCCTGGATATACTTAAATATTTGGGGGCCTTTTGGCACCTAAGGGTAAAAGAAACAAATGCAGAAAATGTTAGGGATAGTGTTTCTCTCCTCTTCCACCTCTCCTCAAGTCACTTTCTACTCGTTTGTCTTCCAAATGTTAGGTTTTTTTCTATTCTGCATTGAAACAACAGGTATCTGAAAATAGCTTTCCTCAGCTCCACAGCTGCCTTTCCCTGGCTCATAAAGAGCCTAAATTTTGCTTTTTTTTACTTTAGGCAATTACTTTGTAATGCTTTTGTGTGTTTTACCCTAAAAGTAAAGTGAATTAAACAGTAATATTATAAAATTTTTGTCTTTATGTACTGCGGGGCAACCAGTACATACTCATTATACGAGAACAAGGGAACAATCAGTTAAATTTAAGTTGAAACTGATAGAAGAAAATGCACTTGGACACTATGTGTGTTTAGCTTACAGAACGAAATGCCACAAGACATCAGTGAGAGTGTGAGTTTTGGACTGTTTAGAGCAGGAGTGAGCTGCTAGTGAAGAAGTAGAGTGGAAGGTGCTCATCCTCTCCCTTTGTACCGGCCACTTTCAGACAGGGAATTGTTCCTGGTGATCTGCCCTCCCGCAGTAACTCCTCTTTCTGCTTCTTTGGCTGCAGTGACATGCAGATTTTGGACATGTAGGTCTTCTCTACCAAATAAGATTATCTTCCTTCTCCACAGTTTTTTTTTTTTTTTTTCTTTTTGGAACAAACTAACTTATTCCCTGTACCACGTATGAGTGCAGGAATCCTTATTATCAGGGAGTGGAACAATAGGATGAAGGGTGATGGTTTTAAATTGAAAGATGGGAGATTTAGATGAGATCTCAGGAAGAAATTCTTCGCTGTGAGGGTGGTGAGAGCCTGGCCTAGGTTGCCCAGAGAAGCTGTGGCTGCCCCATCCCTGGAGAGGGGTTGAAGGCCAGGCTGGATGGGACTTTGAGCAACCTGGTCTGGTGGGAGGTGTCTCTGCCCAGGACAGGGGGTTGAACTGGGTGATCTTTAAGGACCCTTCCAACCCAAACCATTCTGTGATTCTATAATCCTACCCCTTACAGTGTTGTTTAGACAGAGTGCTCCTTCAAAAGACCAGGTGAGAGGGAATTTCCAACACTGGATGCCTTTATTAGTGCAGTCTGAGTGTTACAGGTGTTCTTCCTCATGCCCTGCCAGTGGTGGCCTGTAACGCTCTGAGGGGCCGCGTATCATTAGCACCATCATGGAACTGAGCAAACAGACTGCAGGTAGGACCGCAGAGGAGACAGCACTGCAAGAAAACCTGTGCTGCCATGGCAGATTTGTTACTGGTCACTGTGGAGTCTCTCTGCTCAGAAACATGACCAAACTAATAGATTTATTCTGCTCCAGATTCTTCAGGTGTTGGGGTTTTTTAAATTATTTTTGTATACAAAAATGCAGAATATTCAAGGACTTTGTAGGGGGGATGGATGTAGGGTTTATAAGCATGTGTATTCTAAATATGACAATTCTGGATCAATGGTATGATAGCTCTTAAGGTAAGGACTGTTTTGTTGTATATGTGTAAGGCCTAGCAATATTGACCTTTATTCTGTGACAGTAGTCATTATCTAGTTAATAAATTTGTACAAAATAACAATATCTGCCTTTAAGTCTGACTGTTGAGGTGATAAAATAAGATGTATATTCTGGTGCTCAGTGGAACTTTGCTGGGTCTTATGTATAATTCTTTATTTAGTACAAATTCTGTAAAAGTCCTGTGAGACTTGTAATACATTGTGACACATTTGCCGTGGGATTCAGCACCCTATTGGT
The DNA here is from genome assembly GCA_025769975.1 of Gallinago jamesoni. NCBI lineage: Eukaryota > Metazoa > Chordata > Aves > Charadriiformes > Scolopacidae > Gallinago > Gallinago jamesoni. Next base: position 73,494,466 of record JAOQGH010000032.1, on the reverse strand, counting down.
GTGGTTGTGCTGTATGAAATGCTTTAAAACAGAGCTAAAATGCTGCCAAGAATCTTGTTGGAAATGTTAAGGTGGGTTCTTTCACACATTTTCCAAGTATATGCAGAGCATTCTATATGTGATGCCTCAAAACCAGGGAAATCGTAGCTACAGGTTGCAGGGAATCTTTTGCAAGGGGAAGCAATTTCAGCCTAAGCTAAAAAAAGAAAAAAAAAAAAGTCACGTATCTAATGTAAAGAATTATATTAGAAGTATTAAAATTACGCAGTAATTCTTTACAAATTGAGACCAATCTATTTAAAAGTGCAATACCTGTGTCTATGTCAAATTGCTTTCCCTGATGCAGAGTATCCACTGTCTTCTGAACCAGCATCAAAAGTTTTTGTCACAGACCCTTTGGTAAAGAAAATTACTCTAAATCCCATTTCTCTTCCTGGACACCTGGCTATCTTATATCAGAACTATTTGGGCTTACGGTCTGAGCCTTATTGCCATGGGATGTTTTGATAATCTATCTCCATTTCTCTAAAGACACAGTTTTCAGTTAACTTAATCTTTCTCCCCAACTCATGCAGGGGGTTTATCACTTTTTTTCCCCTCCTGTTTTCCTGTTTACTGAATTTAGCAGGGGGTGCTTCCATTTTATTTTCCAGAGAAAAAGTTACAGCACAGAGAAAATCTTATTTGGTGTGAATCCTCTCCCCCCAACTTAGGGAGGAAGAAAATGGTCCTCATGGCAGCAAGTACACACCAGCCTTGGTGCTTAGAGAGTTAAATTAAAAGCATAATTATTTTACTTTTATTCACATTACTGAGGGTTTTGATACTGTATTTCTGTCTTACCTTTCAAGGGTGGAAGCTTAAGTAATATGCTTGCCATTTGTGGAAGGACTTCCCAACTGTCTTTGCATCCAGGATTAGTTTATGACAGAACTTTTACCCCTGGGCTGTAGTTTAGGTTTGTACTCAAAGGTTGTACTACAAAGGCTGTAGTTTAGGTTTGTACTTTGTACCTGTTAGGTACTCAGTTCTTCCCCCACTAAAACATTAAGATTAGCTGTGCTTTTTAATGGAAACATATATTGAATAAGCAGAGAGAACTATATTTTAAATACATGTAAAAATAGAAGATTATTTGCTTTCAAAAGTGAATTGAATTATTTAATAAAAACACAGTTAGCTTGTCTTGTAAAATATTAGCATGATTCACTGGATTTTTGTACTCTAAAGCTTAATAAAATATTTAAAGTGCTGCTTACATGAAGATCTAGCAAGTGCTTGTTAGATGATCAATTTTGAATGAAAGATACGCCGTTGCAGATGCCATAAGCTCCCTGTGAGATGAACCATGGTGTAATTGCCGGTAAGTCAGCTCCTGGTCAAGTTGTGCAAACAGCTTAGGCTTTAGAAATTAGCTGCTCCAGCTCCAGGGTTTGATAAGACAAGGTAGGACAGATAGATAGATAGATAATTAAAATCATTTGTGGATAGATTATATTTCAAGGGCGTAAGAATTCTGCCATTATCTGGAGGCAGCTGGGGTTTGGTGTCGGATGCTGTATCTTCTGGAGGGTCTCCGGGGAGCGGCGTTTGGCACAGCCTGAGGAGGCAGGTGGGATGTGTGAGTCTGAGAGCCTTAGGCATTGAGTACTTCTCACTCCCAGTTAATGTAGCGGGAGAGCCTCTGACAACTTTGTTAGCAACTCTGTTCGTTTAGGAACAGAGAGAGCCAACCAAATTTTTCTTAACCCAGAGGAAGATGCCGGGCTGGCTTTTCCGTCGTTATTTTCCCCTCGGCGTTTTCCAGCCAGTCGGTGCGGCTGCTCTGGCCTTGGATTCATGGGATTGGAAGCGAAGGAGAAATAGCTTCAGGTGTGGAGTCACGCTGCCAGGTTCACATCCAAAAAAAGACCATTTTCTTTTCTTGTTTCGATGCCTGAGGTGGGCTGTCAGAGCTGCGGCAGCTCCCACCGCTGCAGATACGTGGCCGTCTCCCCAGTTTATCTATGGGATTAACTCCTCAAGGGCTCTGAGAATGGGGATTACAGTCTCTAGTAGGCTGGGCTGTACCAAAGCCAGGGTCTCGGCTCTCACTTTCTCAGAAGGAAAAAAAAAAAAAAAAAGAAAGGAAAAGATCAGAGGCTGACTGTTTTCTTGTATTGTTTTGTTAAAGCTTCAAGTATGTGGAGTTCCATTCAAGGGCTCGTATAATGCCAGGTTCCATTTTTAGTCTGTTGAGCCTGACAGCGAGAGCAGGAGGGTGTGAAAATTGCAGGTTGGCCCGGCAGCTTCTCATTTTTGACACAGAAGCTTTTGTTTAGGAGACGTATTATTACATTCACTGTATGGCTTTCCTTTGGTCCCCCTAAACAGTACACACTGCACATGGGGAGGGGAACAGCCACCTTTGTGTTTGGCATTTTCTTGACATCTGTGTAGACAGATAGATAGATAGATAGGTGTTCTGCCTGTGAAATATACCTGGACACATCATTTAGCGTATATAGCCAGAAATGAAAGAGCAGTAAAGGTCAAGTGGATAAGACACTTTAATGAATCTGCATGCTTCTCTGAGTCTGGAAAATCAAAGGGATGGTCTTGTAAGGTGTAAAACATTTTTTACATAGGGCTAGTTATTATTATTGTGGTGTTTGCAACATAGAAAATGTCACAACTTTTAATGAAGTACCTTCTTAGAGAGGATTTAAACCACAGGGGCTTTGTCTTTCGAAATCACTGGTAATCCTCTGAGCTCAGAAGCCACGAAAAATTGGGATGTGTTGTTGTGCATTGGTAGATCTTCTGTTGTTCCCAATAGTGACTTTAATATGGTTCAAAATGAAGTAACCTGTGTAGCATAACTCATGGGATCGTGTTTGTAATGCAAATATTTTCAGGCAGAGGGCTTATGCCAAGATGCTCTAGTATGTCTGTTAACCTCCTGTAGCAAAATCACCTGCAAATAGCAAACCTTGTTTTTCAGCAGCTGGTATTTTTCTCAGGCTGCAGTGGGGCAAATTAATTTCAAGAGTCTCTACAGCGCATTTCTACCGAAGCCGCTGTACCTGTATAGGATGGGCCATCCCTACACAAGGCTCCGAGTGTGGGTCCTGGAGGATGGAGGTCCCATCAGCTGAGAAACATAGTCCACAGAGTCCAAAACAGAGTCCAGAGTGGAACCAGAGGGCTTTCCCCTCTGCAGGCGGCTCGTTTGGTGGTAGATCCTCCAGCCCATAGTATAGAGGTGGCACACAGTAGGCAAACACATGCCCTTGGCTTCGGGAGGACCTGGGTATCAGCAATTCATGAGTGTCTCTTACCTATTAAAAAATGCAAACACCTCTCTAGTCCTGTCTAGCTGTTCCTGCGCTTGGTAAGTTCCACAATTCCCCACTGTGTGCTTTCTTACCATTTTTAGCTTTAGCGTATTCATTTTGCAAAGCCTAATTAGGTGAGGCCAAACCTGATGCCAAGATAAATTGCTGGAAAAACCCCTGGTGCAAAGATCCTTCCTTGGCTGAGGCTTTTGTTGTTGGTAGAGTTGGGTATGTGCGTCAGGAGAAAAACTCCAGGTAGGATGTGCCGTGCTTAGAGGCTCTTCCAAAATAATTATGCTTGCATGAGCTAAAATTAAAGGATTCTACTTTAGGTAGACTCGGGGAACAATATTTCTTTTAGAAATTTTAATTGAACAAAATTAAATTTGCTGGTAACTCTCAGTGTGTGTCTGGCTTTGCTTTTCATTCCTTTTGCTGGTTGTGGTTGGTTTGGAGCACTCACGAAATATATTTCTTTAGAGTACTTCCTGGGCTGTAACTCACTCTTGTATCCCTGATCACATCTTGTTATGGTGAAATTATGTGCGAGGAGATAGGAATTAGAACGCAGAAAAATAAATAAATAAATAAAAAAGTTTAACTGACTAGTTTTGGCAAAGTTGCCAAAAGTTTGTGTCTGAGCAATTGCCATTTTCTTTGTACTTAACCCAGGAAAGCTGTGATAAGTCGTGTGGGCTCTAGTCAGATTGCTCATTATTGACTTTTTAATGGAGTTCCCTGTAATCTGTAGCGGAAGCCAACAAAAATAAACAGCAGCAGAAAGCCTGTCCCTACTTGTCAGATAAACTCTGAGAGACCTCCTCCCTACCATGCCGTATTTTGGGTAGTTTTGTTTCCTGTCTGGATCCCAGTCTATTACTAATGTTTGGGGAGGGGGAAACTAATGTTTCTTAAAGGGAAAAATGTCTTTTATATGTGTGCATGTCGAGACAAGTATTGCTTCTCTGACCCTTTGTAGATTGGATGTTGTTAGTGACTTGAAAAACAGGCAGCATTAAACAAAAGAGATATGACTGCCTCTGCTCCAGCTTTATTTACTTTTATCCTTTACCGTACACTCTTTTTTTTTCCACAGGCATTTCCTATTCAAAACAGGAACAGGGACCACACCGCTGTTCAGTACCGCGACGCCAGGGTACACCATGGCATCCGGCTCGGTTTATTCCCCTCCTACTCGGCCACTACCTAGGAACACTCTCTCCAGAAGTGCTTTTAAATTCAAGAAGTCTTCGAAGTACTGTAGCTGGAAATGCACTGCCCTCTGTGCCGTAGGGGTCTCGGTGCTGCTGGCAATACTGCTGTCCTACTTTATAGGTGAGTCCCGTTGTTTTTTTTATAACTATCACCATGAATAGGGATGTCTGATGGTTTGTGTACGGACTGTGACAACACACCAGCCTTTAAATAGCAATAACAGGAAAAACCACAACAATGATTTAATGAAAAGTCCCAGTTGTTTAGAGGAAATAGAAAATTTGCATATTTTGCAAGCGTTCTGCGGCATGAGAGTGGGTGAATTAACTTCAAAGAAGAGCTTGAACTGCAATTAAGCCACGTGGTGTCTCGTTCGTACAAAAGTATGTGTAAAATACGGGCTGTAAAAATTCCATGATGCGAATATAACTTGCAGCATATCCATGGAACTCTTTTCCTCTCATTTTGCATGAAATACGATTAATGCAGCATTTAGGAATGTGAATTATCACTTATTTCATCATTACATACAGGTATGTTTGTGTATAGAGCTAGAGCAAAAGTGTAATACAGACTTTTGATTGCAAGATAGGGAAAATAATTGTTCGAAAGGACAATGCGCGGAGAAGATGGAGTCATCTTCCTCTCTCGTGGATTATTTTTAATTATTCTCACTTTTCTGTATTTGTTTGTTAAATTCTATTTACCAGTTTTTATTTTGGAGGATTTTCTTTCCTTCTTCCTCTCTTTAATTATTTAATTTCATAATTGTTCACTATAAACTATAATTTCAGCTTTAGGCAGTTAATGGGGACAGTGCTTGTCTATGAGAAAAATGTTGTTGACTTTAATATGGGAACAGAACAGGCTTTTTTTATGCTTGTGACATTTGTGGCTTTGTTCAGATTGCAGTTTTTCACTTCTGAGCCCATAAATGGTCTTCAAAGACTCTTTTAACTGATTTGTTAATTAGAAGTTTAAGTCATCGTAGTTACAGGGATGTAAGTGTAAGGGTCTGGGATTTAGTATTGGTTGCACTCAGATTCAGAGTCTTAAGAAGTCAAGGGAAGAAAATAGAAAGGGGAGAATCAATCCTTCTTCCCTCCCTGTTTTTAAAATCAGTGTAAATGAATAATAAATCCTAGAAGGCCCTGTGATCCTTAAATCTTCATTGCCTTTGTTGAAGCAGGCTTGCTACGTTTCTACTCAAGGCATGGCATAAGCCGTATAGAGCTTTTGAAGTAGTTCTTACTGGGCTGAAGCTCCTGTGAATGATGCAAGAAACTGGGTTGCTGAATTGCTGGAGAAATTCCTGTCTGCCCCAGCAAAACAGAGCCACCCAGGCCCCTTTCCCCCTGCCACCCCCCCCGGTCATCAGCCCCAATGAATAAAAAATAGGGGTGCAAGTGTGGGGCTGGCCACTGCCACCCAGCCCCATTCCATCCCTGGAGTTGGGTTTGGTTTGTGGGAATGTTCCCAGGAGTATAAAGGTGGGGTTTAGAGTTAAATTTTGACACTACATCTGTTTCTTTAAAGTGGGATTGAAATAATCCCATTCATAAAACGCATTGATTGTCCTCAGTCTCCATAATACTGCCTCGTAAGTCATCAGAAGCAAACATCTGCCACTAAATAAACACATGAATGCGAAAGAAGGAATTCAATATGAAGTAACTCTGTCAAAAAAACGGGAAAAACAGCCATAGAGATAGTAAAATATTGAAGACCTGATTCTGAGCTGAGCTCTACACTTTGCTAGCCCCAAAGAGCCAGATTACTTATGAATCTGAGGGGCACGAGGAGATAGCTCTGCTGGATTATTTCTCCCACAGGCACATTAAGAAATATAAGCATGTCTAATGCGCCTCTGTTCCTGTATTCGGGAAAAAAGAGCCGAGCTTTCCAGTGAGTGAGGGCTTTCAGCTCCACACATCATTTATTCAGATACCCTGTAAAAAACCCAAATATAGCTGTACGACGTTTCGTGGGCACGCGCCAGCTCAAATCCTTGCTGAAATAAAATGTGCACAAGGGCCTTCCTCTGCCCGTGGTCAATAGGGAGCTCTTTGCCTACTGGTGATATTACACGTATTTCAGCTAACTCAGCAATCTAAATGTAAAATCCAGCACTCAGAGACGCTCTCTAGAGAACTTTGGGTCCATAAAACCATGAATGGATTACACTCATTCATATATGTGGTTTCCCCATCTCTACAGATCTAATATCAGAAATATCTCCGTTTAATAGGCCATCCAAGTATAAATCGGTGGAAATCATTAATGTGAGATGGACATGATCCTTCATCTTGGTTAACTGTTTCATAGCATAGGTGTGAAAGGGAAATGAGTGAGTAGGACATTGGCCTTAACATCAAAAGATGGGAAGGACTGTGGCGTCGTGTGACTTCTAGCATCCCAAGAGATGCCTCTAGCATCCCAAGAGATGTCTGGCTTGTCTGCTGAGGTTTACAGCAGCTGAGGTGGTGCGTCACAGTTGTAAAGCCAGTTTGAGACGTGTTGGTACTTCTCAGAGAGATTGCCATTTTCACACTACAGCCCTCGCTGCAAAATATGCCAGTACACATTGATGAGGAACAGTGTGGGGCTGGTGTCCACTGTGTGACTGTGGCAGCTGCAGACTAAAGAGCTAACAGGACCACTTGCCCAGTGAAGGGTAGTGTAACCAGGTCCTTCTCAGAAAGGCAGAGGGATGGACGTGTCACATCCAGGCTTATTTTAGTTGCAGTGGATATGGATGTATTGGGTTTGAGTAGCAAGGTTTTGTTAGCAGGGAAGCTACAGACTTCTGTGAGAAGCTTCCCGCACGTCCAGTAGAGCCAGTGCAGCTGGCTCCAAGAGGGACCTGTTCCTTGCCAAGGCTGAGCCCATCAGCAATGGTGGTAGCACCTCTGGGATAGTTAAGAAGGGAAGAAGTTGCTGTACTAGAACAACCGCAGCCAGAGAGAGGAGTTGAGAGTATGTGAGAGGAACAACTCTGCACACCCCAAGGTCAGTGAAGAAGGAGAAGGTTCTGTGCAGGTTCCTCTGCAGCCTGTGGGGAGGACCATGGTGAGGCAGGCTGTCCCCCTGCAGCCCTAGAGGTCTATGGTGGAGCAGATACCCACCTGCAGCCCATGGAGGACCCCACAGCAGAGCAGGTGGATGCCCAAAGGAGTCTGTGACCCCATGGACAGCCTGCTCTGGAGCAGGGTCCTGGCAGGACCTGTGGCCCTGTGGGGAGAGGAGCCCAGGCTGGAGCAGGTTTTCTGGCAGGACTTGTGACCCTGGGGAGGACCCACGCTCCGCGTGGGAAGGGTGGAGGGAAGGAGTTTTTAAGATTTGGTTTTATTTCTCATTATCTTACTCTGATAAATTAGACTAATTTCCCCAAATCTAGTATGTTTTGCCCATGGTGGTAATTGGTGAGTGACCTCTCTGTCCTTATCTCAACACACGAGTCTTTTGTTATATTTTCTCTCCCCTGCCCAGCCGAGGAGGGGAGTGAATAGAGCAACTTTGGTGGACACCTGGCGTCCAACCAAGGTGAACCCACCACAGTGTGGTAGAGAAGGTGACATCAGATCCCACTGCCTCAGGAAACATAAGGCAGAAGAGACAGTTTGCCGGATTTCATGTCTGCCTTTGCAGAACTGCTCAGGCAATTACTGCTCCATCAATTAGTCCAGCCAGGGGAAGGAGCTACATTGAGAGTCTGGTTTGTCTTATGCTTCTTCCATCACTCTGAGAGGAAGGACTGCTACGATTACAAAGTCTGCAAAGAGGAGGTGAGAGCAGAGGACGTCAGTATGGAGAGACACGAGGGCAAGCGCTGCGTTGTAAGGCCACTTAATGCAATTTTTGGGGTCACAGGGAATTGAAAATGTTACTTCAGGCTAAAGGAAAGAAAGCCTCGCTTCCAGCCTCCCCATATATTCTTATTTTCTAGCCCTCATGGTCTCTTTTAACCATTTTGCAGTGTACAGAATGTTTAAATTTACCATTCTTGTCAATGAGACCTGCTAATTTTTAGAGACAATAGGAGTGAGCAGTGGAAAGTGTTGGTCCTGCATTTAGAAGCTTCATCTACTGTTAAATGGTTGAGAAATAAGGAATTAAGGAACAAAAACATTCAAGTGCTGAACCAAAAGATAGCACAGCAACATAGAGACAAGTGGGATTAAAAATTAGCTCTACTTTAGAGTAAAGGATTAAAAGAAAATCTCCTTCAAATAACAGGTTAAAAAGATGGGGAATAAAGAATATAAACTGCCTCATTTTGGGATCAAGATTACACTGAAATTTCTTCAAGCTGCTCGTTTGCTTAACTGCGATCCATAATCAGATTTGCAGCCAAGGAAGAAAACAACCTATTTTTTTCCAACATGAACATTTTAGAATCTTTTTCCCTGTTTGGAAGACTAGGAAGAGCAGTATTAATTCTAAGCCATGAAACTATAAGAAATATGAAGTTGCCTTAGTTTGGCCTCTTTCTACGTACATGTTGGTAGTTTTACCCAAACTTTGTTGCCTCCATCCTTCAGTTCTACTATTTGGGATCTTCTCTGACCACTCTGGGTTTTATTAAGGGGAGGAGTTTGTTGTTCTCAGGGGCGGTGGTTTTTTGTAACAGAAGAATCCTCTGTGCAATTAGAGAGAACTCCATCAGTCAGGAGGAGTTGTTGGCCATATGTTTCTTCATAGCACAGGCTCTGGCCAGCTATGTTAGCAGATTGATTGGTACTGTGCTAATTACAGGGCTGGAGCCCCTCTGCTGTGAGGACAGGCTGAGAGAGGTGGGGGTGTTCACCCTGGAGAAGAGAAGGCCCCAGGGAGACCTTCGAGCCCCTTCCAGTCCCTAAAGGGGCTCCAGGAGAGATGGGGAGGGACTCTGGATCAGGGAGGGGA
>JAOQGH010000032.1:73453527-73484906 GCA_025769975.1 Gallinago jamesoni | reverse complement strand
GGGTTCAAGGCCAGGCTGGATGGGGCTTGGAGCAACCTGGTCTGGTGGGAGGTGTCTCTGCCCAGGGCAGGGGGTTGAACTGGGTGATCTTTAAGGTCCCTTCCAACCCAAACTATTCTATGATTGTGATTTCTTCTTTAGTGTGGATTCAACAACTGGATGAAATTACTGAGATTTTGGGGATATCAGGACCCCTCTTTCTTCCTCAGGAATTGCTTTGGCAATCGTTTCTCTATTGCCAACAGCGCTATCCTGACATCGTCTGAGGCACTACAAGAATTAGGGCTGTTTCACTGTGCGTGGAATCAAAGAGGTGAGCAGTTTTCCCCAGTCAGTGCTGGAATTACACACCACCAGTGGCGGGCAACTACGCTTGAAGAGCTGCATACTGAAAGACCACAGGCATCTGTCATGAACATTGTCTTATGTCCACTAAAGAGGTTTCTATTAACATAAACCATTCTTTGAACACACAGTGAGACCTGACCTATTTAGTCAGGCCTTTGCTGTCCCAGCTTCTTCTCAGCAATCCGCGTTATTCCCAAGTCTGTTGAGCATTTTACCCTCTTATTTACTGTGGGCTGATCTTTTTGTTAGCCTGAGCTCTGCAGCCAGTGGTCAGGACAAGAATATACACCAGCCAGCTATTCTTTGTGATAAAACAAATATTTAAATATCACAGATAATGGAAGGACATCTCTTCTGTAGGGAGGGAAAAAAGGAATTTTATTTAATTAAAAAGGCCACCAGACTATTTTTATCACTACTGCTTGCTGTGAATAGCTAAGCAGATCCATTTTGGACAGAAAAGAAAGCTAACATTTAGACTTAGCAACTGAAAGATCTTCTGGGAAAACATATATCGTAGTTTATGTTTCCTTTTATGAGAAACAGTGGAAAAACTGCTGTTTGCTATGACACAGAGATGACCACATAGTCATAACACAAATTGCAAATGAAATGCGAATGGAAAAGAGATACCAGACTTGAAAGCTGTGTTTGATAATTACAGATAATTCATATCTTCCGCATTTGTATAAAAATAGGTACATTATGCTTAGTCTGTGGTTATTATATTGTGCCTTCATGCTTTTTGTCCATCAGAAAATGGTACTGTTTTATCATCATCTCCAGATATTTAAAGTAAGCTGAAAATTTATATGCTAATAGATTTCTAATAATGGACAACTGTCCTCAGAGTTGTCTCAAAAACTTACTGAGAACAGTAACAGGGAAACTTAAGAGGTTTTAAGTTAGAAAGAGGAGGAGGAGGTGGCCAGGAAAGAAGTTTCTGATGCAGGAGGATGCAGAGTGTGAAAATTATAGCTGAGGTTCAATTAACTATCCTGCAGGTGGGTTTTGAGTAATCCTTAAAAACTAGAAAATTGTCTGTTTCTGCAGACAGAGGTTAACTTTGCGTGGCTCCGGTGCAGCTCCCTGGTTTGTTGTCTGTGCTTCTCCCGTGTTGCTCAGGATTTAGTGTGACAGCCACTGGCATTCACAGCGATGCCCAGATTGCGGAGCACCAGATGCCTTTCCTGGTGGGCTCAGTGGCACGAGTCAGAGTAGAGCAGAACCACCCTCCCCAAAACTAATGGACTTACAACCGTGACAGTTTCAGAACTGAATTTTTGTCACTAAAGCAATGACTAAATGTACCTGTAATCAAAAGGAATCTGTTTTACTTTATCAATAAAGAACAATATAATATTTCTTTTTGATTGCAATGCCAAGTTAACATTATTCTGCTGTTTGTAAAGCTCAATTACTGCCAGGAATGAGGAAAACAACTTAATTAATAATGCCATTTAAATGGAATTTTTATTACAATACCCAGCATAGGTATTGTAATTAACAAGCATGAGGGAAAATATTGTTTAGTTGCCATTAATCACCTTTACTTTCATTATGTGTTTATAGAAACTGTTTTTCTCTTTGACCTGCATTTAATTTTGAGTATCATAATGCTATTGTCACTGAGGGTTTAATGAAGAACTCTTGGTTTTCTGCATTCCCTACCCGTTTCTGTCTGCTTCCCAGGGTTGTGCTGGGACTTCAGCTATGACTGGAGCTTCACTGGGATTTGGGGCTTGGAAATATGTTCCCTGTATGCAGAAGCGTGAGAGAGTTTTACAGTTTGTCAGGTTTATGCTCTCACCCCATTTCTCTTTCTGTCAAATTAGAATCGTTGAGGTAGACTAATACATTGAGGTATCTGATTCTTAAAAAGTAGTAATGCTCAGAAATATTTTGTCTTTCCTCTTCATCTGTTGTCACTGTTTGAAGAAAGTGAGATTACCAAATCCATATATCACAATGTATTCAGGCTGCCATCCAAAAATCCACCGCATCTCTTCTGTCAGCCTTACTGAGAGAGTGTATCAGCTCTCTAAGCGTGGCTTCGTAGAGCTGTCTGATTGCACCGAGCCCATAAGAGAACCACGCCAACATCTCCTGTTCTTCCTCCACGCGTGCCTGTATCTGGAGCTGTGAAGGCAGCCAGTGTCTCTAGCACTATAGAAAGTATGTCTATCCTTATGAAGTTGTAGGCAACTTCTCATTTTAATGATTGACGGGGCTTTTAGGGAAGGCTCCAGGTGTCTCTAGTGCATTTGGAGGCAGCAGCAGCATTCCCTGTCATCCTTTCCTTTACCAAATTAAAGGTTTCTGATACTAGTTCGGGCTTGGTGGGAGTTGGAAGTGGCAGCCTCTCAAAGTACCAAGCTGTGGATTGGGTATATAGTGATCACAGAATCACACAGAATTGTAGGGGTTGGAAGGGATCTCTGGAGATCATCTAGTCCAACACCCCTGCCAGAGCAGAGTCACCCAGAGCAGGTTGGAGAGGAATTGAGTATCTCCAGAGGAGACTCCACACCCTCTCTTGGCAGCCTGTTCCAGTGCTCTGCCACCCTCAAAGAAGTTTTTCTGCATGTTCAGACAATTTCCTGTGTTCCTGTTTGTGCCCATTTTCCCCCTGTCCTGTCACTGAGAAGAGCCTGGCCCCATCCTCTTGACACCTACCCTTCTTCTATTGCTCAGCATTGATGAGATCCCCTCTCAGTCTTCTCTTTTCCGGGCTCAACACACCCAGGTCTCACAGCCTTTCCTCAGCAGAGAGGTGCTCCAGTCCCTTGATCATCTTTGTAGCCTCCACCATTGACTCTTTCCAGTAGCTCCCTGTCCTTCTTGAACCATGATCCCAGAACTGGACCCAGTAGATGTGATGCTGGATGCAGTGATGCCTTGCTTCTGTCCAGAATGAACATTTCCAGATCTCACACATCTCCAGATGTCACGGGCAGCCAGAAGCTGGCTGGCTCTGCTGGCTCTTGTGTCCCCTGCCTGAGTGGCTCTGCTCTGTGCCTAACAAAATCAACTTGCCTCTTCTTGTAGCCGTCGGTGCCACATATGGCTGTCCTCTGACGGGAGAATGGGTACATGGTTGAATGACAGGACCAAAGGGTGTATAGCCTCTTCAGCGTGGGGTCATACACCTGGAGAATAGGGTACAGGACAGTTATTTAGCAGGTAGAAACCACCTCCAGAAATTTCTAAAGGATTTTAGCATCCTGAGTAGACCTTAGGAAAGTCCTCAGAGTCTGAAGTCCCACTGTCCTAGTTTCATTTCAACACTTTGTTCATAATCTTTAAAAACAGAATTGTAAAAGCCGGATAATTGGTGTTTGTAGGCCATGCTGTACTAACATCCGTTCAGGCAACTGCTTTCAGTCATGTTTGACGTGTGCTTTGTAAATGGCAGTATTTCGGATACACGTATGACATATGACTGGGCACATGCTTTAACGTGAAGCTTAATATTACAGCTGGTACTTCCATCACTTTGTGCACTGCAGAGATCTTCAGCTGTGCCTAACATGAGATAAATTTATTTTCCTTGGAATCCCATAGCTATGGCTTTTAGGTATCTGTATGACTTTCACGTGATGTTTACAGCATCGCTGATGAGCTCATTGTGCCTCCATCGTGTGGAAATATTTTGTAAACAATAACATAATTACTTATCTTTACCACATTCTTTCTTTCAAAACTGGGAGACAGAGAGAGGGTGACTACTCAGAAACTGAAGCCGTTGTGCTTCACCACCTTACTGGGCTGAATTGGGCTGAAGATGTTTTTAACATCTTTCACTGAAATGGTACAAAATGGAAACATTTAACATCTGTGGCTCGAAGCATGAACATTTAAATAGACTTTCTTGTCTCTTGCGAGAATACCGTTATGGATAATGCCTTTGGTAGATGTTTTTTAAGCAAAGATCTTGTTACTGTGTTTCAGACCAAGTGCAAAGCCTAATAGAATATTTCGTATTTCAGGAGTGCACGGTATTAATATTTGATTGGTGTTGTGGATGTCACATGCTATTATTGTTAGTGGCACCGAGAGTAAAACGTTCATTGAGAAAGATAATCCTCCCACAGAAGGATGTAGGAACATGTAATTGGCAGTCAGGAGGTTAAAAGAGACTTGACAAGATTTCAAGGGATTAAAAAAGTTAATCCGTCAAGGAGCATACCCACCTCTGCTCCCAAAAAGCCTTGTGTTCTAATTAAGATTTATCACGAGGCTTTTGGCAACAGTCCTGTCACCCTTCCGCTCCTGCCCAGTGGAGCAGATTGAAGCTCAGTAATCCTGGCAGTGGAAGAGGTGCAGGAATAAACCGCGAGGTGACATGGTGTCATTGTCCCACCCCGTGTGCTTCTGCCGCAATGTTCAAAACCTGGATGGTGTTTTCAGGACTACTGAAATCTCTTGTAGGCGTGTTATGGAGAGGTGTGGACCCTCCTGCCCTCCTCCTGGCAGACCCCCAAGGAGGAGCAGTTGTTCAGTCCGATGAGAAATGAAGTTAAATTACGCCAACTACTTTTTGTGGATAAATAGCAAGCTAAGAGAAATTTAGAGTTGTAATTCCTAATTTATCAATGGAGGTAAATGTGTAGTGTGTGTAAGCATATGTAATACTTCAAATATATGCTTGTGTTTAAGAGATTTTGCAAAACAGAGATTGAATTACTCAGGTGATTACTCAAATTGCAGTGGATATGGGATTACAGTCCAATAGTTTCCATTCATTTTTAACTTGTCTGTATGAAGAAATAAGCCAACCCTTAGAGGTGTGCTATCTGTGGTCACATGTGACTTATAATACAAGTATTAAAACTGGTAGATGTATAAATTGCATCTTTTATGAATCACATCTTTTCTGTACATTCCAGTCTTTTCTGGAATCTTTTCTATGAAGAGAACTGCCTCGTCTCTTTTTGAAGGCTTTAAAAAATTCATGCTGTTAAAACTGTCTTGATTTAGATGAGAATTTCGTAAACCTCTCCATACCCAAGAACTTTAGAATAAAAAGGTCAAGTACGTGTGTCCAAACTTGCTGTGAGCAATATCATTTGATGTTACGTTGATGACTGAGATCGCAAGAACACGTGGGTTGTACAGGTGTAATTACCCCACTGTGGTGATTAATTATAGATGAAAGTTAGGTGTCCTCTGAAGGAGAGAGAGCGATCTTTAAATACGAGATCCTTCATTTTCACATTGATGACATTTCAGACAACTTCATTCACAAAAAAAAAAAAAAAAGAAAATGCTGTCTCCTAGGAATTGTCACCTGTAACAGCATTTGCAGTTTCATAATCCAGGAAAAACAAATGTGCTGCAACTGTTTAGATCATGTGGATGCTTACATTTGAAATGCTTAATTTTGCCCAATAATACAAGCCATCAAACAAAATCAGAGTGAGCTTACCAACATTTGATGAGAGAGAATCACAGAAAAGCTTCTCTTTTAATAGCTTAATAGAAGTAGTATATATAGGGGGGATTAGGTATTGTAAATAATCAGTCATCGGCTCCACAAATGCTTAAGTAAAGAAATATATATGTTTCCTGTGTTTTTTAATTGAAAAATATTCATAAGTTATCATTTCAGTGGTATAAGAAGAGTAGCATTTTTATTTCAATAATACTCATTGAAAACTGTAAAACAACAGCCAGCTGCTTAGAGGTAGAGCCCTTTGCTAACCACTGATTTATACGAGTTTCGCAAAGTGTAACACAGTAACTGGGTACAATAAATTCATCTTCGCTTGTGAAAGCTCCAGGCTCATCTGTTGTTTCATCTTCTCTTTCATCTTTGAAATGCCAAGTTTCACATCAGGTCTTATTGAGGCCTTTTTGTGGGACAGTGGGTCCTAGTTTGACTCACTCCAAATCTTTTCACAGTGCCAAGGAATAGTTTGTTACCTTTTTCATCTTCTTTGCCAGGTTTTGGGTCCCCAGCAGCCTCTTTTCTGCCTCTCTCCTGTTAGTAATCTCAAGTAGAGGTGGTGATATACTGATATCCACATGTTTGAAAAGGAGGGATACAATCCTTGTTATTTCAGTACGGCTGGAGACAAAAGTAGAGTAGTTGCTTTTCTCCATCAATTTTATACACAACTGCTACTTTGGAGCTAAGGCTGCCTGTTTTTAGCGTTACCCGTAAGATATTATAGTTCGGTGTTGTGGCTGATTTTCTTTTAAGGGGGGGGCAAATCAATATGAAACTGTAATCTTAACTTGTTTTTCCCAAGGCTTACATAGCTCTTAAGAAAAGACCAAGTGGCTTACAAACAATTAACAGTAAGGTCGTGGTCCTTTCAGAAATCATAGGTGATAAATTATTTTTTGTTTGCTTTTTGTTAGTAGTCTTTTTCATGTACCTACAGTATATCTTTGCTCACAGGAATAGTTTCACAAAAGCCACATCTCACTGTAGTGAGGACTCTCTAGAGGAACGTGGTGTGTTATTCCAATGCACATAAAACACATTAATGAGTGTATAACAAAGGATGCCCCATCTGGTAGCCAGTCCCTCCTGTGTATCTCTAGCCCAGGCACATGGGTGATTCCTGGGGATGTGGTGAGGAGCTTATGTCCCTGAGCTAAACCAGAGGGTGGTGGAGATGTCCCAGTGGGGGGATGACTGCACTCACCAAGCTGACTTAAACCTTGGGTTTTTGAACCCAAGATTTGCACAAGACTGTGTGCTTATGCAGATCGCTAATGGCTTACAAGTTTATATTGGACATATTGAGATAAGGTAGAGTTGTGTAAAAGGGAACTGTGTCATCCATTCTCTTTTTAAATACAGATTTAAGTGGAAATTCCGTGGTTTTGCAGGTTGAGCCATGTGTAGTGGTTGGTTCGTGCATCTACATAATGGCACGGTTGAGGGAGGTGAGTGGTAATTATCCTGGATAGATCTAAATCACCTTGTGAAGAGGTTATAGGTTATTTTGATTTGCCCTCAATCACATACCTTTGATCTACAAGTGGACCGCTGTAATCGTGGTATCAGGGAGCCTAACAAACAGCAAAGGATTAGAAAACCTATATATTGACTTGCACGTTCAATCAACTCGCATGTGATCTCAGCAGGAAATTCAAAACAAAAGCTAATTTATGGAAAAATATGTAGTTCTAATCACAGTTTAGCTCCGCGGGGTTCCAAATAACACACTACAATCTCTACATGCAGATGCTTTCATCTTACATTCCAGATTTGGTGACATTCCAAAAGTTCTTATCAAATCTTATTATCATCTTTTATTAAAGCTTATTACATTTCTCCTTATTGCATGTTTGCTGTAATATTCTGTCATTCTTAATATGGAATAAAAAAAAGCTTTGATCTTTTTTAGCCAGTCATGAGATGGAAGTATGCAACACAAGTATTTCACTATATCCTATAAAATCCCAGCTCGGTGTGTCCTTTGAACATCACATTAATTGGCCCCTGTTTCTTTTCCCTTTGGTTCTTAAATCTTTTCATCAGACTGCACTTCTTTATGCCATCAACATGCAAATAAGGGTACGCATGACCACGTAGCGCCGTTTCATTATTATTATGTCCCTCGAGAGATTTGTGGGGTTTGGTTGGGTTGTGGTTTTTGGGTGGGTTTGTTTTTTTTTTCTGTAATAAATAAGGCTTTTGAATTACAAAAATGGTTGGACCCGTTCATTGATGCTCCTGCCTAAGAAAGATGTTTCCAATGAATTTTGAGACGTTACGTGGGCATTGCTTTTCTTAACACTTCTGTTTTATGAAGGCTGCGATGTAAAAGATGTCGCCCTGAGCAAGATTTCTGTTGGAGTTGTGGGGAAAAAAAAATAAATAAAATAGATAAGCACAAACCTGAGCCTCAGCTGTTTTCCAGGAGGCAAGTTGAAAGGAGGAAAGGGAAGGAGTTAAAGATTGAGAAGGAAGAGAGGAAAGAAGTGCCTGAAGGAATAGAGAGAAGTAATTATCCTGCAGTCTTAACCCTGTCTTGAAAAGCGTAAATCAGGGGATTTTTTTTTTTCGCCTTCACAATACTTGACAACAAAATCATTGATTATGACTTTATTAGATAGAAACCCAACATTTATGGAATATTTTTCATGCCTTCTATGAACTAAGAGAGACAAAACAAGCCTTGTCTCAAAGGAGTCAGCAATCCAATATGCACTTCCCTATCAGTTATCTACCTATAATGATTTTTCACCATCTTGTTAACTGTGAACAACATTATCTAAAAAAAAAAAAAAAAAAGGTATGTTCAGGAGAAACCCCAGGATGATACTAAAGACTATTTAGGAAATACTGAAGACTCCTACATAATGGGGAGTGTTGGATGATCATCAGAATAAACGAACAAATCTGAAACAAGACATAACCCATAGCTCTTATTTAAATAAGGGGCTACTGAATAACGATCTCTGTTTCTGTTTTAAGAGATCTGGATTCTCCCTTAAGCTTTGAATGTGCCTCAAATAATGCTGTTGACAGAATTAGACCATTGTTATATAAAAATCGCTGGCTTGACAGCTAAAATGAGACATGTAGCCATACCAGTTTTCAGAAGAATAAAGGTTCCGTTTTGGGTTGAATGTAGTAAAAATAGTTACACCGAGACTACTGTACTTATTGCTTAACAGTTCAAATGCAACAATACTTTGAAAATGGCATAGAATCATCTTTGATTAGTGGTCAAAGAAAGTAAGTTTATCTATGGTAGATGGCTGATATATCTTTTTTGCTATATTTTTCTAGGTAATTATTTGTGATGTATTTTACAGTGTCTTTGTTAAAAGGTTCCAGCAGAAAATGAGGAATAGAGTAAAAAGGTTGGATTTTTTTGCAGGTTGAAACAGTAAAATCAATGGACCTGTTCAGCAGTTCAGGATAAAAGGAAAAAGTACCACACTTTTTCAGTTACTGTATTGATCTTGATAGGTATCTCTGAGTTTTTCATATAATGCTGTACTGAAATGTTTTACACTCAGAATATAGGTTCAGAAACTTTTCTGTGATGCTTCGGGTGGCTGGCCTTTTGAAGCTGCTCAAAAGCATGTACTTTTAAAGTTAATTTAAATTTGGAAATAATGAGTTTTTACTGATTTGAGAAAAACAGCAATAAATAAAGAACTTGTCGTTGTAACTTTTAATTCACATTATTTAAAATTTTAATTAACTATTTTTAATTCACTATTTGATCTGCAGCAACATCCAAGGCATCCTATTATCTTTGAAAAAAGCAAATGAATGCAAATCACTGACAGTTGATTTGCACATCTTCTGGTCCACTCCAGGTCCTTCAGAATAAAATAGGTTTAGATTCTAATTATAGCTGCAAGAAAAATATATGGGAGATAATTTTAAAAACCACTTCAATGTTCAAATATTTCATTTGAAAATGTATTGCCAACAGGGAGATGAACTGGAAGATAATCCTTCAACAAGATTGAGCAATAATTGCAATTTGGTTAGTTTAAATTATAATCTTTTTGCATTGCTTTAAATATAAATGATATTCACTTTTCCTTATGTGCAAGTGTGCATACATATTATTCTATTAATTCTGGGGAAGCAATTTTGTAAATGATGGTTTGAAAGCACCAGCGCCCAGACATACATGGCAGTAGCAGTGCTGGAAGATGAGCTCAATATCTTCAAGAGAAGCTCGTCTTCAAGCACAGCTTCATGAATAAGAAGAGTTGATTACCCTACCTTGGAAAACGCATGGGAGAAGGGAGGGAGGGTCACCAACATCATCCAGTTCCTCTTGCCAACTTTCCCCACATCATTGAGTTCTTTATAGAACATGCACCATAAGCCTTATCTCCAGAGATCTTGGGGAGATGCTTCCTAGTTAGAGATAGCCGATGGTTTTTCTGTCTGCTTTCTAGTGTTAATTTTTCATGTCATTATTCTAAGAAGAGCTGGAGGAACAGTTCCCAATTCAGGCAATTCTATTTCTGCTGTTTTCTACTTGAAAGAATCCTCCTATCTATGAAATCTTGTTCCCCTGAAAGACGCTGTGTAAGCTTTAGAATTCTTTCACTGAAAAAAGAAAACAAGTTTACCAAATTCAGAACAGAAGCTGTTGAATTACTTGCAACTCTGACCAGTGCTTCAGAGGCTTCAGACTCAAACTTTGGGTACTGTAGCTCTCCAGTTAGGAAATGTAGGACTACATCTGTGAATAAAGGCATATGGTTTTGCTTGTTCATCCTGCATCTTTAATGCACATTTCATAGGGTGTTTGCTACCCCCTTTGTTTTTCACTTAAAAAAAAAAAAAAGAGCTGTGGTTGATCCTGGTGAGTTGTGACAGAGATGCCCTTGAATTTTGACCAGAACATTTAAAAAGTTTGGGTTTTGCTGCATATTGCTACTCTTTCCTACAAAAAAAAAAAAATATTCTTTCTTTCTGCTAGCACAAAAAAATAAACCCCACCATCGTATGTGTACTCATATCTAAGTCCAAACTTTGTTTTCTGTTCAGAGCTCCATCCTGGCTGCTGGAGGATGCTAACGCCTCTGAGATTTCTTTATCGACTAGGTGTCCTTATCCTCTTGAGCATGAGGAGGGGAAAAAAAAATAAAGAAAAAAAAATCCAGACAGCCCAGTTGCTAAATTGAGAAACAGCTATGTAAATTGGGGGGTTTTGTTACAATTCCTTTTTTTTTTTGCCTCTTGTAACTTTGGCAGGAGAGAGCTTTGAGGGGAAGCACTCCCCAGTGGCTGCAGCCAGAGGTTGTCAGCTCTCACGCTTCTAGTTGCACCATGTAGTTACATAAATTATGTGTGTCTCTTACTGCCTCGAAATAAAGGGACTGTTTTCTTTTTTGGCTTGCTTGAAGGAAGTCTCGGGGAGGGTTTTGAAGTGATAATACAGTGTGTTTGCTCGGGAAGTTTCTCGTGAAGAGGAATGTGTAAAGCGCAGCAACAGCGGCTTGAGAAAGGCAGATGCGAGACAAATGGGTTGGCGACGTTAAAAGAATGAAAGGGCCCCGATAGCAGTGACTTCTTCCTGAAGCAGATTATTCTAAAGTGTTTTACACAGTGTAAATTAGTCATAATATATTTTTCTTTCAAGTGTTTGCTGTGAAATGTATTCTTGGTCTCTGTTTTTAATTATTGAGTGGGAATGAAAGCCTCATAGCCTGCGTACAAACCAAAATAAGTAGCCCTCAATTACAGAGTGAAAGGTAAGAGCAACCAAGCTTGAAAAAGCAGTTTAAGGAGGTTCACAATCCCTTCAGTGAACTGTGTGGTGGCAGATGGTAAGATTACCTGATGGCCTCTAACAAATGATTGCATTTTTCTGTTAACATCACTACTACTGTGGGTATGAATGCACTCCTTTCATCAGAGCTCCGAGTCTTTTGAATACCCCGGTCCTTTGGCGTGTGCTGCTTTACAGAAATATAAAGGAAGGGGGCAAAACCCCAACTGTAAGTTTGTTTACTGCTTGTCTGTTTGAGCTTTGTTCTGGAGAACTCAGCCCAATCCGCCAGCACCAATTGGCCACTGGTGCTGTGTTCATGCCAAGAGCAGCCCAGATCCCAGAGGACTTTCTCCTCTCTGCTGCCTCTCCTTCCCACTCTGTTAGAGAGAATGGAGTCCTCACCACTTAAACTATCACCACGCTCTAAAGGCTAGCCAGAACACTGATAATTTGGCCAGGAGCAGTACAAATGCCACCGTAAACAACCCAAAATGCTATCACAGCTCCAGCTAGTGAAAAAGATCTGTTGATAGCTAGAGGTTACTTCGCAGAGTAGAGACAGGGACTGAAAGAGCAGAAGAGGCAGAGGATATTATCATCTGGTTCTCTGTTTAAAAAGTCATCCTGTTCCCCGATGGAACTAATCATCCCGGTCTTGATACAAATAAAAGGAGGCTTTTGTTAGGGTTTGTGGGCATATTTGGAGTTGTGACAATCCATCTTTTCTCCCATCCCCTGAGGGTTGAGCCATGCTTGCAGCTGGGGGTTATTTGGATTGGGTTGTTGTTGTCCATGAGCACAACCATAACAAGTTGCCTGCCTTCTGCTTAGAGGCATCTGCCGTTCTCAGACAAGTCCTTGCTGCCATCAGAGATATGCCAGTATTGGAAGTTGTTCCAGTGTTAGTGCCCTCATAGATTTGGCAGGGTAATTACAGACTCAGAACTAGTTACTTTCAGAAGGGTTTCTTGTCTTCATTGTCATTGTCTAACACCAAATAAGTGCCAAATTGAATGAGAATAAACCAGCCTGAAAGGGAATATCCCATCCAAAAATCAGGAAACTGCTTCACGTGAGATTTGGGACTAAAATAGCAGCTGAGAAATGAGAAATGTATTTTGTTTTATATACTATTGCTTTAATTTTCCTTCATATACCAGATTCTTTATAGAAAGAAGTAAAACTACCATCTCTGAACATGATAGAAACAATTCTGCAGAAACAGAGAAGGGGATTGAACTTCTCCATCCCCAGCCCAAAGGTGGAAGAAAGGTGCTGCTTATCGGACTCATGGGGGCATCAAGAATTTTTAACAGGTGCCTCACTGTCCTTATGACCCTGATAAGGGCTTAAAGTTAGGCTTTATTTAGGTGGCTGGCTGAGAAGAGACAAATCTTAATCTACAGAATAGTGCTTGAATTTGTCTTAGTCAATTTGCCCATGTTCCTAAAGTTCCCCACCTCTACAGAAATTTTGCCTTGTGTTTTGGTCCTGTATCAACAAGCCTAATTCTTTCTTGTTGTTCTCATATATTTGTAGTGAAATGAGAATTCTCTAAATTCTGTAGTGCCGTCTCAGAGAGATTACACAGTTGAATTATTTAGTGTTTTAGTACACACTGTAAGTTTTGGGTTGTCATTAGAGCTGTGAGGCGACATTATTGGCCTACTTCAGAAATATTCCGATATTCACAATCTGTGAAACAGCTGCATGTGTCCATCTGTTCATTTTTATTAGGTTTTGTTTACTGAACGTGGTGCTAGTTCAGTGTCAAAGTGGAGAGAGCAATAGTATTTTTGAGGCGTACAGCTATTGCTCACCATCTTAGACAGTGACCTACAGTGGGACTCACATCGGTACAAACACAAAGGTAATTGTCACTTGCCTTGTAGTAACTCTGGTTCTTTGAGATGTAATCAATACAAACCCCACAGTCCTTGCCTTTGAAGACTTCAAATTCCAGCTGGTTTGAATTATGAGGGAGTGGCTGGAAGGTCATGTCGGAGCTTCCCCTTCTAACCTCTCAGTGGAGCGTGAAGGGGCAGAGGGCATGTACACAAAGTACCAGCAGACAGAGATGCTAACGATGTTCTAAGCTCCTGGGTTTGGAAGGGATGTGCTTCTAGACTTAGAAAATGAATGTCACTTCTATTTTCTCCTGAAAAGTATTAAAAGTGGTAAGAAGCCAGCAAAGTTAGGAGAGGTGATGTCGACTTTCAAACTGAAGACAAGAAATGTACTGGGTTTGGATCATGAAATATTTAGCTATTTGCAGTCTTTCATTGCTGCCAGTGAAGTGAATTGGTAGAACAGATAGTAGAGTTTGACCCTAGGGCTTTTGATGAAATACATATAAAAGAATACAATTATCAGATTATTAATACATAAATAAGAATTTCAGCTGAGGTAGGGCCAAAATAATAATGGCTAATTCTAGCGATGTGCCAAAAATGGTGGTGGCCAGATTTATGGTTTAAAAAGGGATGGGAGGAGAAAAAAGAAATAAGGTTTTAGGGTCAAGGAACATTGTACATTATCAGGCTTTCACAGACAATTTAAGGTCTGAGAAAGAAGAGTAATAGTAGAGTCAGAGACTTGGAAGAAAGAGAATATGACATCTAGAGTGAGGATTTCAGTCTTTGAAGCATTCAATAATAGGTCTTTGGTTGCATTCTGGTTTTTTGTTCTGTTAGGAGTGAGGGGCAGGGTTTAAGGCAAAGATCTGGCAGAGAGGGTCGAAATTCTGCAGTGTTCTCTCTCTCCCTGACTAAACTTCCACTGATGCCTGTTCGTTTTAAGTGAGGGTTGCCATGGCCAGTATGGAGGGATTGCAAGATCAGAGATGAAACCAAAAGGGATAAAGAACTGTTTCTCATTAGGATAGAAGGAAAGAACAAATCACATCGACTGTAGCAGTGATCTCTTTCAGAGACAGAAGGAGCAGAAGCAACAAGATAAAGTGAATTATCTTCCTTACGTTTTCCAGAATAGTTAAAATACATTATTACAGATATTTTTTTCAGTGTATTTTTATTCCTTAGTAGCACTGACAGACTGTTTCAGCTTTGAAGGTGAGTGCTGTTGCAGACTCAGCAAACCCGTGTCATACCACACGCAAATTAAAGTAATTACAACAAAATGAATTCTGGGGTATCATAGAGTCATTGGAAGAGAAGGAAACACACCACAGATAGCAAGAAATTGCATATGTGTATTACAGTAGAGCATTAAGGTGATTTTTTCCCCCCTATTTTTTGCTCTAAAAGTTTAGACGGGGGATCATTTGTTAATCCCTGGTGATCCCAAGGTTCCTTGAGTAGTTCCCCCTAACACCATGGAAGGTGTCCTCTGTCTTTCATAATTAGCTAAATGTTTTAACATGGTATTACCTCTCTAATTGATGTGGTTTGGGGGAATTAAGTAGTTCAGAACTCCAGCTTATGCATGATCATTACCAGAGCAGAGTGCCCCAGTGTTCCCAACTCCACTAATGATCTTGGCCTCGCTGGGGAGCGGGGATGTCACTGATGAAGGTGCTTGTGACAGCATGGAAAGGAGTATTCAGGTCTTGGGTTGGCCCTTCCAACACCCACAGCATCCTCCTTGCCCTCCTCCTGCCTTGTTTCTTTTCCCTTTCTGGCTAACCAGAACGGATCTGTCTGCCGGTGAAATAATTTCTTTTATAGGTCATTTAGGAGGTCTCTTAAATGATTTGCCTCTTCAGAAGGATCAAAAATGAAAAAAAGAGAAAAGGACGTAATTGCTGCCTGTGCTTTTTGAACATTGATTTGGGACCGGTAAAAGACTCAGAATGAGACTGGTGAGCTTGCTGTCAGCTGCGTTCACCGAAAGCACTGTATCATTAAAGGACAGTGGTAGTAATTGCTCAGTGCCGTTGCTAAGTTGAACTATTAGTCTGTGAATGCTTGTTCCTGTAATTTAATTTTTTAATGTATGAGTTGCTGTTCCGCTACAAAGCGTGGAAAGCCATTATTTGCACGATTTGTCATTGTGGTTAAGAGCATCAAATAACCTGTATCCTTTACCACCAGCAATGCATCTGTTCGGCCTCAACTGGCAGTTGCAGCAAACTGAAAATGATACATTTGAGAACGGAAAAGTGAATTCTGATACCGTGCCAACACATCCTGTAACAGTTCCTGCGGGAGAAAATGGTGAGTGAAACAGGCATTCATTTCTCTCCCTTCTTTCAGAGCATTTCCTTTCTTTATATTGCCGGACTTGAACACTTTTCCTCCAAAATTCCGTATATTTAATGGAAGTACAAAGCATTTGTAGGTGATGGTAATTTTAAATAGACATGTAGATGTTAAACAGGAGTAGAATTTCAGTTGAAAAGAGTACACTTTAGCATTTGAACAGAGCGATGAATCTTGGGCAATAGCGTTGAACTTCCAAGGAAAGCTGGCTGTCAAGCGAGACTCCTCTTGGGAATTTACATGTAATATTTGATGAGGATAGAAAAGATCTCATTACACCCAGAGAAGCAAAACTTCCACTTATTCTAAAATCTTTGATAAAGTAATGGTTGTTGTGGGGTCCTTAGGGGTCGCGGGATGGTGGTGTGAGGGTCCCTCCTGGCTGAGGGACTGGGGTGGCTGGTGTCCCACGCTGCAGAAACAGCCACCACAGGGAGCCCGAGGTGACAGGACATGTTATTTCATAAGGGGGACCTGTTTCCAAGATTCAGTCTTTGGGAGTCCCAACAAACTCTAGATAGTTCTCAGTCAAAAGCCACGTCTGTGACAGGAGGGACATAATCTCTTTTTCTGAAGAGTTGGCACCAGAAATGGGACTTTGGGAAGCTTTTGCGTATTTTTGAAGGTTCTCTCCTGGCTCTGTGTAGAAGGTGACTCATGAACAAGGAGCTTACTATGGCATGATGACCTCACTATGCAGTGGCTTATGTTTTTCTCTACAGATGATGATATTTTCTTCTTTTTTATTTTAATTTCTCTCTGAAATTTAATAGCTCTTATATAATACGTTCATTTGTTTTCTCAAAGTCTCTAGCATATAATATCGAGTCTGAATCATCCAACTGACATATAAAGTTTAAAAAAAAATAAAAACTCAAACTTTATTAATTTTGTTGTAGGAGCTTTTAAAATACAAACCACATAAAGGGATTATTTTTTATCGACCTTTTTCCATGTTGCCCTTTAAGATTCTCAAAACATTTAAGAGCCTGTGCGCTTTTGGCTAACAGAGGCTTTAAAATCAATAGTTTTTGAATGGAAAACTTGATTTAAATGGTTGATGAATGCGGTATTTGCTTCATTACACAAAAATCCATTTTCCCTTTCACAAGGTAGAGCTGACCTCCTCACCACTGAGAAGGAGGAAGCTTCTGCCAGCACTTGACATCTTGAAAATATTTCAAGTTATCACAGCTCCAAGTTATAGAAAAGATACAGCTCAGCTCATTCTTTTCCCCTTCTTTGGAAGCATGTGAAACTTGTCCAGTAGGACTTTTTCTGTTTTCATTTCCTTTACCCTACTGCCTTTTTCGTGCACTGAGATATTCATTATCTCTTGCTGTCTTCTTACTTGTTTTGAATGAATAGCAAAAAGCTACTGTAGGGTTAATGAATATTGATGCTGCGGTGTCAGCTCATCAACTCACTGACTTCTGTCCTCAGTAGCCAGTATATTTTCTTGTATTAAATACATACATGCTTTTGTAAATATTTTATACGTTTTTATTTTTCCCTTGATAATTTTAAATTTTTTTTACAACCTGTCCTACATTGCCTGAAAAGTAAAAGGCAATAACATATATCAAATCCCATTTTTCCTTTCTTATGTCCCTAAATACTCTAAAGGAGAACGGGGTTAATTCCATCCACCGTTAAAATGCTGTCCTCTGCAGAATAGGGTAAGTGGTCATTTATCAGCGTACATCAATACTAAACAACAGGCAGACCAGAGAACACACATTTTAAAACACAAAAGGAAAGTTAAGCAGGAGGGAAAGTGTGGTGAAATTTAAGATGTGAATTTTAACATGTTAAATTTTAAGGAGGGGTGGCCCTGTGCTATCTTACTAGTTACTGAAAACAGTATAAAAGAATTAATAAAGCCTTGATTTGGATATTTCCACGTGTGAACAGCTTTCAGTACGGCCCCGTTTTATCCCCTGGTATTATCCTTATACTCTGATTTGGGTGGGAGAAATTTCCAGTGTTGTATGAGCCAGGCATTTTCCTTAGATCTCTCATCTAAATTTGGGCTAATCCTGGGGCTTTTTTGGACAGAAAATGGTAGCCCACTCTGTCCCAGATCCTAGGTCAGACATACAGGTACTTTGTGTGATGAATTAGCAAAGCTTAAACTGGAAAACACATCCTTACGACCTCTGAGGAAGATTCAGCTGTGGTTTACCTAGAAATAGCTAGTCATAAATTGACAGTAAAAGCATGTTAAATCATCCTGAAATGCAAATCGTTTGTTAAGTGAAGCTTGAATCTTTGAACAAGCCTTTTCCAAGGGTTTTCTGTTTGTTTCTTTTGTGATGGTTTTTTTTTCCTCTGCCAACGTTTCTTGCTATATGATGAGTAAACCTCCAGCAAAGTATCACCCGCTTATCTAGACAGGCAGGATTTGGGGGTGCATCAGGTGCCATAAGAAAGTGTGTTTTCTATGGATATGATGAATTTTATAGGGCATTTCAGTTGAGGTTCTCTAAAGTACTTCCTAAGCCATGCATAATCGAATACAAACATCTCCTTGAGGTGCCTCAGTGCTTTGTATTTATAACGAGGCAATAGAAAAGATAGGTTAAAAACCAGAGGTTATTCAACCATTGTGTTCTACAAGTTGGTCACATCTCACATGTTGTTGGCTTTGGTTTAAGTCATATAAAATTTATGTGGATTTCAGAAAGATCTTATAATAGTTTATGCTTAAATGCAGGTTTTTTAAAAATGCGAGAGAGGGGAAAAGTACATGGGAAAAGGGGCTTGCTTAAATGCACTTTTTTAGATTACATTCATTAAAATACATTATACTTACTTTGATATGTATTGAGCTTTTCAGGGTTGTTTACTGTATCTCATGTTAATTAAAGATAAAGTATCTTCTTAATTAGATGTTACATTGGGGGTTTCTTCTAAAAAAGTGTTTTTATTAATGAAGATTTTGATTTCATTTCTTGAAATGGTTGTTGCAGAAGGATGTATAGCAAGTGTCCTACAGAAACAGGTCTGAATAGAAGGTTATCCAAGGGAATGGGAGAGCAATCTTTTGACTGGCTGTAAATCCAGCCTTGCAACCTAATATTCTAATAAGTACTGCCTTTGAAGGATGGAAAATGATAGTATGTGTGACACTGCACAGCAATTATTGTTGAGCATTTTTGTGGTTTGGTTGTGCATTCATTTTTATTCTGTGTTATAGATACACAGTGTATCTTGTGTTTTAATCTATAGAATGTTTGCAAATGAGGAGAGGGAGTTTGGCTTCATGTCATTTCAG
This sequence comes from Gallinago jamesoni, assembly GCA_025769975.1. Taxonomy (NCBI): domain Eukaryota; kingdom Metazoa; phylum Chordata; class Aves; order Charadriiformes; family Scolopacidae; genus Gallinago; species Gallinago jamesoni. Next base: position 73,465,845 of record JAOQGH010000032.1, on the reverse strand, counting down.
TGATATTTCTTGTATCAACTAAGTGTTGATTATTGCTTTAAATATTTGTTTAGCTCAGGATTTCATCCACCCTAACCTCAGACAGTTGAAGTACAGTTTAAAAATTATAAATACAACAAATATTTTGCCTATTAATTAACTATAAATCATTAGATTGATAGGATCATAAATGCATCATACAATGTTTGTATATACTAGTGATACAACAAATTAATGTGTTCTCTAAATTAAATAATAGTACATCTAGCAACAGAAGTGCAAATCATGCTATAAATATTATTTACCTATAAATATTGATGTGGTTTGTATTATCGCCTTTTGGGGACAGTCTGTGAAAGAAGAAATTTTGTGGGTAGAGAAGAGGTATAGTGAAAGAGAATATATTCAGGAGGCTGGTCATTTTAAGATTTGATTTCTTATTTGGACTGTTACATCATTATGTAATTAAGGGAATGAATGTGACATTTCACATTTTGATTTAAAGCTGTGGATAAGAACTGTTGCTGTTTAGAATGTGAAAAGGAAATGATGACACTACTAAGATTTTTCTTATGCTCATTGAGAGACAAGGAAAAAAGAATAATGAACACTGTATTTTTAGGAGGGCAAACAACTAGTGAGGGTTTGGAGAGAGGTGGTGTGGCCTTAAAGGGACATGTGGCTACAGGGTAAAACTACCTCTATTTTGGTGAAGAAAATGGGAATCAGCAGGATCACTATTTGCTAAGGATAAGTGTTAAAGCCCAGTGATAGATATTCCTGGCAAGTTGGTCAAAATGTTTGATAAAGTGCATCTTCTTAAGCTATTTAATTCCTTTTTTTCAGTAGTAGGAGATAATTGGTTTTAATTTCAAATGTAGAAAGAGGGGAAGCTGCAGATCAATACCGCAAACGAGTGTTTATCGTTTAGTGATTACCAGTCATCAGCGTGTGAATTTATACAGCACAACATGCTTAAATTTGAAGGAAGTGATAAGAAACAAATGCTTAAATAAACCAAGATGGTGAATACAGATCCATCATCTGGAATAACACATGAATATTGTGGAAGGTTAAATGCAAAGTTAGAAAAGCGTCAGACTCATCCTGAAAAGTGTAGAAAAATGGGTTTCTCCAAGATGAGATACTTCACTGTCTCTTCTCAGCAGGGCATTGATCACCCTGAGCATCCTGTAAGTGAGATATTTCCAGTGGCAGCAGCAACGTGGTGGCACGAGCCCCCACTCAAGGCCACCTCATCGCTCTTCTCTACCTGTTTAATTCAGCAGCGGTCGCTGTTCATCTTGGATGCACAAAAAGTGGTGAGGATCAATCTGTGACCTCACCTGGCATTTCAGATTTTAATCTGAGTTTTTTTTTTTTTAAATTCTAAATGTTTGCAAAAAGGTTGTGTCGGTTTGTTCCATCAAATGATGAATAATGTAGAATTTGAACATGAAAAGACAGGGCAGCAACAGAACATTGTCATTTCTTCAGAACACTTGTAGGCAAAACAAGTTCAGCATCACTTGAACATGCTGATCACATTCAGGTGGGTTTAGTTCAATCTTTGTAATAAACTAGCTGCTGGAAAAAGAGTATAAATTGGGAAAAACACAACAGTCTGTAAGATTACGACTGCAGTTCTATTTTTCTTCATATTGCTCTACTCAAGGCTCACTGTGATGTGCCAGCTGCTTAAATGTGGCGTTACTTACCCCAGAGTTGACATGTGTTGGTGAGCAAGTTCTCACACACGTCCTTTTGTTTTAGTCTGGACAGCACTGATTCCGTTGGACCCCTTCCAATGTCCGTGGTGTCCAGTGTAGGGCCTCGCGGCACCGTCAGCTTGGGCTGGAACAGTTTTGCCCCTTTCATTTATTTGACAGTGCTTCACTGGGATGGCAGAGAGCCTGGAGGATCATATGTTACTGTTGTACTCCTCCTGAGGTGTGGATCCGGGCTCTGCTGCCTGGATTTACCCACTTGAGGAAAAAGTTTGTTGGTGGTATCATTCACATCATTGACAACTTCATTTTCATTCTTTTTAATGGTACAACCAAGTAGTCCAGCTTTTTGGTGTTAGCATTTAACATCATGTTTCTTTTGCACCTTGGCATCTTCCTTGGCTTTTCAGGGCATTTGCGAGCCATCATCGCCGGCCCCCTAAGGCCAACTGGTAGTTGCACAAATGCTTTATAGAGAAAAAATCATTAATGCCCTTCAGCTCTTAATAATTGGCCTGCAGGGTAAATACATATATTTATGATGTAGAACATGTTGTTGTACCTTTTATTCAGGAGACAGTGTGGACGAGGAGGTGATAACAAGCTGTTGAGCACCCATGGTGTAGGCATCACGGGCAGCAAAGCACAAGGACATAGGCATGGTGGAGCAAGAAACATGGCCTTTCTTTTTGGGGAACGCAAGACCAAAAAATAGGAAACCAAAGCTGTAAACATTGTTAGTGTTGTAGACATGCTCTGATATTTAATGTAGAAAAGGCTGTATATTAGTTCTCTTGCCTCCTTATATTTATATGTATCTATTATTCTTAAAATTTGCATGCTGCGTTTCCCTTTACCTTAAATTTTTACAGTGTGAGACTTTATGCTGGAAACCCCTCTTAAAATACTTGAGGAAAACAATAATAGTTTAATGTAGATCCTAAACAGTTTCCATAAAACTGATGCTTAGGGAAGTTCAAGTATTTTTACTCGGTAGGTATATGTGGTACTTTGGTCTTTTTATTTCCAAATCACTGAATTCCCTGGGATCTAATATACTGAAAGATTGTCGGGTAATGATTTATCTGAGGTGATTCTAAATATTTGAGGTTTTATATGAAGGATGATTGAAAGCAAGAAAGGAATACTAATCTTTGCTCTCTTATTATTCTGATCTCTCAGGAAAATTAGGGGGATTTGCACAAGAAAACAACACTATAGATTCTGGAGAACTTGATATAGGCCGAAGAGCGATACAGGAAGTTCCCCCCGGGATTTTTTGGAGATCACAACTCTTCATTGATCAGCCACAATTTCTAAAATTCAATATATCCCTTCAGAAAGATGCATTGATTGGAGTATACGGCCGAAAAGGCTTACCACCTTCACACACTCAGGTGAGAACTGCTTGCCTTAAAAGTGCAACGTGTTATTGAAAACTGTGAGCTTGTATCTTTTTTCTTTCTCAGGATTTTTCCATTTTGCTGATTTTTATTTTTACTCTTTATACATTATTGATCTCATATAATGTCCAAAGCATGTATAATACTGTAAGTGATGGGATCTAAAATGGGGAGGAGGAATTCTTATTTATGAGCGGCTCTGAATGCCACGAGCAATGGTGATGCTTTAGATATGGAATTGTTTCATGCAGAATTTATAGGTCCTTTTTTTCTTCTGTGGAGTATAGACATATCTTTAAAAATCTAAGCAAACTAATACAGCATCTTGTTCTACATATGTGGTCAAGAGTGCCTGGCAAAGACTGCTTTTGCCAAATTTCCAAGCAATAAGACAAAAGCTTTTGTAAGGAAGTTTCAGTTATTCTACAAGCAAATGCTACAGTATTTACAACTTGGCATCTCACTAAATAAATACATAGAAGAAAAAATATGTACTATGTGTGTACAAAGATCAGGGGCTTTAAAAGTGTCAGTCTTCACTAGGTATTTAGTGTCTTGAAACTTTATTCTGAAGTGTTTCAGAGGGTTTATTCTGCTCCAGAAGGTTCATAATGACTCCTTCTATTGCATATGGTCATGCCTTTGCCTAATATCAGAGAAACACTTTTTATCCCTAGTTACAGAAAAGTATAAAAGAATGAATACACTTCTGGATTGGCAGCAGAAAGGGAGAATCATTGTCTAAGATGGTATTTTAGAACCAGTTGTATTCAGATTTTATTTTTAAGACTTAAGACTCTCCAAGTTTAGATTGCTTTCAGCTCAATGTCTGTCCAAGTGCTGGCTCAGAAACATTCCACCTGAAAAGGGAGTTGAGCTCAGGCTTTTCTACACCATTTAGAGAATTAGGCAACCTCTTCCTGATTGTTGTATTTTTTTAAGTGTATGGATTTGCCCTGTACACAACTCCAATTATAGCAACCTAATGGTATAATTGGAATGAAACTTGCCTGATATGCAGTTCTAATAGCAAATCCATAACTGCAAAATTCAAATATTTTATTTTAATCCCACTTCTTTTTTTTTTTTTTTTTATTTTGATACTGCACTATTTAAATGTATTTTGTTTTATTTTGTTTTTTCTTCAGGCATAACTTTTAAAAGACCTAGAACATAGAAGTATTGCTAATTATATCACCTATTTAGCAGCTGCAAACCACAGAGGAAGAATTAGGGTCAGCAAAGGAGTTTTATGCGGCTAAAATCACACAATATTACATAAGCTTTTTTTTTTTAAAATTTAGTTTCCATTAAACTATAAACAATTTACTGAATGCAGAAAACGCACTTAGGTTTACTTAAAAATTTGATCCTCATAAAAATGATTAAATGGATTTTCTTTAGACCTTCACATACGAACACCCACCCTCAGGCTGACAACAAGCATGAGAAATTCTAGCTCAAAGAAAATTGATTCAGAAAGTTATCAGCCATTGGAAATAGGGCTTCGGAATACAAATGCCATCTCAATGATAACAATAATAACAGGAGCCAGGGGAATGTATGTGTGGCAAGAATGAATAAACCCAAAGAAGCTGATCTGGACTGTGCATTTATATGAGAAGTTATGCAACTAGATAGCTCTATGAAAAATGATCCTTCCTTGATTCCTTATGCTGGCAAAAGGTTGAAATAGGGGTGCCCTTTATCCAAAAAAGCAGGAAAAGGAGATAACTAAATCTGTTTCCCATCATCTGTGTTACTCAGACACCTTTCCCTTTGGATTCCTACTGCCCAAGTGCTTATTCATGTTTAATTTGGATACAACAGAAAGAATCCCATGTGAATCCTGCTACTGCAGCTTCTGTAGTTCCTGTGACATTTTGGATATATTGTTCCCAGGATATAGGTCAAGCTCTCTTGTCCTATTTTTGCCTGGTATATAATTAGAGTATTTTTACAAACCATTTGACTGACACTTGACACCTTGAAAAATTAGGTGTGCTTACTTATCAGTGTCCTGGTGAACTTCTAGGGCTGCTGAAGATTCCCAAGGGCGTGGGGTTATCAGAATGTTTGTATGGCCTTGAACCCAGTGATGTCTGCTTTAGGTGCCTGAGATAAAACGTGTATGCAATCTCCTAAAAATGCACTTCCAGGGAGATGTTGGGGTTTTTTTTTTTTGTGACTGTGCTCCTGCACATGGAGGGGGGGAAATTGAATAAATAAAATATTTCTCAACAGTTTTAGACCTTTCTGCCAGAAAGTCCTAATCATAGGACTTTGATGAAGCCACAGCTCAGAATTGTTGGAGTTGGAAGGGACCTTCTAGAGATCATCTAGTCCAACTCACACTGGTAAAATACGTATTTTACCAAAGTAGCATATATAAACAACATACAGTATGGAGGCAAAAAGGATGTTTAATGAAGTGGAACATGGAGGGGTTTACAAGCATAGATCTATTTATTGTTTTCTTATTTCCCCTAACCTTAATGGCTTGACCGATGTTCTTACCTGCAAGCCAAGGAGAGGTGGCTGGAGCAGACCAACAGCTGCTTCTGCTTGGCTGCATCCCTCCATCAGACAAGGAGGCTTATCCTGTAGCTCCAAGTGTTCCAAGACCATATTAAAAAAACCACATGAATGTCCACGCTGGGGCTGATCAAAGCCCGTCTAGCCCAATGTTCTGTCTGCGATGGTGGCCATCAGCAGATAGAGATTAATAGAGCAGCACAACAGATTTGTAGTAATCCTTCCTGGCCCTGGCTGAAGGACTTCCTGAGTCAAAGGTGCTGTCTTTGTATTTTACAGCCTTTGATAGATTATTTTTTCCTGCAAATTTTCCTTTGAACCTATGGAGGATTCTAGAATCCGTGACATTTTCAGCAAGGAGTTTCACGGCCTCAACTTTACATCTCACACTATGCTCCTCAGCGTGTTTTGAGGCAGCCTCCTGGTAGTTTTCATTTGACACCCTGTTGGGTAGTAGAGAGTTTCTCACTGATTTTTTTTCTTCATGCCACCCTTGATTTGTGGACCTCTCATGTTCTAAATGAGTTGTTGTTTTCCCAATCTTTCCATGAAAGCTGCTTCAATCCGTTGATCGTCCTTGTCCTTTTCTGAATGTTCTCCAGTTTTACTGCAGCCATGGTGAGAAGGGGAGACCAGAACAGCACAGAATGTAGCAGATGTTTAAGTATGATGGTTTCATTCAGTGCCTTAATGATGCCTGCTTTTTTTTTTTTTAATCATAAAACTGATATTTCTGTAGCTCTGTGTACCATAGCTCCAAGATCTCATCCCAGAATGACAAAAGTTGGCTCAGAGCCCATCCCTGGATGTGTAAAGCTAGGGTTGTTTCATGAGGACTTTTCAAAGTAGGATCTCACCCATATATATATCACTTCATGTCTGCATGTCTTGAAAGCTATCTGCCCTTATCTCCTAGTCACAGAGTGACAAGTGCTAATAACAAAATTTATGCAAATGAGCAACTGCTGCCTGTTTCTCAAACGTCGGTATTTGAATTTTCAGATCTTGTGCTAAATAATAGAGAACTGATCACTACCTGCACCCTGCCAGCATTTGTAAAGTGTCCTTACCAGCTGTCCCCCCCCGATGTCTTTGCTCGTCCCTTCATCGCGCACCATCATCTCCTGTAGCTCCCTCCTTACAGCTTGGCTGGTGCTATGGATGTCTCCTCATCCCCACCTCATCTTTGGCTGCGATGCAAAACTTACAGATGACATTTGCCACCTTGCTTTTCACTTCTCCCTGGGACCTTTTCCCTGTTTTTCCACCTCTCTTTTTGTCTCCAGTTAAAACCAGATAGTAAGAGGAAACTGGAATCTCTCTTTTCATAGCTGTATAACCTCTGATGCCAGTTATCCTTCCACTGCAAGGAACATCATGAAAATATGATAGAAATGAGCTTGGGAGAGCTCTCAAGAAGTCCTTGGAACAGGATCAACTGTATCTGAACCATTCCCATGCATTGTTTAGCATTTCATCAGAAAATAATAACAGAATGCAGCAAATCTGACTCTTCTTCTGCCTCATAACCCAAAATAACAGGGATACAGCATGGAGGAAGTGGTTTGATCTATTGTAATTGGGACAGAATTTTTTGTTATGTTTCTGTATTCTCTTTAGGTACCAAAACCAGTCCCAGGCACAGCCACTCTGTGTGTGTCACAGACTGATGTGAGATGCCTGGTTCTCTCTTTCTGAGGAATCATAAATAAATCAACCAGAAATAATTGACGCTGGCTGTCCATTCAAAACCCAATCAATGCCAGCCTGAAAGTCTTTGTGACACTTTCTAAAAATGTCAGTTCCATTGCAGCCAGAGAATCAATATGTTTATTTAAAGAGACTTTAAGAATGAAAAAGAAAAAAAGCGACTTGGGTTTAAAGCAAAACTGAGTGGAACGGTAGGGCAAATCAGCGCAGTTAGACTCAATATAAAGGTAATTAATTTATCCTCATAGGAGGAAGATAAAATAGGTATGTTTTGTGCTTATGAAGATAATTGTTTTTCCAGTCTGTTTCTGTTATCATGTCCTAAATACACAAAAAGAGCCTTTAAAAGGGTTAAGATCAATTATTGTTTTTTGCTGGGGGACAGACTGAACAGTAAATTCCCCTCTGTATGGCTTTTAAAACGCAGTCTAAAATGGTGTTCTGATAACAGCATATGTCCTTATTGCATTACAAATACAAAATCATTAATTGTACCATGCTTGTCAGCCATTAGTGGTCAATCAAGTAGTGTAATCACTTGTTCCTGTATCAAAAATACGGTTTTAATCTGAATTTGTCCTCCTACAAAAAAAATTATCCTCTGCAGTATACAAATTACAAAGTCGCTCCTGATGTCCATAAATTACTTGTTAAAAGTCAGAACTCCCTGAGCTTTCCCTTTTTTAAAATATTAGTGAAAAACACAACCAGAAAGAAATGTTCTTGAGTCAGGCAGGAGGAAAAAGAAAAAAAAACAACTAAAATTGTTTTTCTCTCTTTCGCAAAATCAGATAAATATTTAATTCTCTGACAAATGAGAATGTTGAATGGTTCTGAATAATTGGTGCTCTCCCAAAATGGTTGCAGTTGTTTTCATGTGGTGCAGCACGTACGAAGTGACAGTGAACCGAGGTACCGGCTTCTGCACATCCTCATCATGTCCCGTTCTGTTCTGCTGGTTCAGATGGAGCTGGGAAAGCGTCTCAGGTGTTGGCAGAGATATATGAACTATGCATTTCCTTCCCATCCCAGCTGATTACTGGGGGGGAACATTCATACAATAGCAGTGAAGTCTGGCCTGCAATTTGAAGAAGAGAACATAAGTGCTTAAACCCTTGTTGTGGGACAAAGTCTATCATGTTTTCTTTTGTCCCAGGAGCAGTTTCTGAATGAAGGTCACCAGTCAGGGTGTGATTCACTGGTCCCGGTAACCGATGTTATCCTGGCTCAGGTGACTCCCTGGTTTCATAGGGTGGCCTTTACTGTAATAGCCCTGGATGTAATTCCATTTGAGAGACTTCTCCAACCTGTGGGAAGATTGAAGGTTTACGTGTTACGTTTCACTTCATACAATAAGGATGCATCAGAAACAGTGAAACTGTGAACAGACTTGGCAGGAAAAGCAGACCATCTCTACCACAAGCAAGAATGCTGTTTAATTTTCCTACCTGTTTAATTTTGCTATATACACATAGTTCTTCACAAGATAAACGTGTAGGAGACACCTTTCAAGCCATGAGAGCAGACTCCCAGACAGAGTAAATCAGAGCAGGGCCTGGAGCATATTTAGCCCCCCAGGTGCTATTAGCCCTACTTAAGATTAACATGTTAAACCTGGAGTTGTGGATTTGCTTATTGTATCAGCTGAGATTCGGCTTTGTTTTTCCAAGCCCCCTTCCCCCCCGATGCTTGTTAACAAGACAACATGTGCTCTCCATTGACCTGAGGTGGCATGTGTTTTGTCACTTTGCTATTCTCAGCAGTTGCAATTTTTTATGCTTTTTGTCTTCTCTTTTGGGCTTCTGTGATAGGAAGTAAAGCTCTTATTCTCCTTCCTCCAGAATTCCAGACTGTCTGAAAGGAGGATCAAACAGTTTAATCACTGGGTTTGGTTTGGAAGGGACCTTAAAGATCATCCAGTTCCAAGCCCCTGCCCTGGGCAGGGACACCTCCCACCACACCAGGTTGCTCCAAGCCTCCAGGGATGGGGCAGCCACAGCTTCTCTGGGCAGCCTGGGCCAGGCTCTCACCACCTCACAAAGCAAAGAAGTTCTTCCTGTTACCTCATGTAAATCTCCCCTCTTTCAGTTTAAAACTGTTCCCCCTCATCCTATGGCTCCCCTCCCTGATCAAGAGTCCCTCCCCATCTCTCCTGGAGCCCCTTTAGGGACTGGAAAGGGCTCAAAAGTCTCCCCAGAGCCTTCTCTTCTCCAGGCTGAACAACTCCTACTCTCTCAGCCTGTCCTCACAGCAGAGGTACTTTCATTAGAAACTAAACACAAACCAAAGGAAATTATTTGTTTTGGGTGTTATTATTAACCCATATGCATATAACATACTTGGAAAGTTAGCTCTCACTTGCTGAAAGTCATCACTTCATTCTCAATCCAACTGATGGTTTCCCTCCCCAATATATGTAATAGGTTCATTGGACACTTGTCACTGAAAAGCCAGTCTAATGAGCGTGAGGACCAGTTGGTAACTTTGTTTGGAGTCTTAGCAAGCGGCAAAGAAATAACCGAGGGTTGCTTTCACCTCCTGCTTCAAGGGGAAACTCTTGGTCAATATGGGAGCATATTGTCAGGAGGTTCCAGGGAATGTGGTGATGCCCTGGGTCATCCCATCGCTTGTCAAACTCCTGTCTGTTCCTCCCTGCAGTACGACTTTGTGGAGCTCCTGGATGGCAGCCGGCTGATCGCCAGGGAGCAACGCAACCTGCTGGAGTCGGAGCGAGCGGGGCGGCAGGCGAGGTCCATCAGTCTCCACGAGGCAGGGTTTATCCAGTACTTGGATTCTGGCATCTGGCACCTGGCCTTTTATAACGATGGGAAAAATGCAGAACAGGTGTCTTTTAATACTATAATTATAGGTAAGCGTAATCTTCAAAGCTCTTACCAAACATTAGGCTCTGGTCAGGTTTTTTTAGGAATACAGAGATAGGGTTTTGTAGTTAAGTTACCTGTATTTTTTTCACAGGTTTTCCATTCATAGTGTTTCTTCCGCTGCTCAGAATAAAATGCAGAATACCTGGTTTAATTACTTGGTCTAAGGCAGAAGGAATGTACCTCCTTGTAAAACAGCGCTCAAAAGGAGGATGCTGTTTTGAAGTACTTGTTAAATGGCACATACAACAAGTGGATTTTAAGTATGGGGCTCATATGGTTTCACCATTATAATTTGAGCCTTTTTTGTAGGAATGGAATGGAATGTCTTGAGATACCAGAGACATTGGCAATACAAAAATCACAGCTATTTGTGCTCTTCAAACAAACCAAATGTAAACACTTCTCTGGGAGGGAGAGCGCGCTGTCGGTTGGGAGTGGGTGAAATGATAGGTGCGTCGCGTGGTGGGCAGCTGTGAATTATCCTCTTTTTTTTCCCCCTTAGAGTCCGTGGTGGAATGCCCCCGAAATTGCCATGGGAATGGCGAATGTGTTTCTGGATCCTGCCATTGTTTCGCTGGGTTTCTGGGCCCCGATTGTTCCAGAGGTAAATCAACCCAATGCTTTTCTCCGGTCGCGTGAAGACAAATACAGCGGGAAAGCCACCAGCACGTGTCTTGTTCCTTAGATGTCGGTGAAGGTCTTAGATTTTAATTTTTCTGCCCTGTTTTATTTCACAGCAGCCTGCCCGGTGCTGTGCAGTGGCAACGGGCAGTACTCCAAGGGACGCTGCCTGTGCTACAGTGGCTGGAAGGGGACCGAGTGCGACGTGCCCACAACTCAGTGCATCGATCCTCAGTGCGGGGGCCGGGGCATTTGCATCATGGGTTCCTGCGCCTGCAACTCGGGATACAAAGGAGAAAACTGTGAAGAAGGTAAATGAGTAAATATTTACCCCGCCGCCTGCTGCTGCTGGTCAGGTTTCCAGCTGGCACATCTGGCTCTATTGATTTTGCTGGGTCTGGATCGTAGGCACTAACTGTGTTTCTTCGAAAATCACTTTAGAATACTAAAAATCAAGTTTGGGAATCACTAGCATCACTGAATTCTACAGAATTATTACACTTTATTTATCAATAAGTAATCGGTGAGGAAAATCCTTAATAATGTGTGGTATCTTTTGGTTTACCAGTATATTTTTATTTATTTTTTTCTGTCTGGGGTCAGCTAAGAAGAGAGCACACAAAAACCAGATGTGGGAATACAAGAAGACTCACTGAATTTTCACTGTATAGAATAAATCATGAATGTACTGCATTTGTTGGTGATCTTTTCCACCGACCACATTGTGGAAAGTGCTGATTCAAATGCATCAGAGTGAAAAATGATGCATCATTTTTGTATTCCAGAGATGTGCATAATAATATTCGTTCTGGTGTGCTGCAAAATGTAGTACATTTTCCATTCTTTTTTTTTTTTTTTGGAGAGTAAAAAGCGCCATTTTCTTCCTCAATCAAATTGATTTTATTGATCTGCACATACAAAGTAATGCAATTAAGTCTCTGGAATTAAATTTTCAGACCATTGACCCTACAAGTGTAACATTTTATTGAGTCAAATTGCTAAATTAAATCTCGTCATCTAGAGCACATTAAAGTGAATTAAGACAGATAGACAGTATGCAACTCATTTATTCCTGAAACAAGTGGAGAGTCCTGTACTGCTGTCAAAACTCTGCGGCGGTGGATCGGGTCAGTTGATACCGAGCGCTGCAGGGAATCCAAGGCTTGTCACGCTGTGATTAGGCAGAACAGAGAGCAGTTCTGCACAGAGAACACAGAGCAGAAGCCAAGCTTCTTGTAATTCAGAAAAATTAGCAAAACTTGAAAGGTTCTCCGTTAACTCGGTGGTAGCCCGTGAATGTCTTGATGACAGTTATGTGCACACACAGATTTCACAATCACAGAATGGTTAGGGTTGGAAGGGACCTTAAAATCACCCAGTGCCACCCCCCTGCCCTGGGCAGGGACACCTCCCACCAGACCAGGTTGCTCCAAACCCCATCCAGCCTGGCCTTGAACC
>JAOQGH010000032.1:73410607-73453427 GCA_025769975.1 Gallinago jamesoni | reverse complement strand
CTCCCCAGAGCGGAGCAGAGGGGCAGAATCCCCCCCTGGCCCTGCTGGCCACGCTGCTGGGGATGCAGCCCAGGGGGTGGGGGGCTTTCTGGACTGTGAGCACACATTGCTTGCTCATGTCCAGCTTTTCACCCTCAACACCCACCTCTCCAGCCTGTCCAGGTCCCTCTGGATGGCTTCCCTTCCCTCCAGCATGTTGACAGTGCCACTCAGCTGGGTGTCATTGGCAAACTTGCTGCAGGTGCAGTTGCTTCCATTGTCCATGTCACCAACAAAGATGTTAAATGACACTGGTCGCAGCCCGGACCCCTGAGGAACACCACTCGTCACTGCTCACCACACTAACGGAGAGCAGTGTGGAAGCGAGGTGTTTTTACAAAGATAATTGCATTTAGGGCTTGATTAGTATTGTTAGGAATGAGAAGTTAGAGCTGACCTTTCTCATCTCCCCGCAGCGGATTGCTTGGACCCAGCCTGCTCTGGCCACGGCGTGTGCATCCACGGTGAATGCCACTGCAACCCGGGCTGGGGGGGCACCAACTGTGAAGTCCTGAAGACCATGTGCCCCGACCAGTGCTCTGGCCACGGCACCTACCTCCAAGAGAGTGGTACCTGCACCTGCGACCCCAACTGGACAGGCCCAGATTGCTCCAACGGTGAGAGTTAACAGCACCCGCATTGTTATATTAGGGTGTCTTGAACAACAGCATTTTAATAACATTATTAGAACCTAAGCTGATGAAGTCTTTGAGTCGACTTTAGCACAAACTGTGAGTTGAGTCAAAGAAATAATTGATGAACTTGAAGTATTTGAAAATCAATGTATTTTTTGGAACCTTTTAGCTGCCTTCACTTGGTAACTTCAGGTACTTCACGTGCAAGTACAAAACTTTCTTTGTATGGCGTATGGATCTAGTTTCCCTCTTACCGAATACATCTATTTAGAAACTTAAAACTAGACTATGGAAAGCAGGGACAGTCACATTTTAAAAAACTCTAATTGGAGGTATTTTTCTTTAAAAACAGCCAGCATTCCAGTTTGAAGGCAAAGGGAATGCAAGCATGAATCCTAAACAGCTTTCGAGGAAGGGCACAGGCTGCCAGGGTGGAAGGAGTTGATAGGAGTGAGGAAACAGAGAGATTTCTTAGAGTCTGAAACCAAGCTTATTAAAACCATAGTCTGAGTTTAGAAACAAGAGGAGAAAATGACTGGAGGTACTGACACAGAGAGCAAAATCTAAATATTTATATGACAGCAGCCTTTTGACAAATAGGAGTTTTTAGAATATTGTTTGGTAGCCACATATCAAAAGAGAAATCACATTGAACTGTGAGACATATATTTGTCTAAAACAGTTCATCTAACAACTCAGATGATTTTGTTAATGAAAACTGAACACATGGGCTAGCTGGGTTTATGCCAGCTTATGAATAAATATAACTTTTTCATGAGGAACCATCTTTTTAAAACAAATGTACTGCCTGACCAGGATCTGTGATACTCCATAATGGCTTCTGCATACGAGAGTGATAGGACAGAGTTCCAAACATTTGTGAGAATGTGATGGAGAGAAGAAAATGTTGGCTTCTGTTAAATTTTGTTCAGAAGAAAAAAAATCTTCTCTGAGTATTTCTAGCACTAAAAATGGCTCTTTGTGAGAGACCCCTTCTAGTTCTTAGGCAAAACATGTATCCTCTATTTCTTGACATGGTGTACTCTACGCCGTTTTTGATGGTTCAGTTTGTTCCAGCTTTTACTTTTGTTTCGGGGAATGGCTGGTCATTAAAATAACATAAAATATTTCTCATCTTCTCAAATATTTCAGAAGTGTCAAACTCACAAAAGAGCTTTGTAAAAATCCGTGTGCATTATTTACTGAGGTCATGCAAAATGACCTTCAGACTGCTGCACTAAAAAAGTAAATCTTGCCCATAAACATTTTGTTAAGCTGCTAGAAGAAAAAAAAAAAAAGAGTGAATTATTTCCATCAGAGGGGTTTATAGGTTTGAAATCAGCTGAGCTTTCCTCTATCTTCATCAGCAGTTTGTCCGTTAATTAGCCCTTCAATTCCACTTCAATTAAATTAGCTCTAATTAATAAGTTCATTACAAAGATTGACGCACCTTGCTCAAAGCTAGTGTGCTAAAAGCTGATAAACACCTTCACCCTAATGAAAAATTGATTAGATTGAAGAGAAATAAACCTTTCTTTCTTGGAGCTCCGTTGATGTTTTGTGACTCTCAAGTTAACCAAACCATCTTGCCATCTCTTAATCAAAACTTTAATTCAAAATAGGTATAAAATGTTGTATAAGAAGAAGAAAAGAGGAGGAGAAATTACATCTGTCTTTCTCCATCAAGGTTTTGGGCTGGTTTTTATGGGAAATGTCACAGTTCCTTGATCTGGTGTTTAGTGTTCCCCAGAACATCGAGACAGACTCCAGGGGGGAAGTAAAACACCGTCGAGTGGGACACTGGAAAAATTTCTTTTACAGAAATGCTTCTTTCTTTCACTGTTGAAAATAATTCCAGGATTTTCTTATTAAACTTTGTTGTCTTTTACAAGAAAACAAAAAATAAATAGATTACTTCTGTGACCCAGTACGTGGTTGCAGCCAGCTGTATGGCAAGGAGCTGAAGGAGTCCTCAGGCTGGATTGTATCTCCTCTTCTTTTGCTGTTGTCTGCTTAGCAGCAGTAAAGTTTGCTGGAGTCTGACTAAATGAATCAAAACTGTAAATGCAAAACCTGGCAGCCTAAATTATCATCTTATATTAGCTGAGACTTAACATGCGTTGTTTGGCCTCTGACTACCTTTGGCTGTTATAACATGTTTTTCAATTATTCTATCAGTTACAAGTTCCTGTTACTGTATGTAAATGACAAGCTAAATTGCTGTATGTTGATTTATTTTTTTAACAATCTATTATTTAAACCAGACTGCTCATAGCTGTCACTGATACAAATTTACTGAAAGTAAAAGAGAATCATCTTTTATATTTAACAGATGTGTCAGTATGTCAGCATAGTACTAATTTGTCTCACTGAGGCTGATTCTTTATAATGAAAAAACGTGTCAGAAATGGCACATTTTTACTTTGAAAGCAAACAGGGAGCAGGGTAGGGAGGGGAAACCTTGTTAAAATGAACTTTTGTCACTGCTATGTTTTCACTCACAACGTGCAGTGACCTAGGTATACAGTATGTTTAGTCACTAGGAGTACACTGGGAGTTGTAGTGGGTTTGGATGTGCTATAATCTAAGGTATAAAAGATTATTCTTAAGATGTATGTGATCACAAAAAAAATCACAGAAGGATATGGGGTTGGAAGGGACCTCTGGAGACCATCTAGTCCAATTCCCTGCCAGAGCAGGTCCACCCAGAGCAGGTTGCACAGAAACATGTCCAGGTGAAATTTGCATGTCTCTGGAGAAGGAGACTCCACACCTACTCTGGGTGTGGAGTCCAGGGCTCTGCCACCCTCACGGGAAAGAAGTTCATCCTCATGTTTAGATGGAACTTCCTATGTTCAAGTTTGTGCCTGTTACCTCTTGTCCTGTCACTGGGCACCACTAAAAAAGACCAGCCCTGTCCTCCTGACACCCACCCTTTAAATATTTGTAAGCACTGATCAGATCCCCCCTCAGGCTTCTCTTCTCCAGACTAAAAAGACCCAAGTCCTTCAGCCTTTCCTCATAAGAGGGATGCTCCAGGCCCCTCATCATCTTTGTGGCCCTTTACTGTACCCTCTCCAGCAATTCCCTGTCCTTCTTGAACTGGGGAGCCCAGAACTTGACACGGGATGTCTGAAATATGTCTAAAAATTACTCAGCACAGACAGAAGAGCTGTGGAGACTTTAAGTCATCTGGCTAATTCAGTGAGCATTAGCACAGAGATAAAACACCATATTCTGTTGGGTCCCACCTGAAAACACCTGTCACCGTGAATTCCTTTGATTGAACTTTCAAAGATTTTTGCCTTTTTTATTCTTACTATGTCAAATTAAGATGTAGCGCGGCTAATTAACACGTAACTTTCTCTTTCCCCTGTGCAATCTCCTCCTCCTTTTCTCTCCACCCCCGTCCCCTTCCCCAAATGCAGAAATCTGTGCGGCGGACTGCGGCCCGCACGGGGTGTGCATGGGGGGCACGTGTCGCTGCGAGGAAGGCTGGACGGGGGCCACCTGCAACCAGAGGGCCTGCCACCCCCGCTGCGCCGAGCACGGCACCTGCAAGGACGGGAAGTGTGAATGCAGCCAGGGCTGGAACGGCGAGCACTGTACCATTGGTAGGCCTGCCTTATGCTTTTACCCTGCAAAATTCCCCTGGCCGCCTCGGGATGAGAAACGTGGGGCTTTGAAGCTTGTTTCTGCAAACAGAATATTTCCACGTGTCGGTCTGTGTAAAAAAAGAGTCGGTATTTTAAGAAAGGAAATGGTTATATCGTGGTCCGTCAGATCTTCACACCTAGTTTGCCATGAGAAGCAGGTGGAAGGGTTTCCTTTTCAATCTTTTCCCTTTAACTGCCTTGCGCTGAGGGGGGAGGGGAGGCTGCTTTGATTTTAAACCTTAAATATATTTGTGCTTTTCTATTTTTATGTGATAGCTTTATGTCTTTCGGAAATGAAGCTTCCTGGTGGTTATCTTTTACGGAGGTGCTCTAAAAGGCGACTTGCCTACACAAAAGTGTCTTTGCCACCTTGTAACAAATGTGATCTAGCTGCCCAAAATTATCTCCTAGTAATAACGCTCTATTTTAGAATTACATCAAATTTCTTACATGCAAATAATGTAACAGTAGTTTAACAGCTGATTGAGAAGAAGCCATCCTTATTACAGATTCCATGTTGCTGTAGTAAGCTTATTACAGCTGCTATGTTGCCATTAGTTCCAGTGCCTGGAAACGTTTGGAAATTACTGTGGCTTTATCAGAGGAGCTTTTCTTACTCAGTTATTTACAGTCCGTGTGTCCCACAGACAGCAGGACATCCCTCTCCACTGCACAGGGCCAGGCAGTGAGCTGGCAGGGGAAATCACACTTATAAAGAAGGGGACTGAAAAAAAGTGGGGGAAGAATTGCCAAAAAGTTGATTATTTTTGTATTAATCTTGTATAACTGTAGTGCCAAGAAATTCCTTTCCACACTAACCCCTCTCCGTGCAAGACACTGCAGGTCTGTAGCAGGGGAGGAGAGTCCTATCCAAACAATTTCTGTCTTGGCGTAACCACTCAGAGAAAGTGTTGCGTGACAGCAAGTAGGGAGCACAGACAAAGGGACTGGCAATGGTCTGATTGGAGGAGACAACTGGCTTGTACTGGAACGGGTGGTGAGGGTGGCACAGAGCTCAGCAAAGGCTGTCACAGGGTGGCTCCTTGGGTATTTACGGGACACATCTCCCCGGGGTGAGAAGTATCAGGGCTGAGTGCTAAGAGGTGGGTTGAACAGACCTCAAAAGAGGTAACCACGGGTCAGAGAAAGGCAAGAGTTCACACTAAGTGATGGAGAAACCACTGAATAGCCCCAAAAATTTCCAATAAGGAAAAAAAACGTAGTTTTGTGTTTGAAGAGGTGGAGGAGAGTCAGCTAAAAGAGGCGATTTAAGCCAGAACAGCAGGACAGGACAGTAAGTCTAAGAGCAGCAGAGCTAATGGGTGTGAATATAGCATGATTTCCTTTGCCCAAAAGCTAAAAACGCTCCAGGATTTTACCTTTTGTGGATGTTCTGTAACTTGGAATGTGTTGGCACAGCTAAACTGCTGCTGGGGCATGAGCGTATAGAAATAACATCCCAAGCCGGCTGCCCGGGTAGTCTACAGCCCTGTCTGCGCTTGGCCATCGTGGGAAAGAGCGGTGTGAGCTGGGAGAGCAGGGAAATGAGGGCCTGTTTGGGCTCTACTGACTGATACCCACATCGCCGCAGCAGGAAGACCAGGCAAGATTTTATTTTGTAGAAGGGAGTCAGGTGTGAAGCAGCAAGATTGATTTGTGACCTCTTTTTCTTACAGAAATCAAAATTGATCATTTTTGTTGTTGTTTACTAATGAGATTGCTCAGACATACGAGAGATGGGGAACTGAGGTGCATCTGCAGAATGCCGGGGAGAATCGGTGGCGTTAATGTTTTTGAGGAGCTTCCAGAAAACCTGCTGACAAAGAGAGTAGGGAGGTGGGCAGGGAACTGCTTTCTGCACAATAAAATAAAGGAAATCTTTAGAAGTAGGATGAAGCCTCTTCCTTGACCACTTTAACTTGCCAACGAGCAATTACTCAGCAGATCGCTCTGCCGTTGGTCTCACTGACCTTGGCAGCATTTCAAGGGTTGGAGTTATACACGGATGAACTGCTCTTGAACAATTTTTCCAACATATTAAGCACAAACAAGTTTTTCCTCAGCGAGCAGGTCTGTCTTCCCACCTGTTTATTCTTTAAATGGGTGTTTACTTTGTGGCTGCTGCTGTAAAGATAGTTTGATTTGTTTATATTGCCCTTACAGCCTCCAAGACAATTAATGAGGTTCAGGCTCTGGCCTGCTGTTACATTTATTTTTTGTGGAGCTGTTTTCTTCAGGAACTTGGTGTTACAGAGAACCCAAGTCATTTTAGTGCTCATTTCTAAGAGTATTTCCACCCAGTGGAGTAAGGAGTGCTGCCCCCTCAGCTTGGCAAATAGAGTCAAACTGCCTTTCTCTCACCTGCCCTGGACTAGGAGGTAGCTCTTTCTGAGCCATACATTTCAAAACACAAGGGACATCAGAACGTTTCTTCACGCAAACCAGTTCTTCGTTGTCACCCTCCATTTGTAACCCAGGCGCTTTTTCGCCACTTAGAACTCTCAGCTTGGTAGCAGGATATTTATGTAATTTGTCTTATGTGTATGAAAGACTCCCACTCCCCCTTTATATGTCTAAAAATAAAAAATTCATCATTATTATTTCTAAAAGTCATTAACCATTTAGCTGCAGTTGTGTGAAATATTTTAGAGAGGCGGATATATTTGACACAGCTTTTAGCTGGGAGTCACGTGAAGAGCAGTGACCTATATTTTCAACTTCTTTGGGACACGAATATTCCAAAGCAGATGTAAATTTTAAGGGCTTTATTTAATTTTTATTTATTTAATTTATTAAAAGGGCACTTTATTCACCTTTTGGGAAAGGAGCAGCCCAGCAGGTCTCTGGCTGGATGCAGAAAATGAGGTCTATATGTTTGCATTAATCACTGAGGTGCTGACTGGAATGTGTAAGGAATCATCTAAATCCATAACTCCTGTGATCAAAGAGATTACGGTGTTCTCGGGAAGCATGAATGCCATTTAAAATGATAAAAATGTTTTGCACTTCCAACTAACGATTTTTATGTATTTCTAAAAGCTGACTGTCTGTTCAGTCTCATTTTCAGTTAGCCCACGGTTTGTGGTGTTGGTTGACATGCGTTAAAGGGTAGAAAGAAGGAGATTAATTAAAACACAGTAATCCTTAGTTTTATTCTTCTCTAATATCTTGGAAACCCGCAATTGCTTCTTGAGTTATGCTCATTCTTACGTTTACTTCAAGATATTCAAAGGGGAATTTGGCCAAAGGAAATGCTAATTGCTCTAAACTTCCAGAGACCGTTTCTTTGGTTTTATTTCAGTACTTCAGGACAGAAATCATAGGTGATTGCAAAGGTTTGCTTTTTTTGGTCAGAAAAAATGTCGCCATCTGCTTGCCTGGGTTAAGCATCAGCATCTCCCTAAGGCTGAGGATCGCAAGAGCGGAATTGGCAAATAATATATATATTTTTTTTTAATACACCTTTCATTTCTGAGAGAGAACAGAATACACTAAATAAAGCTGGTTGATTTTCTTTTTTGGAAGCAAAGTATATAGCGAGGTGGGCGAGATTGGTTTGACTAAGGGGGTAAACCCAGTACGTGTTGCTGATTTCCGCGGTTCTGTTGAGCATCTCTGGCACGGGGTAGTTCCGGCTTCAGTACCTCACCCAGCCTGGGCCACGCTTCTGAGCCCTTGTCTTTGCTCTTTAACGCCACCTCCAAAGGTTTATAGCAGAGGTGTTCCGCAGATAACTGCACGCTCAGTGTTGTGATGAAATTAATCTGATAAGAATTAACAACACTTAAGATTCGTTGCTGTTGTTTGGCATCTTATGGGTTAGAACTAACCACTGGCAACGTATATTTCAAATACTAAACAGTTTAAGGCATCTCATACTGTCTTTTCCCTCCTGAGAATTGTCATGTTTTACCATTTCCTCTGTCCACGTGAGAAGAGGTTAACTCAACAATTTACTGGAAATTTATGAAAAATCACCATCCGATTGTTTATTTGGTCCGGGAGTGACATTCAGGGGTCTGAGGGGAACATCCATGTATTATTTTGTGAAGCTCAACCTGCATCTCAATGTGGCACAAGACCGCACATACACAGCTGGTACCCAGGTGATAGCCTGGATGAAATTTTGTTCTGTAATTAAGTTTTCATAACACAGTTGTGCTAAAATATGTTTTTGTTTCCTTTCTGTCCTGGCTTGCAATGAGTTCAGTGACCCTCTCCTCTCTGAGTAGTTGTTTTGTGAGATTGGAACCAATATTATTTCAGAAAGTCTATTATTTTTCGTGGTATAACTGGCATGTACCATGAGTAAATTAAGTAACTGTCATAGGAAGCCCATAAATATGGATACTTTTCCAGCTGCTTTTCCATTAAACTCCGTTAGCTGAATGGAATTAGTAAATAATTATGTTGGTGGGGAATCTGTTATATCCACGTGCTGTGTAACGTCTCGGTTTCACAATGCAGCTTAATTTTTTCTATAGACCAAATTAGTTTTTAGGGTAATCTAAATTGCAAATTGGCCAATTTGCATTAAAACTATGCCTTCTTGTTCAGATTTGTCAACACCTCTTTTTTAAAAAGTCTTTAACATTAAGCATGGGTGGGTAAGACCATCTGTTTATGGAGCTTGCCTGCAGCTCCATTACTTAACACAGGAGACAGGTTACAGCTGTTTAATTGTTAGCATGTCGAACGATTATCTTTCTGTCCAAAATTAATATTTATATATGTGTGCACGGAAAGCATGTCGTTAAACATAAGGGATCTAAATGTGGATTAATGTCATTAAGCATTCGTATTAATCCCTCAGGAGGGCTGAAGTCAGCGTCCCGGTACTTCCATGCTACTTTTGAGTGAGGCTGCTTTACCTGGGACATAGAATGGAAAGTCAAATCCAGTGGTCGTACTGTGTTTATATTCCAGTGAGAATTGGTTTATCATCTAAGAATTTCCCCCAAAGTTCAGTTGAGAAAAAAAATAACAAGCGACGGCAAAATATTTATTTTAACCTTTTTCTTTGTATGGTAAGACACCAGCATCACGTTCAAACCACTCAAACCCAAAATAAATTTTCTTCAGCAAGACATTTTTACTTTCAGCTATTCTAGCTAGAAAAAAAACAGGTTTAGATATTCAGAATTATGAAAATAAAAAAAAGTAAATAACATCTAGAGCATGCTCCCATACATGTGTTTTCGTTGGTATAGACTCTGTCCCGGCGACTGATTAAAATGGTTTTCTGATTGATTAGGGACAAAAGTGAAGGTATTTGTGTGCTGGTTTCCTGCGTGGCCATGAGCAGAAGCAGCACCGGTACTGAGGAATGCCAAGCAGCCGTCTCCTCCATACGTGACGTGGTCTGCACCTGCTCTCCTCAACACGTGTTTCGCTTAGGGCTCCTCGTATTTCAGATTTCAAATTCAACTCAAGGGAAATGACACTTTATCTCGTTATAAGATCAGAGAGCAAGTCAAGACAAATGTGTTCCCCCTGTTAATTAAGCAAAGTGCTCATAGAAAAACTTGATGTGGCTATATATCCTTATGCTATATATTTTTGAAGTGTGGGCTTGCCAAGGTAAGTCATGGACCAATTTGAGGGCTTGATTGATCTTCTCCACATTTGAGGGTTAGAGGGAGAGCAGTGTGGATGACCAGTATTATGATGACCATCATCAATTTTAGTACCAATGTTAAGGTTGCCAAGCAAGGTTTACTTTTCTCCAAAGTTTAAACTACTGAGAATATTCACATTTCAAAGTGTCAGGTATTTAATGTACCTTAATGCATTCATTCTAAGAATTCTTATAAATTTTAAGATTTTTTTGAGATTTTAGGATTTTGATCAGAAGAAAATTTTTGTCCTTCAAATTAGAATAATTACTGCAATATGAATATATTCTGTAATTATCAAAATACCTAAGTGTATGTTTTTCCTTAGTTTTGAGTTCATGTAATTGTACCTCAGTACAAATTTAATCTTAAAAGTAAGATTTTATCTGAATGAAGGTAGGACCTTTGACATTCAGTTTTTTCTTAGATAGAACGAACCAAAGATTCACAACTAGTTCTATCAAATATCAGTTAGTTCACCACAATATTGTGAGTGAAATCCTACTTTCCAAACAGCTGACTTGACTACGTTGAAGTTGGGATTTCACCGCAATATTGATAGCTGTACCTTCAATGCAAAAACTCCATGACAAAGAAACAATGACTTTCTTGGCACCCAGATGACTGCTAACCACAGTTTTAACAAGATTTTGTGAAATTTAGAACAAATATTTTTGAACAAATATTTTTTTGGTCTTTCCTGTGCCTGAAGGGCATGTTACTAATTTGCCAGGCCAATCCTTGAATATGCAAAATAATTTGTATGTTTGGTAACTAGAAAAATATTCAATTCCCAGGTGAATTTAAGATAGTGCATGCATATCTGAAGCTGTGAAAAAAGTGAATTACTGGTCAGGCCTTAACACATTTCAAGAGCAAGTATCTCAGATACAAACTGTTAGCCTACTTTAAATTGCTAATTGCTGATTTGCATCTAAATGAGGACCACATGTGAAGTGCAAGTTAGGCACGTTTTCAGGAAACAGCAGAACCCTTTGAGATGTGAAGAATTTTAAAGCGTGTTGCAAAGCTAACTTGAGCTGAAGTGCCCAGAAAGTGGGTGCTTTTGTACGCTGTCTAGTTGTGTGCTGGTGAGACACATTCTGAAAGTAATTCCAGGCAGCAAGAAAGATGGAAACAATAATGCCTCCTGTCCCCTTCCATCCCCAAATATGTTTTCAAGCCAAATTTACCCTTCACGCGGTTCTTAATGTGAGCGTCAGGTTTTATCAGCATCTGCCTGAGGCCGGTCTTTGTGAGTTTGTCCGAGCTCTCAAACAGGTATTTGAACTTTTTCAGTCTGTATATGTGAGACTTCTTAAAATCCTTAATGGCATATACCTTTTTTTCTAAATCCTTCTCTACTAGGTAGACATTAAGTAGGAAACAACACTGCTCGTGAACTTACCAGCAGTCCCAAACTTCCTGTGTCTGTTATGTCCTTAAAAGCAGCCCAGCCTTTTATTCTAAGATACTTGTGGCTTTCCAGTAGTAATGATGAGAAATCTTACTTTATAGTAAAATTGGGATAGACGTCAGAACAAAAAAAGGTAGTGGGCTTATGTGCCCTTGTACGGGAAAACCCATAAATGGTTGATGCAAGGAACAGCTGTGGTTTGGGCAAGGGGTAGATTGCACTGAATTCAGGTCTCTACAGAAACATATGCAGGAGTTATCTACATAGACATTGGAGAAGAGTGTTGAAATTATGAAGGTGGTACAATTTCAGGCTGAGGATTATGTTTCGACCTATGTAGGGAAGCAAACAAAGAAAATTGCCTGAAACTATTATTCCATCCATGTGTTCTCTTTTATGAGAAGGGCAAGATGGGAATTTAGGAGTAGAAAAGTGTCAAAAAGGGAAGAGTGTTTGTAATCCTGCTCTATTGGCAGCGATGCTCTGAACATATGGTGTGTCTAAGACAAAGTTCTTATAAACTCAGAGAGAGGATGACGACCATGAGGTGCTTAGAGTGGAAGAACATGTGCTTTCAGCACTGCTCAGTGATGAATAGAGAGAATTACATTTGCAAATGATACCAAAGCCCGCTGCCTCCAAGCACTTTGGAAGACAGGACAAGAATTTGAAATGACTTTAACAAATAGCACAGGCTACGGGCAGAAAAATAAGGTGCAGTTCAACAAATGCTGGGTTCTCTGCTTAAGTAAGAATAATCAGCGGCACAAATCCAAGTTAGGAAGCAGCTCCCTGGGCAGAAGAGCATCAGAAGAGGCTGTAGAAGATGATGAATTTGACATGAGTGATGCGCTCTGAAGACAGGTTAGAACAGGGGCTTTAAAATTTTATGAATTCTGGACTCTTGTACATTTTCAGGTAGAGGTATGGAGCTCCTCAGAGATTGCATATGGATGTGTGGCTTTTTTTAGTCACTCATTGAGGGTAAAAGCAGTTGCTCAAAGGAATCGATATGCTGCTCCCTAAGTCTGCTGTGGATAGGATGAGAAACACCAGGTTTAAATATCACAAGAGATACTTAGTTTTTACATTCCAAAGATGTTTTAATTGCCAGGATAGTTGAACTTTGGCTGGTTAGAAATGAGAGGAGCTCAAGGGTGATGTGGTAACCAGGTCAGGAGAAGTAAATCACCACAGACCGAGTCTCAAATAGGTTAGAGAGGGGGCAGGCCAGACCCTCCAAAACAAGCACAAAATCCTGTTTACACAAACTGCATCCCCCCTACAGCTTGCCATGAAACTCTTGGAATTTCTCTTCTCTTGGAAAGTGCCTGTGAGCCCACTGAGAGTGTGCCCCCTCCCCTGCGGTGGCTTGGGCTGCACAGGCAGTAAGAAATAATGTTCGTAATAGTTTGTTAGCACAAATGGCAGACTCGTGGGTGGTTTGTCAAAGCCTCTCTGTTGCTCACTG
Organism: Gallinago jamesoni; assembly: GCA_025769975.1. Lineage (NCBI taxonomy): Eukaryota > Metazoa > Chordata > Aves > Charadriiformes > Scolopacidae > Gallinago > Gallinago jamesoni. The sequence goes on along the minus strand of JAOQGH010000032.1, from coordinate 73,440,594 downwards.
TGGAAAAAATATAATGTCACAGAATGGAATCTCTTTTTTCCCCCTTTTTTTTCAGATAGCTTTGCGTGCATAGGACTTCAGAGCTTTCAAAAGCCTAAAAACCACATTCAAAGAACATTAGTAAAGTTGCAAAATCAAGAACAGAAAGTAAGGAAGCCACACGAGAACACCTTTGTGTGTCATTTTCATTATATCGTATAATGAATGATATAACATATATTAATTATGGCATATACATATCCTTGTGATAAAAGAATTTAATGGCGCTACTAAGATAACTACTAAGACAAACTGCTTTTAATGATACTACTAAGATGGGCCCGATTTAAGAACGTTGCAAGGCTGTGAAGGGCCGTCGCGTGCAGAAACTCTATATGGTTTGTGCCAGAGGCTGGTGCAGAGAGCGATCTGGTCAAGAATGGGTTTGAAGAACTGGATTCTTCAAACTGGATTCCATCCTAGCTTCTACTAGCTATTCTCTGTTAGTCATTCACAAAGGCAAACTTTAAAAGAGCATCTTCTGACCCCTCTTCATTTTCTGGGGACCTGACTTGCTTGTCTGTGACTTGCTAAAATGCTGGTCTGTATATGAAATCCTATATATGCCTAAGTATTTTGAAAAGTCACATTATAGGTGTTTTCAGCCAAATGGCTGAATATTTTTCACTTTAACCTTTTTATGCTTAACTTATCCTCTGGTAAAATGAGATGAGAATGCATTCTCTGCACATACACCAGTAGTGTGAAGATACTATACTAAGTAATTTTGATTTGGGGAGACAGGGGATAGAAAAGTCTGTAAGAAAAATGTCACTTCTTAGTTTAGGTTCACACAGTGTGCTTGTTACTAAAGCATCAGCCGTTTGTTGTTCATGAGGGAATGAGGACTGAATGAGGACTGTCAGTTCTGTGCATCGGCGAAGGAATAAGGTGATCAAAATTGCACAGGCAGCCGCAAACCCAGCGTTGCCTAAGTTTTGGGTGTTTGACTTTGCCACTCGTGATGTTCTTGTAATATGGGGCTATTTGTTTGTCAGATGGATTGTAATAGAGTTTTATACAAGTATTTTATACTTATATAGGAGTTTTATACAAGTATTAAAAATCAATGAAAACATTAAGTGAAGATACTGAAACTTTCAAACTGTGAACAGACAAATGTATAGAAAGCTTAAGGGAAACGGTCTGCTATCAACATACCATATGACTTTGCTTGCAGTCAGTTTTTCTACCAAGAAATTAAGATGGCATTTTGACCTGTTATCTCCTTACATGATACTTAGTGCAAGGTTAATGCAGAAGTGTCAATGTGACGGACGCGAGGTACGTTGTTCACATTTCCTCTCAAATTCTGTTCTTACAGCAAAGAAACGCATGAGTCTTGTGGGGCTGTTGAGTTGATGTTGTGATGGGACTACATTTACACTGCAAAAACCATGTGGCATGTTGTAGTCTAGTGTCCAGGTCACAAAGAGTATGATGGGTGAAGATGTCTGGTGGAGGATAATAATGTAAACCAATAGGAATATAAATTTGCTATACAGTATTTAGAAGCATATCACCATTATAATCCTTTATGACAGAATAATCAGAGTAAAGCAGTGTTATAAGTACCAATTAAGGAACATCAAATCAATGGGTATGTGACTCATGCTGATTTAAACAGGAGCTGATTGGGATGAATGGATTTAATATGTCCGTTTATTCTGTGGCTATTCTGTCATACCTGGAGGAAGCAGCATATGAATAATCTAAGGAAGACACTGACTTAACGTCTCTGATAGGAGACTAATGGGAGACATTCAATTTAAGAAAAAAAAAAAGTCTGGGTTCTGACTGGTTATGAATTAAGCCAAGTTAAATGTAAATTTGCCTGACCGTTAGCAGTTCTTTGTAAAATACATTTGTCTGCTACATATTTATATAAATATCCATATACATTGATAACACCATTTATATTTTACATTCTGTGAATTTGGAATGCCACTTACATCTTCATGGATTTTTACTATCCTAGAAAATGTACACATTTTATGTCATCATTTTTGTTTTCTTCATCCCGTTTGGAGCTGTACGAAGTCCCTGTACTCCTGCAAAAAATAGTAAGATTTTAAGTTTCACATTATTAGACCCTGTAAGAAAACCCTTGTAGGTATATTGTCTGGTCTACAATTAGACTTTTTAAGGACTTAACATAAATCAGATGTGTAAATATCTTGCCAAGGAGCACTTGCTGAGATGCTCCATCCTGCTGAAGTGCTCCAAATCCCACCTGGAATTCTCTATGCAGGAGGAAAAAGGCTTGTATTCTGTAGTGCCACCCAGAGCTGGGTTCATTCCTGTTTCAGTTGCAGTGAAGGTAAGGAAGACAGCAGGGCTAGTTAAGCTTCACTGCAAAGTTACGCTATTTTTCGTCACTCATTTTCTGCTTTTTTGATTTTTCTAGGAGGCTGCACGTTAACCAAAATAGTTTCTCATGTTGTCCTTAATGTCAACTGACCATGAGTAAAAAGATGCTGGAAGGCAGAACTTGTTTTCTCAGCTTTATGGGTTTATGGTCTGGAACTGACTTCTTATAAGGCTACTGGACACAAAAATAAAGCTTTTTCTCAATACTTTTTTTTTAAAAAAAAAAAACCTGCAGATTGGATTTCTGAAAGGAAATAGCATGTGGGGGCCTGGAATTGCAGGGACTATTTTTAGTTGTTGAGGAGGTTTTTGGTGCGCTCTCTTTTGTTACCTATCCCTACGTTTGTAGAGGCCTTTAATGTTTCATTGGTGGACAGATGCATTCCCCAGACAGACCTAATTGCATCCATTTTATGGAGTAAAGCTTGATTTTTTTCCTCCACACATACTACGCCGTGTTCTGAGGGCAGCTGTGCAGGAGCACAGGGAATTGTGTTGGATGAGTAAGAGAAGAATTTGATCCACCCTGAAATGCAGCTGCATCGCTTTTCTTTTTGTTTGTGGTTAACGTGAAAAGCTACTTAGTTTGTTGCTGCTGTTCTAAATGTTCCGTAATTGATGTTTTCATCTTCTTTGTCTCCCTTTAACCTTACCAGTTGAGAAAAAAAAATAAAAAGCCCAATTGTGCAGTGGACACCTGACACTTGCTTTGAGAGAGAGGGATGAGAAAATTTCCATCTCTTTGTGGTAGCAGTGACTGTGGTTTCTGTGAGACTACGTCTCTCATCACCTCCCTCCCTGGGCTCAGGAAGAGCTTTTTCCCATTCATCCAATCTGAAGGAAAGGCCGTGGTTGGAAATCTCTTACCCATCTGATACACAAAGTTGAGGGATAGGTGACAGAGTACTTGCCAGACAGGGGCCATCATCCAGTAGGGATTTAGAAAAGATCAAACTTTGAAAGCAAGAGAGCCCAGGAAGGATCTGTTGAAAGGCCTTGTCCATACAAAAACAGGGATTGAGTCCAACGTTGTGTCCCCACTGCAATGGTCTGTAACATCCCGTCACCTTGTGTGCAGGTGGCTGGGCTTGGACCCGTCCCACGTGGTTTTGCTGTATGATATCAACCCCTTTACAATCATAGAAGGGTTTGGGTTGGAAGGGACCTTAATGATCATCCAGTTCCAACCCCTTGCCCTGGGCAGGGACACCTCCCACCAGATCAGGTTAACACAACCCCAGCTGATGTCCATGATGAACACGTAACCCATCTCTGCTGGGTTTCATGTATTGAAAGCGGGGCCTGGTGCTTTAAATCCATCTTGTGCTCTGTCTGTCATTCATCCATCTGCCTCCTCAAAGTCTTTGTAGAATTTTAAGTGTCATAACTTATGGGGGAAAAAAAATAAATCTTGCTATTCTTGGATAAACCATGTCATTTATTTAAATACATCTAAAGCCTAAGTTTAATTTTCACCCATTTTCTAAATGAAACAGATCACCACGCAAGTAATCCCACTGCGCCCTTTCCCACCCCATAAATATGATCTAACTTATTTTATGTAATTGGTGTGTGTGTGCTCAGAAGAATAACTGTGGCTGAATTGAAGCAGAAGAAAACTCTTCCTCCTAAAAATCCTCTTAGTCCAATCGGAATTAAGATAGTGTGCTTGGTTATGCTGTCAGTCATACGTGACCTGCAAATCAAAGATCTTCCAGTATGGTCAGTGTTTTAAAGATCATTAAGTAATTACTCTTATGTTGTGTTGGAAATTGAATTTTTTTTAACTAGCTTGGGTAATATTTTTGTTATACATAAAAATCAAAAGGATGTGAGGAGAAGTCAGCAGAAAAATGTAGTCTCAGGAAGGCAGCATCCCTTCCTTCTGCGGGCCTCCTTGGAAAAAAGTATCATTTAGTCATGACGGTGTTTGCTGAAAAGAAATTTTCCTGAATTTTTAAAAGGTTTGAAATACGTTTTCATCTTGTAATGTAAGACCTCTCGTGTTAGGTGCACCTGCTTGATTTGCATGTGAATTCTGAACTATCCTTGTTGTATGTGACACTTCTGAAATGTCTGTCTGTTTTTTTTTTTCTTTTTAATTCTCAAGCTCACTATTTGGATAAGATAGTGAAAGGTACTGTATATTTGCTCTTTGATGACATGCCTATACCTACATGTACTTTTTTTATATGAATATATAGTTACAAACGTGCTAGTTTGGGCCAAAGAATCTTCTCTTACATACATTCCATGGATAATAGCTTTAACTCATATGATTTTCAACTCATTTCCAATTAAAAATGAAATCTTGCTGTGTAATATCTTTACATTTTACTAGTAATTATACATTTACATGCAAAGTGCTTACATGTATTAGATTCTGTTTGAACCAACAACTGAAGATAGGATTCATTTGCTGTTTAGTGCTTTTTCTTTGTTAGTTTTGTCATTGGACCTCTACCTACAAAACTGCAAATATTTAGGAAACAAAGCAAAGCAATGCACTTGTCACAGAGCAAGTGTCATTAGCTGTAAAGAACAAATTAATTATAGATATATGTATGTTTGTATATAGACAGATCAATAGAATATGCCAGGCTTTTAAGCTTTTCTTTGTCTGAATGTAGAAAATCTATGGGAAATTATTACTTGTATTTTGTATGAAGCTGGAAAAAGCTTGTAAATAGTATGCAACATTTTCAATTAAAATGTTCAAGGATGCAAAAGCCTAAGATGAAACAGCAAAGATTCGAGTATCTTCAGTTATGGTGCAAAGTTGATTTAGAAAAATGTTTAAAATATTCCTACCCCTCTTTCCCTGAGTATCTTTCTCTAGTCCTTTTTTGTGTTTTTTTTTCATTAGAATATGGCAATATTCATGGCAATATCCAGGCTTTCACACAATAAGTCTTGAGTGTACCCAGTTGACTCCTAAAATGCTCTGTCAGTATTGCAATTAAATATGTAAGTCTTCCATAAATTAAACAGAAGAAAGATGAAGGAAAAAATAGCTCTCAGTACGTCAACAAATACTATTAGCAGCTAAAGTCTGAAAGAATAAGTAGCAAGAGTAATCTCAGCACAATATCCATAAGTGGAGCATCACCATACTTCCTCACAAGAGGTTTTCCTGATTCTCTGCTTTCTAAGAGTAATCTATAACTTTTTTTTTTTTTTCGGTAAAGTTTGCAATTTGGAGCTACGTGGTTGAAAGGAGTCAGTAAATTCCAAAGTCTTTAGAAACAAAAAAAAAAAATAGACTCTTACTTCTGAAAGACTGTTCTAAGCTCAACTAAGCTTAACCAAAATGGGTCAGTAGATTAGTTCACAAAACCAGTACTTCTACAAAATGAAAACATGTTTAGCCAGTCACTCAGGGTTTTTTTGGATAAAAGTTTAAAGAAAATCATTGTGTCCAAAAATATCTGATTTATAGCCACCTTCTCATAAGATACTTAGTGCCATATCTGTACTTGCTTCTGTCGGTGTCTTATCACAGTCATAGATAAGGAACACCAAAATCTACATATTTATAGTGTTGTCATCCTCATACAGATCATGTTGGCTGCATGCCAGATTCCATCACTAGGAAGCGACAGATACTGTTTTTTGGTGGTGGTTTTTTTTTTTTTATTTTTAAATGCAATGTTAGACTGAAAACAATTATCGATTTTTGGATATATTAAATTATTTTAATTGTTTCCCAAATTTTCCCTCCTTGGCCATAAAAGCAGACAAGATAGGATATAAAGGTAACAGCACAAAAGCCTTAGGGAGATTGTCACAAAAAATCACTCTCTGCTATCTGTCTTGAAGCACGTCACTACCGTGTTTTTGTTCAGTCTATCAATGTTTTATTGTGGTCCTTATGGTATTTCATTTTGTCCGTCCTAAGTAATCAAATACGCACAGCTATTACATTTAGTTGGAAATCCTGTTGGTCCTGTCCCATCCGTATGCAGCCTGAATCCTAATGTTTGTTAGAATAGATGCTAAGCTGCTTCACTATTTCCTGGGCTTTGCTTATTCTGTGAAAAGGAATGTATTTTTGGCATAAAGTATAGTCATTAAAGCTGGCCTATACTTTGTGCAATTATTTAACGCACTGTAATTTCACATGAATATACGGCAACTCTGAGACCAGATAAAGTTAACGTTCTCTTTTATTACGTGCCTAAAATCCTGCCTGTTTTCCTACATAAGAATTTGGAGGGAATTGTTCACAGTAACAGGGAGCTTAAGCATTTGTGCCAGTAAGTAACGAATTCTGCATAGAGCAAATAACGATCTGTTCTACGAGCGCTGAAAGATGTGTCATTTTGCACAGCTGTGTTTGCACTATGCACTCATCTCTTGCTACTTTGCCAAAAAATAAAAAATAATATACAAAAAAAAATTTAAAAAACCCAAACTTAATTTTGTCTGGCCTGCAGGTATTTAGAGGATTGGTGCATTTATTTCCTGCCTGTACAGGTAAGTGGTGTCTCAAGCGTCAGGCCAATCAAAGATGCCACTTTGTTCAGAATTAACGTTCCCCGGGTAATGTTGCTGTTCCACTCCATGTGCAATTACAGTATTTGTGCTGTTCTTAAGGCCTGTTCCCAGTAAGTGTCCCTTGTTTGTATTATTTTTTTTAATCTTTTTTTTTTTTTTTTTTTAATATAATTGCAATGTTGAAATCACTTGTTCTTTTTTCTTCTTTGTCTGTTTGGACAGAGGGCTGCCCTGGCTTGTGCAACAGCAACGGGAGGTGCACGCTGGACCAGAACGGCTGGCACTGCGTCTGCCAGCCGGGATGGAGGGGAGCGGGCTGCGACGTAGCCATGGAGACTCTCTGCACCGACAGCAAGGACAACGAAGGAGGTAAGAGATCCCCACTGCATCTTTCAACACGGGGGGAGAACGTACCAAGGAACAGAGACTTCACAGTCAGGCGGTGAAATACCACCAGGAGAATCACACCATCAGAGAGTGGCAGGGGTTGGGAAGGAACCTCTGGAGATCGTCTCATCCAAATCCCTGCCAAAGCGGGGTCACCCAGAGCAGGCTGGACCAGAATTGAATATCTCCAGAGAAGGAGACTCCACACCCTCTCTGGGCAGCCTCTCCCAGCACTCCATCACCCTCAAAGTAAGGAAGTTTTTCTCATGTTGAGGTGGAACTGTGCCCACATTTTACTAGCTCTTAAGCCTGCAAGAATATGCTGTGGTGTTCAGTGCTTCCGTACAGCAGACCAGCAAAGCCTCACAAGATGCTTGTGTCAGTTGAGATATGTACTTAGAAAATGATGGGTGTCACCTTGGTTTCCTTGCAATATCCTTTTGTACTGGAATGAGACGCAGCCTCAACTCAGTCAACTGTAGCAGAGGGGAAAATAAAGAAAGGAGTTCAAATTTTCAGTGACCTCAAAAGGAAATTATCCCAAGAGAAATGGCCAAACAGAGAGTTTACCCTGCCACTTGCGATGCTATTGCTGGAAAAAATTGGTTGCCCAGTCTACAGAGATAGATGCCCATCCATAGCCTGTGAATGCTCCTGTAACTGACAGGATGCTCCCAGAAGTCTCTTGGGGTTTTTGGTTTGCTTTTCCACAGTCTTATAATTCAGGTGACAGGTAACAATCTGCAGCGAGATGACTTAAGGAATCAATCTACCGTCATCGTTGTGGGGTAGGGAAGGTAGAGGGGCTGTGTCTTTGGCCTGACTCCAGAATCACCCAAAAAACCCCCACAGAAAACCAAGATGAAATGTGAATGCAGTCAGATACTAGATCAGCATATTGCTGTTACTGTCCATCCTTCTTCCCCTTCTCCCGTCAGCTCTTTTTGTTTAACACCTTCAGATTCAGAGCGGAGATAAGAAACTCTGTTAGGGCCTCTGGATGGTGATAAAGTCATCTGAGACTTTGTTTGTCAGCTTTAGAGTGTGAATGCCTCTGCCATTGCTGGTCGGCTGTTTGCTCTCACGGCCTGACCACAGCTGGGATTTTAGACCATCCCAAACCATATATAACAGTAACATTTACTTCCCCAGGAAAATAAATGACACGGTTAAAGCAGTGCTGCTGTTTATTGCTTTACACGTCATTTGATTTGTCATCCTTCTCCGTTACATATTGTGTATTTTGAGTCAGTTTTGCAGATGCAGTCTGAGCTAGCGTGATGCTGGTTTTCTGCTTGTGGGAAGGGAGCAAGAGGAACTGTCAGCCACGGTATTTCTGTGCAGAGATTTGGGAATCTGTGCTGTTTGGGGAATTAAATTCAGGTGGGCCAGGGGATTATGAAAATAAGGAAGAAAAAGAAACCTGCAAGCATGAAAGAAGGCAAAGCAAGGAGGAGGAGAAACTAGGTTAGAGCATAAACAACTTGGAGGAAAAAAGTAGATCATATAGAGAGAAAAAGGGAAAAAAAGTTGAAAGCCCAGTGATAGACTAAAACAGAGTCAGTAAACGTTAGAGATAATAGAAGGATGTGACATATCAGAGGGAGAGTCGAGAGCAGAGAAGGGAGCAGTGGGAGGAAGAGGAGCAAGGTGAACAGGAACGCATGTGAACCAAACAAGGGAAAAGAAGATGCTCCTTCAGACTGAAAACAGTAATAGCTGCTCATGAGGAGAGGGGGAAAAAGAATGAGGAATTGGAGCAGAAGGATCAGAGAGGATGAGTTAAAGTTCAAGAAGAAAGAACAATATTGCAGAAAAAAAGGAAGTCTAATACTAGTATTTTGTTGCTTTTTTCCCCCCCTCTTTTTTTTTTCATTATTTTCTCTACAGACGTTATGTATGAGGAAGGGATTGGTCAAACATTTGCCATGATTGACCTGTGTAATGCTATTTGTCACTGGGACTTCTCTTCCAGTGGACCTTATTTTAATTTGTGTGCTTCAGCACAGAGAGTATGCAGTGTTTCACTAGTGGCTGAGCAAAAGGATTAAAATATAACAATTAAATAAAATTTAAAACTGGAAGCCTACCAAAGAGAACTGGAAAAAGAAAGTCTTCTTTGCCAGAACCCCGCCTGGAAAGAGAAGTGGTGTTTCTTCCCTTTCCAAGAGTACCTGCAATCAGCCCATGGATCTCTGGAGCCAAGCCGTTGGGATTCCAGCCAGAGGCAGGGAATGGCTCAAGGATGCCTCTGCTGGATTGATTTGTTGGGGGAGATCAGGTTATCCCAGCTCTTGGGCTGAATTCATACCCGTGACTGCAGGTCCTGTCGTTTACATCGTGCTAGGCTCAATGGTTGTATAATTATCTTGGTTGTTAGCTAATTGATACACTGTGATTAATGTTTATGTTTCATCCTACACTGGAAACAATATATTTTATGTATTAATATGAGTATAATTCATTAATAACAGTGTCTACTGTTCCATTGATTCTAAGCTCTTTCTAGGACTGATTGTTGAAATTCTGTGAACATCAGCACCCCAGGGACCTCCATAGGAATATTCTCCATAGGAAGTGCTAATGACAGCAAGGCATCCTTGATCATCTTCCCTTCAGATACTATTGACATATGATAGGATGATTGTTACTCATCTTACTTTTAATATAGATTTTTGAGACTCTTGCAGATCGTTTCCTTTCTCTTTATGGATCACTCCTTATTTTTCCATGTGTTTGGTTTGGATAATGAAATACAGAATTTTCTTTACATTTTAGCAACCCTCAAGAAAATTGTGTGCAGCAAGCAGACCTTGGGCTGCATTAAACTCCTAATGACTTTGTGGGGAGAGAGGAAGTGGGGTCATCCATGGGTGGAGTAAGCCCAACTTCTTTACTTGGAAAAAAATGTGTCACTATTGTACTTTAACAGAGTGGGCCATGGTTTGTCATCACTGTAGGAAGAATAAGCTGTTTACTCTTTAGGTAGGTCTTTATTGAACAGATTCCTTTGTTAAGCGTGCTTTCTATTAGCTCCTATTCAGTTACAGATTTCCACCAGCAGGATTTAAGGGATTATTAATATTCTTTTATTATTAAAATGAAAATAAATACTGCAATAAAGCAAAGCGTACTTAGCACTACTGTATTTTCGTAATTACTTGCATGGCTTTGGATAGCCTGCTGCTGATAAGCGTTGTCACAGGGTAGGTAGTACAAATTCAGCCTAATAATCCAACTTCTGATAGTGGCTAATAGCAAATGCTTAGCAAAAGAGTATAATGGGACAAATGTGAACTTCTGTTGTCTTTGGTCTACTAGCAAGCTGCTAATTAAAGTAGGAAATTACTGCCACGGTATGCTTTGAATGCCAGAAGGGTTACTAAGGACAAAGATAACCCAAGCTCCAGACATTTCAGGAAGTTTTTACTTGAATTAGGGCTGGTACAGTGGCATGATCACGTTCTCTGGTTTGTGCTCCAACACTTCCCATTATTCTTCTAGCTTTTTGTTTGCATCTATGGGCGCTGGGGAGTGCTGGGTTGATATATCCATAGCCCTTATCCATGGTGACTCAAAAATTTCCTTCTGGAGTGACAGCTCATTTAGAGCCCAACACTTTATATTTTAGGTTCTTTCACTCCCAACAGGAATATTGAGTTTGAGTACGCTATAGGTATGCTTATAGAGAATCTGCAGTAATAGCAATGAACAAGGTCCTTGTACACTGCTCAGGAATAAATTAAGGGCTTTTTCTGCTTTTGTGGCTTTTCCAACCAGTTGCTCCTACAGGCAGTCATTTTTGGTGTCTATAATTGAATCCATTCGTTATAGCCTATAGTAAAAATGAGCTGTGTGAGGAAAACTGAGGTTTGTTAATAGTTTTCTGTCCTTTCCAGACTCTTGCCTTTGTCTGCCACCATCACCAGAACCATCCTGGTGGGATGGCCACCACCATCACTCCAAAACTGTGTTCTTCCTATATAGGCACTGAATTTCACTTCATGGGGAGTTTTTGTTGCCTAAATATATAATCAGTTTATTTGCCAAGAATGTGATTTATGTAGGTCCTTGGCCACAGTCTCCCCTTGGCGCGGGCAAAACTTGTGCCCAGGGCTTGTTTTGTCCCCCTGTATTCCTTCCAGCAATTTTATATATACTCTTTAAATCCCATTCAAAAGCAAACACGCCCGCTGATACATCTTATCTTTTAGATATCCATAAGTGTGGGAGTCCTCTGTCTTAACTCCCCTTATTTAATGTTCTGGGGGTTTTATTAGTCTCTGCAAAGAAGCAGCCTTTGCTCCATTGCAATTCTGTGCATTTTGAAACAAGATTTTTGCAGCTAGACTTTAGCTTTTGAGGAAGAAAACAATAATGTAGTCATTACATCTTCTGTATATAGAAGAACCACTTACTTTTACAACAGAAAAATACCGAATAGCCTTCTGAGACGGGTAATGATTGTCCATCTGGCTGTAGGGGTTTCTATTTTCTTTATAATTTCACTGTCATATTTGAGTGATGTAACTGATATGCCAGTGTTGAGCTAAGTTTCTTGTTTTTCAGGCTAAACAAAATTCATCAATAATTTTGCCGAGCCATTTCAGAAAGGAAATTTTACTCTGCTTCACATCGTGCAATAGAGTACTCGGCTGAGTGGTACTAGATAGCTCTAGCCACATAAGTACAGAGAAAGAATGAAAAATGTTTTCTCAAGTTATAAGGAGCCAGATTCATAACCATCCGTCACTCGCCTGGGCAAGTTCCTGATAAACTCCACAGAAAAATAACAAACACCATACCCCTGTATCTTGGCTGGTGAAAATGAGATTCTTTCTCTGATTGATGTTAGCGGAGAGGCTTGTAAAAATGCATTTCCAGCTGATTAGTTCAGAAGGTGTCAATCTCATGCAGTTTTATGACCTGCAGACTACACTCCAGATGTACATTTGCTTTTTATAAAGTAACAAAGATGAATGTTGAAATTTGAGCATTTCTTTGGCAACTGCACCAGATAATGCCTGGGAGACCATACAGAGATATATAAACCCCAAAACTGTGCTTTTAACCATCAGTACCCCCAGCTTTGACACTGCTCCAGGCTTTTAAAGTTAAAACCAGCAAGGGGGGGGTCAGTACCTCAGCTGGGAAAGGGTTTCACATTGTACAAGAATGAGACTAGAAAATCACAAGAGTCATTTGAGGTTGGAAAGGCCTCTGGAAATCACCTAGTCCCATCCCCTGCTCAAAGCAGGGTCAACTGGAAGGATGTTCAGGACCCTGTCCAGTTGGGTTTTGAATATCTCCAACGATGGACACACCACAACGTCGCTGGGCAACCCATTGCGGTGTCTGACCACTTTCCACCAGGACTCCCAAGGTCTTCTCCAGAAAGCTGCTTTACATCCATTTGTCCCCCTGTGTGTACTGGTGCCTGTGGTTGTTCCCCCCAGGGGCAGGACTTCACTCTTCTCTTTGCTGAACTGCATGAGGTTCCTGTCCACCCCTTTCTCCAGCCCAGCGAGGTCTGTCTGAATGGCAACACGACCCTCTGGCATATCTCCATCCCAGGAAAAATCAATGTTCTTTCTTTTCTTTTATAAAAAAAAAAAAAAAGTTTAAACTTTGATATACTTAACGATGACTTTTTCATCCCTTTTATTTTCCCTGAACCGACTTCAACGTCAGCCGAGTTAAATAAGAATTCTAGATGTGCAAAAAATAGAAATCCCAGTCCTTTACTATTTTGCCAGTCCTCTAACTGATCCACATAACACAGCAATCCTTAGAGGAATACCTTTAGAAGATCTCTGTTTACTTACACTCTTTCAACATATGATTGAACAAAAATGGATGATATTTTTCCCTTCAGAAAGAAGTTTTACTCTAAAGCTGGCTTTTTTTTGTGAGAGAAGCAGTCGCGGGCTTCCTCTGAGTGCTGCACCGGTGGATTTTTCAGTTCAGTGCAGCAAGAAGCTCCTGCTCTAATCTACATGGAATAATAAAATGTTTGAGCTATTTCAGTCTTGCTGTTCTTTTGGGGAAACAATTATCAACTCTGCGATACCGTATTACATTCATCTCGAAATTTTCTGTAGCTGACATTTCCAGGCTCATTTTCCTTACGACGTTACTTACAGCAAATTAGTAGTTATCAATTTGATCTTGATTTTAATCTTTCACCAAATTAGATTTCCAGTGATGTGACAGATCTAATGCTTGTTATATGTGAATATTTCAGCCCATAAGCACCCATGTGTTTAAATCCTGTTTATACTGGCCAGCATTCCTCATCAGTTCATTCTGAATAAAATCTAAATGTGAGATATGGATTTCATCCCCCATACATTTTCATGCAAAATAGTTGTAGAAATTGCCTTTGCCACTAGCAACAAAATCTTTCTGCCAAGGTATAAAGGAATCCACCTTGATAAATGTTGTGAAATATTTAAAGCTCCTTGCAGCACAGGTATGCTAAAAAACTGCAGGAAAACAGCCGAGTGGGAGTTACATCTTTCTTTACTCCAGCAAGCCAAATAACCTCAGATAAAAGCCCCTTAGACCCACCTAAAATGTTCAATATTTACAAGTGATCAGTGCTTGCAGACCTGAATGCCTTCATTTTCTGGTTTGTTCAACGTGTTTTTAGAGAAGGATTGAATAAATAGGTTTAATTTGTACGTGATACTGAGAGGATTCAGCTCGCGTGGATTTCCACAGAAGTTTAAGAACTCAGTATAAACAAACTCTCTCTTAATCGAAAGTTAGTTCCTTAAAATCTTAATTATTAATATTCTTTCATACTACTATTACTTTTTTTTTTTTTCCTAACCTCTCTGCTGGCTGGTTCGTTGACATTGCAGAGGGGCAGGAGGAAGAATTTGTTGATTGGTGTGACTTTCTGCCAACAGATGGGCTGGTTGACTGTATGGATCCCGACTGCTGTTTGCAGAGTTCTTGCCAGAACCAGCCTTATTGCCGGGGGCTACCTGACCCCCAAGATATTATCAGCCAAAGCCAACAGTCGCCGTCGCAGCAAGCTGCCAAAGCATTTTACGACCGGATCAGTTTTCTCATCGGAGCAGAGAGCACTCACGTCATACCTGGGGAAAGCCCTTTTAATAAGAGGTGAGCACGACGACTCATTAACTCATGCACAGGGAAGAAATCGAAGCGTGTGGGAGATTCGCCTTTAGGAGAAGGTCCGCTGCGATGGCAAAGTTCACAGCGTGGACTTTCAGCCGAGATATTTTCTCTTAATTTATCAATTTGCTTATTTTGTCTCATTTCCTGTAAAATTTAAATAGATTACAGGAGGTACTTGCCATGCTCAGTACCTGTCTTCTAACAGGGCACTTCATTAGTGATTAAATAAATCTTTATTTAACCGGTTGATTTGGGCTAGCACAGTTGGAAATACATCAAAGCAATGAAAACACTTCAGAAGGGAAAGCAAAGCTGCACTTTTAAAACTGAGCTCACTAAATAATATAAATTATGAATTAATGTAATAGAACTGTTAAGAGCACGACAGCATAATTGCATAAACTATTTGACTGGTGCTCTACGAAGCAGTAATGACCTGAAAATAAACCAGTAACAGGAAGCAGGTGTCTGGATCTCACCGAGTGAAGGAAGATGATTTACACTAGAACTACTGCGTTTGCAGTAATTTAACAGCATTAATGTGTTTGGGCACAGCAGTTGATTAAAAGTTGTTGCACAAACGTTCCTTATTGCTCTTTTAAATTTTGTACTTCATAGTCCCTGCAGTTTTACAGATTGCTTTGATACTAATTGAAAAGTATGTTGTTCTTTAAGAGCCTGCCAGAGGTATGACTTACAGTGGGATCATCTAGAGTTTATAAGTTCTTAAAATTTTCTGTGAATTTCTGGTCTTGGTAAGTCGGTACAGACAAAATGAACCAAAGTAAAATCAACAACAGTGAAGCGAAATTATCATCTGTAGATTTTGAGGCATTTACTTATACAATGTAAATTATGTGAACTTCTAAAAGAGAGTCTCAGGAATGTTTTTTTAATGGTAGCTGATACCATGTTGAGATGCGTGTGTGTGTTTGCTCTACTGGCTTTTATTCCTTCAAAAGAGAACAACAAAAAAGCAACTTTGTAATATGATTGTGCATCTTTTCCACAGTCTTGCATCTGTCATAAGGGGCCAAGTATTAACTGCTGATGGGACGCCACTCATTGGAGTCAACGTCTCCTTTCTACACTACCCAGACTATGGATACACAATCACTCGCCAGGATGGAATGTAAGTTCCCTTTGAAGCGCTTCTAAGTCCTAAAGACAGCAAAGGCGTTACTGAAGAGCTGCTTGTAAAAATGAGATAATAATAAAATTACGGAAACAAAAGACACGAAAGAAGTGATTGACCAAAGTTGTACTTCGTATGTTCTTCAAATGGAAAACACACTGATTATAGACTTTAGAAGTAGAAGGGCTTGCTTTAATTAAACGTGGCATCCCAAACTCTCTGTTCTCTTAGTGTAGTATTCTGTAATATAATTTCATTGATTTCCCCATTGTTCCCAGTAGAGCCATTCTACCTTCAGAACAGTACAACGGAATGAAAAATCAATCCATAAAAGGGAGGCTGGTGGGGGGTTTGGGAATTTGCTGACCAGCTGGTCCTGTTGGGTTTTTTCCCCAGGTTTGACTTGGTGGCGAATGGTGGTGCCTCTCTGACGCTGGTGTTTGAGCGATCCCCCTTCCTGACCCAGTATCACACAGTGTGGATTCCCTGGAACGTCTTTTACGTCATGGATACCCTGGTCATGAAGAAGGAAGAGAACGACATTCCTAGCTGTGATCTGAGCGGATTTGTGAGGCCAAACCCTGTTATCGTGTCATCGCCTTTATCCACCCTCTTTAGAATTTCTCCTGAAGATAGTCCTATCATCCCAGAGACACAGGTAAAGCGTGTTTCAAATAAATAGCATTTAATCACGGGCTAGTGTTAAGCAACCGTAATGCAAAGAATGCAAACTACTGTTGAAAAATAAGTAATTCTGACTTAGTGCTAAGAATTTGCAACGTGGTTATTTTCAAACTCATTTATTTATTATATGGGATCATTTTTAAACTTTCGTCTAAAAAAAAAAAAAAAAAAAGAAAACAGTAAGCAAGCTTGGTGTACTCCAGTGTCTGGTTTTATATTTGGTTGCATCCTCTAATTTACAGCAAGTCTTTAGCAATCAGGCACCAGCCCATCACAACAGACACATCTGACTGACACATCTGACTTTTTTGACTGCTGTCTTGTTAGAAGTGCACCTCGGAAACTGAAAGCGAAGGGTGTTTTTCTACTGTGTCTGAAAGATCCACACAGTTCCATGTGTCTGTTTAGTCTTAGTAAATAGCATCACACTCAATTTTTTATAAACTAAAAGAAATCTCTATAATGCTGAGGATGGGCTTACAAGCCAATGAGCATGTGTGCTAATCTACTTCTTCAGGACTTGTAATACCAAAAGAAAGACATGAAAACCTTGCTTTAAATGGAAAAAACTGTGGTGGGAAAGTTTTTTCTCTAAATACCTCCATCACAAATAACTAATCACAAATACAGTCTTCCTCAACTCTTAAAGCAGAGTTGCATTTCAAGAACTAATATTTATCTCATTATTGATTCCTGATAAAACTTGTTCTCATGAAAAAACATTCTTTCTGTGTCTTTATCTCCTTCTCCCTTCTCTCCCTCTCCTTTCTCTTTTTTCTCTCCTTCTCCTTTCTCTCTCTCTTTCTCTCCCCCACCTTCACAATGTCACAGTTACACAGGGCACTCTTTTTTCCTTTCACTAAGAAATGTCCTTGTCTCTTCAAGGGAAACATAGAAAATGTATTCAAATGTTTTCATGCAGAGCTCTTAAGAAAAGAGCAAAATCATTAAGCAGTTCATGGTAAGAGCAGGTTTAAAGTAAAGATGTAAGGAAATTACAACTAAATGCTCATACAAATCTAGACTGTGCTAGAAAATTGTTGCTTTTATCCTCACTGTCATTTCTCTGCCTTTGATAGTTTCAAGTCAATTAAAAGAAGGTATTTGCAAAACACAGTCCACTGAAAAACATCTCTGATTTGTTTTGGCAACAGATGATGGACTCAGTTCCTGAAGAGATGGAAAATGGCTTAGATAGATGGGGTATAAATGAAGAAGAAAGTAATAATAGAAGAATGTCAGAAAATACCTATTTTCAAAAAACATTTGTAATGTCTAGGTAAACAAGTCATTTCACGAGCAGTGGGACTAATGAAGGCTGGATTCCCACTAATTCCCACCCATTGCTACAGTTCCAGCTATCTGCCACATCCAGTCCTTCCCCCACGGACCACATTCAGCCTTTTTCTCATGGGACTAACAACTGCTTCCCTACCTAAAGCCTTTTTTATAATAAACCCTAAAGGAACCTAATTATCTTTAGAGATAAGTACTGTTCCCTCAAATGAGGTTGAAATTGGCTCCCAGGTTCACAAGTTGGGAGGTGGGGGGGTCTGGCCAGCAGAACTGTTGGGTCAAGGTGATGTCCCTAGAAAATCAGCTGGAAGGAAAGGTCGTGTTCTTAGTGGATGCTTGGCACTTGGTGGGTCATTTATGATGAGGTAAAAATAGCGCTGTCATTATGGATAAAAAAGATCTGGTTCTGGCACTGTGTAAAAAAAAAAAAAATCATTAAGGAGGATTTTCTTCTATATTCTTTGCTCCTCACACACATAAGCTATGCCTGGGACGTACCCCTTGAGGGTCAGGTTCACCTCGGAAACACATAATGTCTCCCAAATTGTCTGTGTCCTGAAAAATTCACCACGCTGGTAAAAGATGGGCAGAACCAGATTCCATTCAAAATGGTCCATCTCTGGAGCGACTGCCGTAGATCTTTCCATAAAAGAGGGGTGATGCCAGTTTGAAGTGTGGGACGCTGGATGAAGGCGCAGAGGAAGAAACAGCTCCCCATGTTCCTTCAGTCGGCGTTAGTCACCCTGTGCCTGCGGGGTGACAGCACCCACCGTCACGTAGCACAGTGGAAAACGATGTGCTGCCGTAATCATCAGCCCTTCAAGTGCTTCATCATCCCTTGGAGATGATGTTTCCAGAAGAGCGTACTTAGTGGCGTATGAATCCCAGATGGATCAGGGGGAGAATTCAAGTCTGTCCTGAGGAAGGGGCACAAAAGAGAACTGAAAAAAGAAGGCAAGCGAGGGGGGAGGACAAATGCGGTGGGTAAAGGGGTGATCACAGACCCAGGAGATAGTTACTCAAGGGGGATGATGGTAAATAACATGTTAACTAAATTCGGCCTACTTAAGCGTGACTTTATCTGCTTTTAATTGCAATTTACCATGCTCTGCCTAGACTTAACTCACTGAGATTAATCAGCGTGGAAGGAGACAGTAAAATGCACGCAGATGGGGGAGATCAGGTTAAGCTGAGGCTGCTTGTATGTGTTAGGTAATACTGTCACTGTCTTTCTCCTAATATAATGCATGTCTGTTTGCCACATAATGCAGTGTGGTCTGGCAGAAACCCACATGTGAGTCACAATGAGCAGCTCCAAAATTGAGGTTTTGGGGCTTCCCTTCTCCTGAACTTCTGTTATCCACTCTTACGTGCGCTTCCAACATGCCTCCTGCAGGTCCCCAGCAGCTTGTTTCCATCACCTCAAGCGTGTGGGAGAAGAAAGACTGAAAAGTTTTCCTTCTAATTATATGTTCGAGCTTGCCCACTTACTTTATTTTCTCTCCCCTGGCTCGCTCCCACTGCTGGCAATACTGCACAGCAAAAGTTGGCAAAATATATTTACCCAGAAGAATTTAGGGTAAAATACGTGACTTCATAAAAATGATTGTTTGTAACTTCAGGGTGGGCAGATTTTCAGCAAAGTAATTAACCTATTTTGTTATTTAAACAGGCAATATAATAGGATGTCTAGATACTCCAGTATCACATGGATGCTGCATCCTAGTTTCACACAGCTAAAATCTCCGGAACGTTGAGTTTGTACTGAGAAAAAAATGGAGACTACTCTTAGAGCCAAATATCTCCGTGTCTGTGTCCTTGTTTTCCAGCACTTTTTCTGGTTTTCTTCTCTTTTGCTTTCTGTTTGAAACTTTATCTTTTGATTTATTCTATATGGGCACATTTTTAGGTTTCTACAGGTGTATGGTTTTTTTCTATGCATCTTTTCTGTGGTATCTCAGCAATACTTTAAGCCTAGAAAAACGAGGTAATTTTTCCCCTTTTCATGTCGCTTTGCTTTATATTGTTAACTCAAGGTTTTTTTCTTTACAAGTTCTTTTAAGAGCCTCAATTCTAGGGGAAGTCTTTTTAAAAGGAAAAGATTTTTCCATCTTGAAATGAGCAGTTTCAGCTTCTACTTAAAGAAGTATAATTTTAGTACTCCGTGGTCTCAAGCTTTGTGTAATAGCAGCAGTTGCCGATATCTACCTGTATCTAAAAATGCCATCTTTACCCCTTTCAAACCAAGACAACGTTACCTTTTAATGCAGCAATTCAGCTGTTACTGCTCAGCAAGGAGCCTTGGTCTGACATCAGGACTGAAGTTTACACTCATTAGTGAAATTTGCTCTCAAATCCTCATTTTGCTCAATTTGCCAAAAAATTCACGTCAGTACAGCAGGCAATTTCTCCCCTAATTGAATTAAATTCCTTATTCACGGTTCTTAATACCATCAGAGCATGTCACCTGAATCATATTATACTTCGGAGCAAGAAAGCCTTCCAGAGCCTGGACAGCTTGAGTCCTGCTGGCCACGAGGGACGAGGAGCCTTATACAATTTATTCGCCAGCTTGGACTGTCGGGACAACAAATTCAGTCTTTTTGTAAATGTAGGTGACCCTTATCTCAGTCCTGCAGGTCAAATATTTCACATCTGTCCTTCCAAGGAGCTCGAGCAGCCATAAATAAAACGTCCCCCATTGGGATGTGGTGGTTGGGCTGTAACTGAGCCCCCGCAGGGTGCTGGCCTTTCCGACGGCGGTTTGATGCTCCCTATGGAAAGGGTAAAGCACAGACAGCTCGGTTGTGCCGGCGATTCCTGATGTGACTTTTATCCCCAGCGACTTCCCTGATTGCTCTGCCGTCAGTGTGTTGTCACGGCTCCCGTAGGACGCTCTCTGCTCTGCCCGATGATTTAACTTTTCTGACGAACATTAAACTGCTTTAATTCTCTTTGTAATGCTTGATTCTGGGACAGGGATTGAGATGCACAACCTTACCTCTACGTTTCTAAAGTTCTCAAGAAAATAAGTTACTACAGGGGATATTTTATGGAAAGAAGGAAGTTATAAGTCAGATTTCCAGCAAATATTTGAGGCTTCTGCAGAAACTAATAATGAGGAGTTGAGGTTTTGTTTTAAACCTCGCTGAGAACCGCATGAGTGTCCTAGTTTCTAATTTGATAGTGATCCAAATACACAGTGGAATTTCTTGTCAATTGAAACTTCAAGGTGTCCTCTTTATTGCCTGTTACCTCGGCCAGGAGCGCTGGAAGACCACCCCAGTGTTTAACGCTGCTCTTCCATGGTTGCCGTTGTAAAAGCAGCAATGGTCCTAACAGGAGAGCGGCGAAGTCCATTAAATTGTGTCCTATTACAAGAGTATTACTTCTCTTTCTCCTCTTGCTTCCAGAGCCCTCCATCTCTTGGACTAGTTTTAATAGGCAGTGTATCAGAGTCCTGCTGGTGTCTTGAGGGGGAATTTGTCTTTTGTTCCTGGGTGGTTCGTGGTTGTCCTTCAAAGTCTTAGAAAAGGAGTATGTTCATAATCACTTCTCTCTCTAGAGAGGAGGGGGGTTAGTTTGTGTGGAAGAGCTGTGGGTGTTCTCTGGCTGAGATACCCTGTGTGTGGGACTGAGGGAGAGGGGCTGCATTGACAAACAGAAACGATGTCGCTCCTACCTCCTTTCAGGTGATGGAGCTGCTTGTCATGGCTTCTCAGGGACAGCAGGTTCTTGGTGGGAAAAACAGAAGCATTCAAAGATTAAGAACTAAGAATTTTAAATCTGAGTTTAATTTGGTAGTGGCTTCCAATTCCTCCTTTACTTCCTACAACTATATTACAATCTGGCTGAGGAAGAGCTGTGTGCCTGCCTATATCAGATGTAAATAACCACTGCTACCAACGAGTCAAAATACTATTTCTGACCTTTTTTTAGTACTGTTATTGGGAAGGAGATAGATATCACTAATACCCCATCAATCTTTCTCTGTATCCCAGCAAAAGTGCTAACACGGAGGATGGTGTAGGGCCTGTTGCCCTCCACAAGAGCATAAACCACATTATTTGACCCTATTCAACGTAGAGAGTCAGTTGTTTGATAGCTCTGTTCAAGGGTTTCTCCACCACAGAGGGCTACCTTAGCACTTCTTCAGTAGCCAGATAAACATTATATTTATAAATGTGTCTAGATACTTTTTTTCTGTATTCTTTTTTTTTCCAGTACGCTGGGATAGTTGGTAGCTCTTCACCTGAAGTTCTGGCTCTCAGTGTTTGTGTCCCAGCTGAGCTATAGGCCAGTATAGGCTGTCTTCATCCACGTTAGGCAGAAACCTTTCACATCCATCCGTCACCCACAGAAGCTCCTCAGCTCGGAGGAAAAGACAAAGCAGGGGGAGGGGAGGGAGGAACCTTTTAAAAATAAAATTGAATCATTGCACCTCTCTGAAATGAGAAAGCGGTGGGCTGATGTCTGAGTGGTGAATATTGATCAGGAAATATGGAAAAAGCTTTCCCTGAGGCATCCTACTTATCTGTCTTGGAAATAAATGGAAGAATGCTCTAGTTTAAAGTATTTACAATCCACAGGTAATGCAAATAATAAACCACCTAAAAGTCTTTCCTGCTCCTACAGGAGCAATTAGACGTCCTGGCCCAAATCTGAAGCTTTGTGGTGCTGAGGGGCTCTGCTGCTGTTCCTCAGTGTCCATAGCGGGGACATGGGTGGCAGCACACAAAGGAGCTGTTTTCACGTAGGTGGAAGATGCTTTTTTGCCTCTTCTGGAGAAAGCAGCTGGGAATGTTTTCCCTCTCCTGCATCCTTCCTTCCCTCCATAAAAAAAAAAAGGGGGAGATCTTTGAAATCCTTCAGCAGAACGCATCATCTAAGCAGCTCCAGTATAACGAAGAATTCAGACTTCACTTGTCAGAAGTAAAGGTGTTGCTATTTTATTTATGTATTTTTTACATTCTTAAACGAAAGCCACATTTAGGTGATGCTCCCTAATGGGTTGTCATGTAGCATCGTGTCAGGCCTCCTCCTATGACGGCTGCCTTGTTCTGGTTTCATTTGAAAACCATTCACATGCTGTATTTTTCACTTCCCAACGCCTAGGTACTTCATGAGGAAACGACAATACCGGGAACCGATTTGAAGTTATCGTACTTAAGCTCCCGGGCTGCGGGATATAAATCTGTTCTGAAGATTACCATGACCCAATCCGTGATTCCGTTTAATTTAATGAAGGTTCATCTCATGGTGGCGGTGGTGGGAAGACTGTTCCAAAAATGGTTCCCCGCCTCCCCAAATCTGGCTTACACTTTCATATGGGATAAAACCGATGCCTACAACCAGAGAGTTTATGGATTGTCTGAAGCTGTTGGTACGTGTGTTACAGAGTCTTTTTAGCATTTTTTTACTGCTGTCTTGAAAATAGGGAAGGGCATCTCAAATACTCATATCCCTTAAGTAGAAAATGTTTAGCAGAATAAGATGAGAAATAACAATGGATATTAAAATGTGTTAGAAAATACCAATTTAAACTTTGAATTCTAAGAAAAATTGGCCTTCAAAAGGAAAAAGAGGCCACAGCCATCATTTACTTCTGATTCCTCCCTATGAAGTATCCCTCAGCCTAATAATTACAGTGTGGTATTTAGTCTGTGCACTGGCACTCTGACATACTTCACAAAAGGGCTTTCTTCTGTACCTGTCCCGATCCACTTACTTTTAATAACTAAAATTATTTTCATAGTCCAAGATTGCTTTTTAAGGGATTTGGGAATTCTGTTTAGTATTTTCAATGCATCGAAGGAAGGGGATTTTCAGGTAGCCTGGGAGAGCAGGAAAACCTCTGTAGTTTAAAGAAATCACATTCTTTAAACTCTTCTTCTCAACGGGACACTGTTCTCAACGAGGAAATGTGCTGTTATTGCAGTGTCTGTAGGTTATGAATATGAGTCTTGCTTGGATCTAACCCTGTGGGAAAAGCGGACTGCCGTTCTGCAGGGCTATGAACTGGATGCCTCCAACATGGGCGGCTGGACGCTGGATAAACACCACGTGTTGGACGTTCAGAATGGTAAGGAGTTCAGTTTCTTCTTGCTAATTTTAATACTCCGCTGCCCTGCACTTCAGGTATCTCATCCTTTAGGTAACTCATTCTAATTTTCCAAATGTTTGCTTTGTTATTTTAATAAAGGAAATTACGGAATGTTCTGCATGTGGTAAATGCCTTGAGCTTTACAGTGTATATCGTATTTCTTCATCCTATAGATATATATGCATTTATAATTTCATCTAATGGCCTCAGCCTGTGTTAACTATGCTTAGCAAAAAAAATCCCAACCCAAAAAGGTTGAAATTGTTGTTAAAAAGTGAGTGGTGCTACCGAGCCAGTATTTCTAAAGCGGTTGTAGGTGTCAGCATTGTTCTTGGGATTAACTGGTTGTGTGTAAGAGTATCTTGAACAATGTTTTCATTTCCATTTTTCACAACAAGTGAAAATTAAGCAGCAATAGGAGACATTCCTGCCAAACTGAGAGCTTTTTGCTCCCAATATTAAATCCCTCACTGATGCAGGGGTTGTTCCTCTTCATTTGATGACATCCCCAACCCCAGCACAACTGGGAGCAGTTAGCGGTGGGCACCGTCTCTTCTGGAGGATGAGCACTCACACTCCTCCCGTCCATGTCCTTCCCCGAGGTGAATCCTCCCTGGGATGCTGTGGTCAGCTCGGCACAGAGCTGGTGATGCTGCCTTGAATCAGCGGGGACGCTTTTGCCCCTCCTTTCAGGACAGAATCCAGGCACCAGTGAGAGAGTCTTCCTTAATTCCAGTGAAAAGATGAGGAGAAATACACAGGTGTAAGCACCGTGCCTTGGCACCAAGGTAGATTTGCCCAGGGTGCTACTCACCAACTGCCCGGAGGGTGCCCCATGCTGAGGAGAGACCCTAGCTCAATCCAAAACAACAGGAAATTTGGAAAAATTAGGTTGGAAACATGTAAGAAAGGTAAAATAAGCAGGGTCACATGGCTAAAGGCATGTTGGTCCCACTGGATTTTTATGCAAAGGAGGAGCCCAGAGGTAATTCAGTGGGAAGAACATCACTTCTGCAGTACCTGGTGTCCATCTACTGGAATCCATCTACTGTTGACCCATCCCTGGAGGGGTTCAAGGCCAGGCTGGATGGGGCTTGGAGCAACCTGGTCTGGTGGGAGGTGTCCCTGCCCAGGGCAGGGGATTGAAACTAGGAGATCTTCAAGGTCCCTTCCAGCCCAAGTTGTGATTCTATGAGCTTATTTTGTGTGATGTGCTAATCCCCACCTAAAGCTGTGCTTCTGACTGTTAGAAAAACAGGGCAACCAAATCAAGGGAGAAGGTGTCATTGTCCCTAACTGAAAACATCAGAAAACCCCGTGCAAATTATTATAAGGCAATCCATCTGAAAATGTAAAGAGCTATAATTATAAATATATATATAAGATTGATTCTGTTCACAAGGCAAATTGATGGCGGCTTTAAATTACGTTCATGAGTACATTTGACAAGTAATGACTTTTCAAAGTGACGTGTGTCTAATTGAATAAACGAAGTGGAGAGCTGTAATGACAAGGTGGATGGGCTGGGGAAATTTATTCCGAGGAGAGCGCAGAGAGTGTTTGTACGGACATCCTGGGCTCCCGCGGTAAATAGTCTAATGTACATCTTTTAGTCTGGGATAATAGAGGAGAAATGTGAAGGACCAATTTTTCAAGGTAATGACAGAATAAATCAGGTGCAATAGTGCTCTGTGCTGACTTGTAGAATTCCTCTGATGAAAATTATGGAACTCAGCTATTTCAGGCAAAATTATGGTGCCATGATTGTCATAAATGATGTAATCATAGGAGAGGGGATTTTGTATACTGTTAATGCATTCTGGCTTTAACTATTCATGAAAAATACCTTCTCCCTTTTTTGATTTAGATTTCTTATTTAGATTACTCGCCGTTAGGTTTCCATAAACCATTTTCATTCTTCCCAATTTTATCATGTATATTGATTTTATGTTTATAATCTCCTAAATTTTATAACATTAAAAAGCAGTGAAGGCACCGAAAACATATAAAGAGAAAAGCAAAGTATTTTTTTCTCCTACCTTTCAGTATAGAGAGTGCTTTTGGGGAGTGAGGAGAGAAAGAAGAATGTGTCTTAAATTTCTTCTGAGCATCTCCAGAGAGAAGTGTGTCCCTCAGCCCCAAACTGCCTCTGAAACTCGGGGCACACAAGCCATAAAGCACGTGTCACCCTAAAGTACAAAGTGACACGGGGTTTACATGGATTACACGGCGGAAAGACACGTTGTGACTAACAAGTAAAACCAGAATATCTGACCATTTCCAGAGCACACCTCGATGGATTCAATGGGAGCTGTAATGATGAGGGTCCTGGCAACATTGTAACACACTGTAAATTCACTTTTTTTTTTTTTTTTTCCCTAAGACTGAAGATTTACCATAAAGCCCGCATTTTTCTTCTCGGATTTCCTATGGAGCCTCTAAGGAAGAAAAATACTGCTGGAGCATTGCTTTGTCTTCACAAAATTATTGTTCCTTTCATGCCTCAAAGCAGAATTAAGTTTAAGAGGCAGGTTGGCCTGGCACCACATTTTTTTTGTTGTTTTGACATTTTTAATAACTGCCTATAACTGCAGACATGGTATCCAGGCAGACTTTGTTGCCAGAGGTACATTTTTATTGTGAGCTGAGTAAAGAGTCTCTTAGAATATAAAATTGAGGCTATCTCCAACTTTTTGAAGTAGCTCTTTAATTAATATTTACAATTTGCAGCAGTAATCCACTTTAGATTACATTTGGCATCGTATTCATAATTAGTTATAGTAGGACTTTAGTGATACAATTTGCAAATACAATTTTTTTCTTTTTTATAATATACACACAGTTAGAATTTCAGTCATTTCTGGGGAATTTCAGAACCGTGAGGATCTAGGAACACAGCCCTTGATTTCATTCCCACCTTGCATTTCCTTCAACGTGACAGTTTTTATTCTGAAGTACAACTATTAAAATTATTAAGGTGTAAAAATAAGAACAACTGAAAACTAGTTTGGGTTTTAAGTGCTTGTATATTCAGTGTTTCTACCACATTTTTTGGACATGAGAATTTAATGCTTTGCGTGTCTGTGACTTCAAGGTAATTATAAATGTTTTAATACAGTTCAGAAAAATATGTGGTGAAACAACTAGAAGTCTATTAAATGATATGAACTAAAATAATATTTAGAATATTTATGCATCATTATACATACATACATTTGATTTTTTTTTTTATAAACTATTTTTTCTTTTTGTGGTTTTTGTATTACCTGCCAGGAATCCTCTACAAAGGAAACGGTGAAAATCAGTTTATATCTCAGCAGCCCCCAGTTGTCAGTAGCATCATGGGCAACGGGAGGCGACGCAGCATCTCCTGTCCCAGTTGTAACGGCCAAGCCGATGGCAATAAATTGCTGGCTCCGGTGGCGTTAGCCTGCGGGATAGACGGCAGCCTCTACGTGGGGGATTTCAACTACGTTCGGAGGATATTCCCCTCTGGAAACGTAACTAGTGTCCTGGAGCTAAGGTAGGGGGCATTTCTCTCACCTCGGCCTTTCGGAGCTGTGAATTACTTTTGCACACTAAAGTATGGAATGGGTTTCTGACATTGTGTCAGTTCGAGTTTCCAAACACTTTTAGGAATAGGCAATTCAAAAGATCTTAATGCATCTGAAAAAGTATTTGAAGCTGAAGTGAAAAAATTTTACCCTGGTAAAATATTTTACCCCTGCAGATCTGATCTCTGAGATTATAATCTACCCAAAGTAATTATTCTGTGGATTTAAAGAGGTAACCTACGAAGCCGACATGAGTGGACAAAAGACAGTCATTCACCATTTCGCTAATGATCGATGTAAATGTTGCCTTCTTGTCATCTTCTAACATCCTTTCTGAATGTTCTCCTAATACTGTTTTTCTGTTCTTTTTTACTTGCTCCCACCAAGAAATAAAGATTTTAGACATAGGTAAGCATTCCTTAAAGAAGATTTATATTTTTCTAACTGTTCTCTTTTCTTTCTTAACAAATGAATGCTTATAATGGAGAAGTCATTTCTGAGATGTATTACTAGAAAAGAGGAGTATTTTTCAAAAATAATGAGTTCATATGTTTTAGTTATGTCAGCTGTCAGGCTGCATCGTCCTTTCGGATACGAGTTCCTCTTCTCTCATCACTCTCTGTCCACAGTTGGGCTTCTTTTTGTGCTTGTGTGTGCCCTCCTTTGCTGTCCCCTCCTCCCTGCTCACTCCTGTCCCTGCCTGCCAGCACTTCTGCTGATCCCATCAAAACTCGCTCATTAATCAGATACCCCAAATATGATGAGAATGGCATAAAAGTAATGAAATTATAAAAGTATCAAGTTGAGCCCATTTCATGAGACTTTTGGTGTCGAGTCTTTTCAGGCTCACGTTTAACAGGTTTGTTTCTTTAAAGGTGAACTTCTCTCAATGGTGTGAAGTAATGATGCGAAGGTCGCAATTGTCCCGTAATAACACAGCTCCAGGAGCTGAGAGTTTAAAGCCCACCAGGATCCATCAGGCTGCTCATAAAACCAGTAGCAATCTGAAGGACCGTAGTGCAGTGTTCGTCTGTCCTGCCATCACTGTGAGAAGAGAAGGGGGTGGGTGCTTAGAATTGCTGTGCCACAGACAAAACCAGAAAACAGAGTTATGTTAAAATCTTGTTGGATCCATGAAACCCTGCAAGACTTTGGTGTGGAATTCCTCAGTACAGGGCTCAGCAGATCCGCTGATCCCCCTCTCTGCTTTTTTTGCTGCCAGTCCTTTTCCTTCCTTGTTTTTGAACAAATCCCAGAGACTTGTACCTCTGTTCTCCTTTTTTTCTTCAATTCACTTCACTTTGGACATACTTCAGATGGGTTCTATGTTTTAAAAAGTGTGTTTCAAACGTGTTAGGCCAAAAATTCTGTGAGTAAGTAAGGTGTTGGCATCGGTGCTAATGATGAGAACTGGGAGTCGATGCACAATCTGGCGGGTTTTATGTTCTTTTCCAGGTGTGACTCAAAAGCAGTCTCTCCCATTTGCTGGTTTTAGGTTTTCGCTATTACGTTTAATTTGCATTTTTTCCACTGCTTTAAAAGAATTACATCCCTTGTGGTATCGTAAAGTTGTGATTGCAGCTGGATAAGGCATTGTCTTGGCAAATGTACGGAATAATACTCCGAGTGGGAATTTGGAACGGACAAAGGAGATTAAGGAACGGCCGCACGGTGAGGTTTGGTTTGCTGTGACTTAGTTGCCAGAACTGTGGTCACAGGCTCAACTGCGGCATCTCAGAGCCTTGTATGTAAGAGAAGAAAAGCCAAGAGTGGCATCTTTATGCTTAATAACCCCCGACACAGCTTTTTATTTTACTCATTTGGCTGCTTTTTATTTAACGTGTGTAGAATTGTAGGATCCCCCAAATCCTGTGGCCGTGGGTTCCCCAGTTTCCCAAACAGCTTCTTTTGCCCGTGGGGAGCCCTGCGAAACGCTGAGGTTTCCGTTTAAATTACGGTTTGGAAAACAGCCCTCAGCAGACCACTTCGCAATATATAATTACGAGGTATCGAAACTAAAGAAAACGCACTAAAATATGCATTCAGTGAGTAAAACTAATGAAGAAGGCTAAATACTGGCTCAGATCTATTACCCACTCAGGCGTTGAACTTGCCTACGAACACAGGATGGAGAGTGATGTTCCTCCCACCGCAAGGAGCCAGGGCTCTCAATTACAGAGACAACGTGGATCAAATCTCTCCTCTCCTGTACCGGTGACCTGACATTTTTTTTCAGTCTCAAAGCCAAACTGATGTCTTTATACATGCTGCTGCCTGTGGGTGATTAATGCTGATGGGCATTCGTGGAAGGAGTCATTTTCAAAAGGACTTTGAAGGCAGGGAGGTCATTTGCAGACTGTGGCGGAATCCCAAGTCTCTAGAGAGCCAGGAAAAAGTTCAGCAAAATATGAAAACAGCTTGGAGGCTTAGAAGGCACAGGGGGAATGGGAGGGAAACGGGGGGGGGCTGAAGCAGAAGGGTTATTTTTTTAAGAATTCCTTTCTCCATTTCCAAAAAATGGAGAGTCATGCAGGTCTGAGAGCTGAAGAATTAAAAGATCATAGAATCATATAGTCGTCTAGGTTGGAAGGGACATTTAAAATCATCTAGTCCAACCATCAACCTAACTCTGGTAAAAAACTGTCACTAAAGCATGTCTTTAAGCACTATGTCAACCCATCTTTTAAATACCTCCAGGGATGGTGCCTCAACCCCTTCCCTGGGCAGCCCATTCCAAGGCTTAATAACCCTTTCAGTGTAAAAATTTTTCCTA
>JAOQGH010000032.1:73366536-73410387 GCA_025769975.1 Gallinago jamesoni | reverse complement strand
CTCCTTTCAGGGAGTTGTAGAGAGCGAGAAGGTCTCCCCTCAGCCTCCTTTTCTCCAGGCTGAACACCCCCAGCTCCTCAGGTGTCAGGCAGATAAAAGCGATGGGAAACAGATCACGGCAGCTCTGTGTGTGTGTGCATTGCACACGCGTGTGTGCGCTGCAGATGTAAAGTGCTGTTACGATTATTCATCACAGACAGAACAAGTTCATTTGTAGGCATTTCTAGGAGTCCACGTTGGTGTGTTTGCCACGTAACTGCAGGTTTTTCATCCCCGACAGGGATGAGGTGATACCAAATGAGTCAAGGAGTCACTGGCCCTGGATTTTACTTCTTTGTGTTTGTTGTTATTGGTAGAAGGCAAAAGCTCACCGTTATTTCAAGCTACACAATAGAATAGAATAAGCTCTGTGCAGCCTTCCAGCTGCTGGCTGCTTATCCCTGTGCTATTTTTGGGATCTGCGTAGGGCACTTGGATGTTTTCTGGCTGGAAAACAGTCGTGGTTTGCACTGAATGGTTGTTCAGCCCCTCAGATGGTGCCTTGCTCCTGCGAAATCATGGGGTTTATTGAGAAAATAAGCTATCAGCTGTATTTTTTTGTTTTGATGAGGATACCCTACTTAATATGAGAACTCATCACAAATAAGAAGAGCGTTGTCATTCTTGTTGGAATTAATTAAAACATAGAAATGTTTTCGTATTTATAAAGAAAACAGCTTTAAAAATTCTTCTCAGAAAGAAGTAATTGTGTTAGGCATAAATTATTTAGTTATTGATTTGATGGCTCTTTATTCCAACAGTTGAAAAATATGATTGAGGCAACGTTAGGTGAGTTGAAGTACTTTAATTTAGATTTTAGTAGTATAAGGACTTTGTTTTAAACTACAATGAAATAAAATTTAATTGCACATTTCACATTTTTCAATTTGTTTATATTTGAAGTGTCTGCAAAGTTCCTTAAAGACCAAAGTAATCATGTAAATGGGTATAATTTAATTTGCAGTCTAGGGAGGTATAAATAATTTGTGCGCTACACAGTGATCATCGTAAATGATCGCTGCTTAAATTAAGGTTTCAAAAATACCCTTCAACTATTTAGCACCTTGGCAATAGTAGATTTCTAACGGATGGAAGTCTAAAGAGAGCCTACATTTAATTGTTTTCAGACTTATCGTACAGCTTTCAGCTCCGTAGCAGAGCTTTATAAGAGGTGCTAATCGCTGTGTATTTGATTTCATTACTTGGCTTCACTTGGTTTCTTCCTTCTGAAACAACATGTTAAGAGTCTTAAAAGCAAAGAAAATCCTATTTATGCAACGCTTCTTTTTTTTTTTCAGCTTTTCTGTAATTGGATAGCTGTAAAAATCTGTCCCTGCTAAAAGACATTAATTTGTTCGCAAGTTGTTCCTGTTGTCTCTCGTTGCTTTTTCCAAGTGGCAGTAGATAGGAACGTGCGACATGAGCACGGTTATGTCTTTACAGGAGGTGACATGGAGCTCTCTGCCAGCAGATGTTGGGCTGTCACCAAGGCTGGTGGGTCTGTTCGGGCAGAGCTTTTGCAAACACCCGAAGTGGGACTGACTGTTCCGACACTCGGCTTCAATCCATTAGGAGCCCGCCTGAAATTACCTCCTCTATTTACATGGCCCTGTTTCAGCTCTTCATGCCCTGAATTAGGTCAGGAATCCCAACTGCAGCAGGTTAAGCTTCTACATCCTAATACATCCATCCCAAAGGCACTCTCTGGGGCTCGTTTTTACACCAGCAGGGGAGAAGAGACAGTAATTCTCAATTATGTGGCACCAGTGGAGAGGCAAAATGTACATTTTTGGGGGAAACGTTTAGCAGTCTGTATTTTCCCTGTACTAAAGCCTGTGTTGGCATAGTTAGCGGGTTTGTGCCAATGTGTGCAGTTGCTTGAAATGTGACTCTGAGTTAAGAAGAACAGAAAAGCTCTGCTCGGCACTCTGCTGGAAAAGATGCCATTTCCTAACACGTTAAATCGCGCGTATCACGTCTCTGAAAGCGGTGGATTAAACAAAGACTTATGAGGAATGTCTTATCTCTTGCCGGTGAACTAATAATGCCAACTCTGCCTTGTCTGTTCGTGAGTTACAGAAACCACGCGCCCCAACAGCCGTATAGAAATTATAATAAAAGAGATAGGATGATAACAGCGACAGAGTGTAAGCAAAGCTAGAACTGGACCAAGGTTCCTGGAGTTGTTGGACTCTGGTATTTTGGTTTGGGCTGTGACAGAGACAGGAGCTGTCTCTAATTACAGAGCATGGGCCCAGCCTCCGAGCATCACGGACAAAATGGATGTTTTGTCCCAAAAAGTTTAGATTGGGCTGCCTGCGACACGCAAGATGCAAGAGCTGAGGAAGATTTTGGGGCTAAGACCTTTGCCTAGAGCATCGCTGTTGGTTTTAACTATTTATGTATTACCCAAAAGGAAGACTTGTCTTCTTGATCCAACGTTAGGTGCCATTAATTACAGCACATGCAATCTGTAATTGCCTTTTACAGCAACAACCCGGCTCACCGATACTACCTCGCCACTGACCCCGTGACGGGAGACCTGTACGTTTCCGACACAAACACGCGCCGGATTTATCGGCCAAAGACGCTGACGGGTGCGAAGGACCTGACCAAGAACGCGGAGGTGGTGGGGGGAACGGGGGAGCAGTGCCTGCCCTTCGACGAGGCCAGGTGCGGCGACGGGGGCAAGGCGGTGGAGGCGACGCTCATGAGCCCTAAAGGTAAGAACAGTTATCCCTCCCTAACTTCCAAAATAATACAAGAGTTCAGAGCCAGGGATGTGACTGTGTTTAATTACTGAACCCAGT
The DNA here is from genome assembly GCA_025769975.1 of Gallinago jamesoni. NCBI lineage: Eukaryota > Metazoa > Chordata > Aves > Charadriiformes > Scolopacidae > Gallinago > Gallinago jamesoni. Next base: position 73,407,538 of record JAOQGH010000032.1, on the reverse strand, counting down.
AGCTGGCTGAAAAAGGTGGATTTTGAATATTTTTTTTCCAATTAGGAAATTCCTCAGAGAGCTACATGGTACCTGGGTTGATTTTTTTAGGAAATATTTGTTTTTCGTGGTTATTGAGCATTGAGCTCATTTAGATTATGTGTTTGGCAGGCTGCACTGAAGATATAAAATCAGTGTTGCTTTTGGTCTCGCTTATCCCATTTTTCAGATTAACTTAAAAGCTGGGCCCCTCTCAGCTTACTCTCCGATGAACAGAAAATGCCATCAACAGGAGTAGATTTCAGACTGAACATGGCTTTATTATGCAAAATATCTTCACAAGCTGGTTTACAACCTACTGCCTGAGGCCATGCATCCTGCCCTTAATTCCCACTGGATACATAGGCCCTCAGTTATGGATAACATTCACTGCTAGTGAAAAAAAACCTGATTTCTCTTCTCTTCCCTAAAGGAATAGCGATCGACAAGAATGGGTTAATCTACTTTGTTGATGGGACAATGATCAGAAAAGTGGATCAGAACGGAATAATATCCACTTTGCTTGGTTCTAATGACCTGACCTCAGCACGGCCTCTGACCTGTGACACCAGCATGCACATCAGCCAGGTACCTTCACCTGCTGCTAATTTGGGAAGCGGAGCTGGGGCTAGAAACACAAATACAGCTTTTATTCCCCCTTATAGTAACACTGGGTGGGGTGCGCAGTGGATATTTAACAGCAAATTTGGGGAGAAAGAAACCTGTTCCAAGGGCACGAGCGTATTCTCTCGGCTGTATATGCCACTGTATTCAATTTTTCTGGCCATAAAGTTCATTTTAGTTTAGAACAGCAAAACTATGAGCAGGAAGCATTACGCCTGGCAGTAAATACTGGGAGAATGGCAGCTCCATTTGAACTATCTTGGCGTGTCGATGCTTTTCAAAGGACTGCTGTCCTTAGCTGGTGAGAGAGAGTGAGAGGATGTACACAAAGGAGCAGACTTTTCTATTTGTCTCAAGAAGTTTGCGTAGGTAGGAAGGGAGGTAAGCTGGGGGTAAGCTTACGAATGGAGTACAGCACAGCGTCTCTCATTCTGGATGGTAGTACGTTATTTTTGCTATTACAAGAATAAAAGATGAGCACTCTCCCTAAAGTCCATATTTTAGGCTTTGATATCTGTCTCTATTTTTATTTATGGATTCGCAATACAGAAAAGTATAGCATTTATTGGAGGGGAGATTCAACCTGTATTATGGTTTCAGTGCAAGTGGCTTTTTTTCCATAAAATAGATGTCTGAGCATAGTTCCCTGAAAACCTTTAGTTTGCTGCATGTATAAAATACAAGTCTTATTGTTGTGATTGGTTGAAAAATATCCTTACAGCAGTGTCTGAAGGCGAATTAATTCATTTAATCTGCCGTGGTTAACTAACAAAACGCTCCTCTGTTAAGGTTCGTCTGGAGTGGCCGACAGATTTAGCAATCAACCCCATGGATAACTCCATTTACGTTCTGGATAACAACGTGGTTCTGCAGATCACGGAGAACCGGCAGGTTCGCATTGCGGCGGGGAGGCCCATGCACTGCCAGGTGCCCGGGGTGGAGTACGCGGTGGGGAAGCACGCCGTGCAGACCACCCTCGAGTCGGCCACGGCCATCGCCGTCTCCTACAGCGGCGTGCTCTACATCACGGAGACTGACGAGAAAAAGATCAATCGGATAAGACAGGTCACGACCGACGGAGAGATCTCGTTGGTGGCGGGGATACCTTCAGAGTGCGACTGCAAAAATGACGTCAACTGCGACTGTTACCAAAGCGGGGACGGCTACGCCAAAGATGCCAAACTGAATGCCCCTTCCTCCTTGGCTGTGTCTCCCGATGGCACCCTGTACATTGCCGACCTGGGAAACATCCGGATACGGGCTGTGTCAAAGAATAAACCCTTACTGAATTCAATGAACTTTTACGAAGTGGCTTCCCCAACCGACCAAGAGCTTTATATCTTCGATGTCAACGGTACTCACCAGTACACTGTGAGTTTGGTCACCGGAGACTATCTCTACAATTTTAGCTACAGTAACGATAACGATATTACTGCGGTAACGGACAGCAACGGGAACACTCTTCGTATCCGACGGGATCCCAACCGGATGCCGGTAAGAGTGGTGTCTCCGGATAACCAGGTCATCTGGCTGACGATAGGCACCAACGGCTGCTTGAAGAGCATGACGGCACAAGGGCAGGAGCTCGTCCTGTTTACCTACCACGGCAACAGCGGACTCCTGGCAACTAAAAGCGATGAGACAGGATGGACCACTTTTTTTGAGTAAGTACATAAAATAAAATCGGGTGCCCCGTAGTTTTATTGAGCTGTATAGGACCGTCTGAAAGGTTTCTGGAGACTGATGAGGTAACTGGAAAGGTGACCCTTGATTATGAAAATCTCCGAACGATCCTTTTTGTTTCCCTTGCTCTCTTTTCCTGTCTGACTTCTAAATGTTGGGTCTGAATAATTTTAAATTCATTATTTTGAATTTCAGTTTTATATATTGAAATAATAGCAAGAAAACATTTCACTCTTGTCAAGAAAGCTGTAACTCAACACAACCACGATTTGGTAGATTTGCATCAAAATCTAGATTTTCAGCTCATTTGCTCATTAGATTGACATTGTTCTGCGGCAAATGCTGACAAGAAATTTGTCCTCGCTGCTCAGGTTTTTTTCCTTTCTTTTTTTCTAAGCAAAGGCTGGATGGGTATTTTTTTGAAGTTGTAAAAGGCTGTGTTTCTCTGAGCGGTGAATATGCAGGAAGGATCTCCTGGAGGACACGGCAGGTTTCACACAGCGGGGCCTGGGCAGAAGAAGCTGAGAAAAAGAAACATGAGCTGTGGGGGGAAATGTCATTCTGGTAGGAATAAGCTGAAAACACAGAGACCCCCAGCAAGGTGTGGTGTCGAGGTGTGAGCACAACAGCCAGAGGTATTAGGGGAACAGTAGGACTTGTCATTTTTCCAGCCTCCAAAAAAATCTTTTCAGTGCATTGCTTGACCCTGTGTTACAGCCATTAAGTCATCGATGCCCCTTCATAACCACCAGATTAGCAAAACGTTTTACAGAGTCCTCGATTATATTGACTAAGGAAGGTCATGACAATTTATAGATAAACTGGTAGAACCTGAGAGATCACACACAGGGTTTTATAGGCAGCTTCATCCTTAAATGAGCCGAGCTACAAACTGATATGCCAAACAGAACCTACCAAAAACACAAGCAATTTCTTTCAAAAAAAGATCGATGTAGAATTAACACAGATTTTTTTTTCCCATCATCTCTGTCAACTGGAAAAATATGTGTAAGTTTAAATCCCATAAAAGACATGCTAAGGTTGAGTAAAAATGTGTCTGTGAAGGAATGGAAGACATAGAGATAGTGTGATCAGTAAAAGTGTTAGAGGGCCCTCAGCTGAAGTATTCAAGATTACAAAGGGCATCATGAAAATCCAGTAAGTCCCTCTTCTTTTTCTTTTTTTCTTTTTTTTCCCCCTCTTCTTTTCTCCTATCTTTATGATGAAATGCAGTAGCAACTGCTGCCAAGGTCAAGGCCTAAAAAAAAAAAAAAAAAGCTTTCAATTCAACAGATATGATAAAGAAAATAAAGTGCGGGTGTCAGGCAGTGGCAGCGAAGCCAAACATCTGTGTTCCGAGATAACTTCACGTGCCTGTCGGCGTCCCTTTGGCTGAGGCAACGTGCAGGAGGACACGGAGCACCTGGATCTTCTCTCCAGCCTTTGCAGGCGCCCGGCGGGGACAGGGGAGCAGCAGGAGAGACAGGGCTAGAAACACTGATCCCGAGCAAAGACAGCAGGCGGGACGGCGCTGCTGCCAGTTTTAAGGTATCCTTACAGTAATCTGTAAATTGGCAGGGCTTTGGGAGCGGGCACCTTCCCAAAGCCTTAGCGCGCGCCTGTAATATTTAATTGGGCATCAGTGCATCCACTGGGTGGCTTTTAGGTCCTGCCAAGAGGACGGAGAAGCACAGAAGGATACACGGAGGAACGAGAAACCATTCAGTCGAGAGGGCCTGCATTCTCCTGAGTTAGCCCTGTCCTAGAGACCGAATCCCAGCTTTGGGAACAGTCATCCATTTCCACGGAGAGTAAACGCGTGTGTTTAACTGAGACGTGCAATCGCTTGTTTCCAGCGGGTGAGCTGGGCAAGGCAGCCAGTTCAGGGGATAATGAAGTCCCTTCCTGAAATGAAGGCATCTGCTGGGTACAGCAGGCACTTTACATCACGCTGCCGCTCGTAGTGGCTAATTGAGGACCTTGAGTTTTAATCAGGGTGGTAATTTCTCACCACGCTGCCTGTAGTTTTTGCGTCGCCGACTGCGGGGCGCTGCGGAAGGAGCTGATGGCGTCTTAATGGCACCTGCGTGACGGGGAAAAAGTGGGTATTATATTCACTGTTAAGTGGCTGATAGAACTGTATTTTTCAGCCTGGAGAGATGTGGGGTGCTGTGTGTCATGCGGTACGTGGTTATTTACTGAGTCTGTAAGTAGCCATCGGTTACACCCGATCTGCTTTCGTGCAGGTTCTGGTCTGAGCTAGGTTATGTCCAGCTGCTTAGGGAGACCCCAAAGGGCAGGCTCTTCCCCTCAGTAAATACGAGTACTATTTCCAAGCTGCTGTTTATGCACATCCTAAACAATTACCTCCAACCAATATCTCATTAGAATTCCCAAGCTGAAATAATTACGCGATTTCATTCACCCCAAATTTGCAAATGTGTTTTGCTTTTGCGGAAGCGAAGATATTAATCTCCTCCCCGTAGCCATGGTGAAGCGGGAATCTCTTTAATTGCAATGAGGAAGATTCGGATGAGACATTTGGAAGAACTTCACGGGGAAGATTTTGGAGCCCTGGAGCAGAGAGACAAGGATGGTGACCCCGTGCCCTTCACAGACTGGCTCTGAGAAGAGATGAGACATCTTCGGGGACTAAGGCGGGAAGAGCGGATCCTGTCTTGGGGTAGGGGTTGGACCACAAGACCTCTCCGGGTCCCTTCCAGTCATGTTTTTGTGATGCTCCGCACAAGTTAGTACCAAAAATAAAAAATTGCACTGATTCTGTAAAGCTACAGGGAATAAGCAGGGGGAAAAAACCCCACCATGTTATTTTTCTTGCCAAAACAGCATTCTTAAAAACATCCATCGGGCATCATAGCTGATTACTTCTTTTTAACATAAAATCCCCACACACTAAATTTGTGTCTATATATTTCCCTTTTGAAGGAAAAGTAGATATAAACATGACTATTTTGCCATCTTTTATTCCAGAATCAGCAAACATTATTGTGACTTTGCTTTTCATTGCTGATGATTTGTAGCATTAAACCAGATTGGGCTGGCTTTCTAGAAGCTTCTGCTGTTGCCAAAATTGATGGAAAGCCTATGTTATGGTATAAGGGCTTGTGGGGGGGATGAAGGGGTGCCTGAGTGTGAATCGCTCTCCCAGCTCTTGCATATTGACGTTTGTAGGTAGTTTGGGCTAAAAAATTTTCAGCTGAAGATTTTTCTGTTAAAAAAGTGGAAGTCTTGTTAAAATGGAAGGGTTTCCCTCAAATGTCAGGTGAGGAATAAGAAATTAGGAGAAGAAATCATTCTGACTTCCTTGTTCTGTTTTAGCAATAGCAAGATATTGGCATTTCATTGCTGGATGCATTTTCTTTTCATATCGGAGTTTATTTAGGTGGTTCGTTTACTCTGTCATATTATAGGGATTTTTTACAAGGGCAAGTAGTAATAGGACGAGGGGTAACAGTTTTAATCGGAAAGAGAGGAGATTTAGATCTCAGGAAGAACTTCTTTGCTGTGAGGGTGGTGAGAGCCTGGCCCAGGTTGCCCAGAGAAGCTGTGGCTGCCCCATCCCTGGAGGTGTTGAAAGCCAGGCTGGATGGGGCTTGGAGCAACCTGGTCTGGTGGGAGGTTGGAACTGGATGGGCTTTAAAGGCCCTTCCAACCCAAACCATTCCCCTGGTTCTATGATTATTCAGATTCTCGAAATATTTTGGCAAGAGGATAGCATTTCTATTCCATGGTGAAATTAGACTTTCTTCCCACTCAAGAGTTAAAGCTTTTCTACTGTTAGAATTTCCAATGGACTAGAAATGTCATTTTTCAACTAGCTCCGAGTATCACTGGGTTGTCTCACCCTTTGGTTGTCACACATCTGTTTAAATGGCACAAATTACAGTGGAGTAAAAATATTGCCGTTTTAATAATAAAAAGATCAGTCTGTGGAGCCAATTTGGTAATAGCTTCGTTAACTATTCTCTTGTGCAAATCTGTTTGTACAACTGGAGTGTAGATCCAAAGAACTTAGATCATTGAGTTGAGTTCTCAGTGATTTGAGACCAGATTTATGAAAACGATTTAATCTTTTTTTTCCTTTCTTAGAGCAACTTTTCAGTGAAAAGAGGAAACCTTTAAAAAACATTGCATCCCCAAAATTGGCAGTCACTGCTCTGGCACATATGAAAGCATGTGGACTAGTTTCTTCTCATGGCTTTTTTCCACCATCTAAATCACACTAATATCAGATCCAAAATAATTTTACTTTGTTATTTCATTTAGTCTGGACGCAAATGAACCTAGAGTTTATTCAGTCTTCACTTTGCCTGAAGAAGGGCAGACCTGACGTACAGGAAATATTTTTTTTTTACATTTTTTGTAGGTTTTACAGTGAAAATTGTAAGTACTAACTTGAATTATTTAGGATAGCATATAATATCTTTTCCATATTTGTTTACAGACTCTGATTTTTTGATATCTTTATGGCCAAATGAATTTCTGAGTTCCTATTTTGTTAAGGATTATAGTCTGCTGATCAAAATTGACACTTTATAGTTCAAGACTGTGGATGTTTGTGATGTTACTAAAATTTGTGGTAACTGTTACCTGTTATCAAAGATCTAAAGACTTGCTGAATGAAAAAAGGATATTAAGAGAGCGTTCACAAAAAGGATTGAGAATACACGCAGGCTAAAAAAACAGTGGAGCCATATGAAGCTAAAAATGCTCCAGATTAGGTTTTAGGATGAAATTATAATATTAAACAATCAGCCTAATCAAATTCTGTTATTATAAAATTGTGAGGTATCCGAGCTGGAAAATATTAACTATCACTGAATATTACGTATGCGTAATATGAACATTTAAACAGATATATCTTACAAAGTTGAACTAATTACATACATATTAGCATTTGGGAAGTGAAAATGGGTAAAAGTCTGACTGGAAGGTGCAGGGTGCACGTGCTCTGCGTTGGCCTCCTTCAGTTAAACTCAGATAACTTTCCTCCCCTAGCCATGACTCAATTCCAGTAGCCACTGTTTCTTATCTCTTTCTCTCCTCTTGCCTTCCTCTCCTTTCAGGAGCAGTATCAGCAGGCAGAGATCTGAGCCAGACTAAGATGTCTCCTCCTCCTCCCTGCAAATTCACTGCCTTTCCTCCGTGTCTCTGTGTTTTGCTCTCCAGACCTTGCCCTCCTACTCTGTTTCCTTATTTTCTTACCTCGTATCTTGCACCTTCCCCTGTCTCCCATCATTTCTCTGAAGCGTGTTGGGCCGCCCTGCCTTTTCCTTTCCCCGCGGTGCTTTTCTTCTCAATCCCCTCTTGGATCTCTTGACAGTCCATCCAACGTTTCCCCGGGCACTTCATGCCCTGAGCTCGTTTGTCTTCTCCTTCCCCTCCTCCCTCTCCCGCTCCATTCCTGTCTCCGAGGGAGCGCAGCAGAAATCAAAGAGAGTGACATTAGCAAGCAGAGCTCTTACGAGTTTACATTGCTCCTACAGTTAAATTAACGAGCTTTCCAGCCATTCTGGAAAGGGGGTGAAATCACACGGAATGTGAAATCCTCGCTGTAATTTTATAGACCAGAGGGAATCGCGAGTAAAAATGTATTTTCATTGTTTTTTGCAGAGCATCACCCTTTGCATGTTCGCTGTGTGATGCAGGGTAAGATGCAGCCTCTGGCCTGGCTTTGTTTGGTTTGTCTGGAACTGCCGGCATTTGGGAACAGGGAAGGGATGATACTCTGCCATTTTCCTCTTGCTTGTGCAGTCTGGCTTGGAAATACGGACATTTGGCTTGTAAAAAAAGTCCATAGAACTTCTACTCAAAGATTCCCTTTAGATAAAAGCTAGTATTTCGTTTTGATCAGATAAAAATTATGCCCCAGTAGCAGTATCAATTCACTCACACTTTTACTGTACATTAAGATGTTCACAATTCAGTTTTCATAATGAATACCGTTATACCATTTCCTGTAACATTTGTGGGGGTTTATTTTCCTGTAACATTTGTGTTTCTATTTGTGTTCATTTTTCTCTCACATTCATGTTTCAGTAATGAGAGTATCTAAAAATGCCAAATTTTCTTTTCTTTTGCAGTTTTGGGGTTTTCATTCTAATTTAATTCTAATTTTCTTTAAAATACCAGAATTTTGTACACAATCATAATCTGGATTTTTTTCACCCCCTCTCAACAGAATTCTCTGAATGTCCTTGATGTCATAGTGCTTTTTAGATACTTTTATCCCTTCACCATCAACAGCCTTCTATACCCTCTGCTTTTACTGCTGCTGCTTGCTCCATCAGTCTTAAAACGTAGTGGCCATAAAGTAATTAACCATACTCATTAAAACAGGTTTGTTTAGCCAGTTTTCATATTCTTGCATGGACTTCTGTGGCATCACGAGTCCTTGATTGCAAACCATGTCTTACAAGCGCAGTGTCTTTAATCTTCCAATATTATATTTACTGAAGCAACAAAAGACATATTCTCTTCATTCTTAACTTTCCGGGGACATTTTTGAAGTATCCGCTCCTTTCCCGAGTGCCTCTTTATCCCCATTGCCTGTCTCAGTTCAGCAGGCAGTAGATATATTTCTCTCTTAAAGCACACATTTCAGGGACCAGTTGGTTCTCTTTTAGTCAGGATTTGATGCTTCTCCTCATCTCCCCGCGGCACAAACTGAAACTCCAGCAGGCGTAACCCTCTCTCAGCATTTCGAGCCTGGCCAAAAGGCGATTAAAACACTTCCCTCTAACCAAACAAGCTTAGTATTCTTCCTGCCCGGAGAACTTGCAAGGAAAAATCTCAGGTGGATATGTTGGACTTGTGCATGGCCACAAACTGAAGACCAATGTGGTTTTTTAAACCTTTCCTTAGATACATCAGTATTGCACAAATACGGCACCGTGTTTCATGCAACCACACCATTTCTGAGAAGAGCTCAGTGACAAAGAGTGATAAATCGTTAGTGATAAATCGCTAAATACATTTTTAAAATTTTTAACTTCCACTTACTTTGATGGAACAAAAGCAGGAATACCAAGGAATAAAGGTACTAAGGAATAAAAGCAGAACCAGGAAACCGTTGAATAGGTAACAATATCAGAACAGCAACGCTGGAGACACACATCAACATTATTACATCTTACATGTATGAGAATGCTCCTATGAATGTGCTTTGATTTCTGTCAAGAAAATTGGCATGTGATGCCTCTGCGGTTTTAAAAAGCACTTAGAAGTAAGGATAGTTCAGAAAAAAAATGCTATTGTTCCTATTAATGACATAAATGTCCTGCGTTGTCAATCCAGTCAGCACGGCTCAGGCTCCTGAAAGTATCCGTTTCACTTCTGGCTTTATCAGGGAGTTAATAATACCATTTGTTCAGTTACTGGCATGTTAATATTCTTGTCCCACGTTGATTTTTTTCTGTCAAACAGAAGGCAAGGAGGCTGCAGCCAAGCTCCTTCTCTTCTGCGCTCACTTCACAGGGGACCTGGCGTGTGAGGGTGGAAAGGCAGTGAAAAGGCAGCTCCCTCTGTGTTTGGTCACACTGTGTTCAAACACACAGACCCAATTTTCAAGCCTCATTGAGAGACTTGGTCATCCTTGGTGTCCCTGATGAGGCCAGACCGATCAGATCTCCCAGAGCCTACCAAGGCACATGCAGTTCAAAGACCTACCTAATCTCCCCCAAAATGGGGAGTGGAGTGTCTTTCACTTCTGAAGCCTCCACAGGCTGGGTGGGACTCATGCTTTGAAGGAATAAGAATATTATTCTTATTTAACCACAGAGAGCACCATCATCATTACATCATCTCGCCAACTTCCTGAAAGGCGGGTGTAGCCACGTGGGGGTCGGTCTCTTCTCCCAAGTCACAGGCAGTAGGACAAGAGGAAGCGGCCTCCAGTTGCACTGGGGAAGGTTTAGGATGGATATTAGGAAAAAATTCCTCACCAAAAGGGTTGTCAAGCCTTGGAACGGGCTGCCCAGGGGAGCGGTGGAGTCACCATCCCTGGAGGTATTTAAAAGACGGGTAGACGTGGTGTTGAGAGATACGATGTAGTGATGACTTTTGTCAGTGTTAGGTTGATGGATGGACTCAGTGATCTTAAAGGTCCTTTCCAACAATAACAATTCCATGATTCTATGATTCTATTAACACAGTTTATTTGTGCATGTCAGAAATGTGAGTTATGAAAGAATTCTTGGTTTTGTGAATCCTTCTGAGAACATAGATGGCAGGTGCAAACACCACAGCACGGGAGGATTGCAGCACCCTATAGCGACGAGTGAAAAATTTGGCAGTTTGGCCAAGAAAAAGTAAAGAAAGTTAAAAAATAAGCAAAGAAGCACTGCTCCTCCTAAATATCTGTCTCTGGAAGTCGTTTTGGATTAGGCTGTGAAGGTGGTCAGTTTTCCTTGTTTGCCTGGTTGTGCGATGGAGCGGAAAATGAGCATCCCAAACTTTTCGGTACGGGAGCGAGCCATGGGGAAGGCAGGTCTCGATTCATCTCTCGGAGCTCCCTTTCCAACAGACAGGTTCTGTGCAGTGATTTTGTCATTCAGAGCGTGCCTGTTGTTTTGCAGATGAATTATGGCTGTCAAGAACGGCCCATTTAGGTGAACTGTTCACATGTCTAGTGTGCTGAATGCCAGTTTACAAGAAAAAGACTGAAAACTACCCTTTCAACGTTATGACAAAATAGACACGCACACACACAAAAAAGCCTCAAAAGCTGCAGTTATAACAGGAGAAGGTGAACAGAGAAATTGTCAATCACTTTCAAGCTGAAGAAATTTTTTCATTAAACCCAGGCAGAAAAATTCATCCTGACCTTGTTGTTAAGAAATAAATAATAAAAAGGTAAATAATTACCTGAATTATTTAACCAGTTGTGCAAACAGTTGCATAAGACATTCCCAGATGAAAATGGGATAAAGACCCTTTCCCCATGGAAGGCAGCCATCAGATAAAGGGACAGGAAAAGCGGATCAGCTGCTCGATTTTAAGCTTGAGTTATCTGACACCTGGTTGAGCAGGACAGGGGAATTTAGCTGATCCTAGTACTTTTAATGCCCTTCCAGCCTTTGTGGGTTTGTGAGTTTGCATTTTCTGCCCAAATTCCATTAAAAAAAAGAAAAGGTAGACCAATAAATTCCTGTCCAGAATTAGACTTGGGGCTCCAGTTTAATTCAGGTCCTTCCTAAAATCATTGCTGGACCTATTTTCTGTAATTCCTATTTATCTATGATTTTCTCTGAGCAAGGCATAGCAGAGGGAGAGGGAAAAGGAAAAGGAGTAGAGCAGGAAGGAAAGGGAAAAGAAGGGAAGGAGCCATTTTTTTTTCGTATATTTAAAATTCGGTAAGGCTGAAAATAATATTGAATTTTTTTCTCATGTTTAGCAATATTCCAGATAAGAACAAAGGAAAAATGCTACCCTTCGTAGACAATAGTCAAGTCTAAACAAAAAAAATCAATCCATGTGTCATAATTTACAAGCCTACTAACATACATCAAATTGTCATTTATGACACATTTGCTTCCTTGTTGATAAGCAAAACAAAACAATATTAACAAGACATACAGCTATCTCGCTGTTTATGGTTCCACTTTCAAAAAAAAATAAATCCATCTGTTACATCTCAAAAAGAAGTTACAGTTCAATGTTTTGGGTTTCCTGATATATTTGTTCTGTGAATCCACAAGCAAGATGCTAACCCTTTTGAAGATGTCAAATACACTGTGTGGAAATAAAGGAAAACGTGCATATGGTATTTCAATTAATATTATTTTTTAAAGGCAGGTTGTAAATGAGTTGGTATGGATCCACTGAAGTGGGTATTTCAATGCAACTAGAAAGGTCAAAAAAAGGGAGAAATTATTTGTCTATCCACGCATCTGTAGATTATTTTCACTTTTTTTCATTCTTAGCAAGCTCACTCTGTCCCTCTTCAGACAAATATAAAGCAAAGATGCATATCAAAATGCATTGGAAAGCAGCTCAGACATAGAGTAAAGGGAGAAAATAACAAATTTCTTTATATTGAAATTGAGAGTCTTCTTCTTTAATAGAAAAGACCTTCTTTTAACCACATAATGGTTAAAGATGGTCAGAACTAGAGCTCCCAGTAAGTTGCCCTATTTTAAACCAGTGGAGGACAGGAGGACTCCACAGGGGTGATGAAATGCCAATAAAAGTGATGTATATAAACTATAGGTTTGATTTCTTTTGTTACTGGTTTAGTGATGCCCTGTCAAGGTGGCTTCTCTTCACTGTAGCTTTTCAACTGTGAACCCGCTGTTTGGGAGGGACTACTAAACTTACAATACGCTACGGGAGGCTGAATACAAGGGAGAGAACGTGTTTGCAAACCAACACTCATTAAAGGCAAAGGTCCTCTATGCAAATGAGGCCTTAATGGCCTCAACAAGCTGAAGGAGGCGTTTCATTGCCAGGTTAGGACAGACTTAGCAGTGTGGGTCGACATGGTGAGTACACCCCTAAATGCTGGACTTCTTAAAGTCAGCTCTGAACCTTCTGTTCTCGCCTGCCGAGAAGCAGCACCTTGGTATAACACTTTGGTATATAAGGCTTCCAATGAGTAGTTTGAAACAAGCAAGGTGATGTTCCATAATTTTTTTTAGTCACTCTTGATATTTCTTGATACTTAGAGGAAACGCCTGATGTGTGTTGAGTGAGAATGTAACGGTACTTTTCATTTTGCTGTCAAAATTATACATGTCTATATTATGAAATGCATTCATGCCTCATTTCTCTATTACAGTATCCCAACTAATAGCATAATCTGCAACCAGCCTTTAAAGAAATGCATAATACACATTTGTACTCTTATGCCTTGTTATCTGAAACACGCAGGAGCCGGCGTGCCTTGCTCTTCAACCTGACGTCTACAATAGCAAGGAAAAAACAATATTACAGAACTTCTTTTGTGAAGCGACTGCGCTGCAGAGGTCTGTGGGAAAACAGCACCGGTCACAACTTCGCAACTGGCTCTGGCAGCAGCATTTATAAACGTTTCATTTCTACAGCTCCCTGCTCACGTTGAAGTAACTTCCCGATATAAAACATTAATAAAGCTCCGCAAGTCGGGGTTGAGCTAAACGTGCTCCAAACTAAGATAGGATGCACGGGAGAAACAAGAGAGAAATAAAGAAAGTAGGGCATTTCCTTCTGCGACAAGGCTTACCGGGAAGTCATCACTGCGAAGTGAAGTGTCCTACATAGAACTAGAATAGAAAATGGTCTGGGAAGGAATGTAATTAAAACTAAAGGAGATGAACAATGGAAGAGAGACTTCCAGCAGATGAAGAGCAAAAGGTCAAGAAACTGGGAAGCTGACAATCATTATCTCGGAGAAATTCTCACTGCAGAAGGGGAAAACTATCTGGCAGTGGCAGATCATCCGAGAGAAGAAAAAGGATTTGATCTAAAGGGAACTTCAGCCAGCAGTGGTGGGAGCAGCCCCTGCTGCTGCCATTAGTGACCAAGTATGAAGATCGTTACCTTAATGCCAATGGAAATGAGTTGACAGGATTAATGCACGCAAGGTCACGCCCTGTGAGCAAGGTTCTGGTTTAGATTCTTGCAAATTTGGGTTTGAGTTGCTCTGGAGGAACCAAAGAGGTTGGTGGAATGGCTCTGCTGTGAAGCCCAGCGCTGGAGGGAGATCAGAGGCCGCCGTGGTAACACGTGTGCCGGAGCCCGTGTCGGGATGGGAGGATCAAAGAGGCTGTGAAACGCCAAATATAGGAGCTCGCCCTCCAAACTTTAGATCTCGCTCCTTTTAGAGCAATATCAATATTAGAACACGAGGCAGATAAAAGAAATCTCTCGGTCTAAAACTGACAATCTTGGATGAATAAATTCACCTCAGCAGGAGAACGCGAGGATGTTTGGATGTAATAAGAAAAATGGCAGAGGAATGCCCAAAGGTGTGAGCGATGCTGCTGTGCGGAGCGTTGATAAGGCTTTCATTGTGGACTAAAAGAGATCAGGTATAAAGTAAGTTTCGTATTCGATGTGCTGTGAACAAAACGGAGGACCCACATTACAATCCATCGTAAAAAGGAATGTGTAGTGAATTGCAGAAAGACCTGTTATTTCCCCTCTTTCTCTTTGTTCTGGCTATAAAAGTGTCAGAAATCCTGTTCTTACCTTTCACGTCTCGGTTGCATTTTTTCTTGCACCGGGACGCCTGAATCGAGCGATCGCAGCTCCTAAGATTCTTTCAGCTTTAAAGTCATGTTTTCAAGAATGTGAATGTGTAGCATGACTTTTTGCTGATCTTTGAACTCTCCCCCGCTGTAATAATATGAGCTGCTTATCTCAGGCTCACGGGGTGCTTTCATGTATTTGGGAAAGAAGAGACCGGTTCAGGAACTGGAGGCACGGAGTCAAAAAAAGTAAGGATGTGGCAGCAAGAACGCATGAAACAAGAATAGGGATGTTCTGCAGCGAAGCCACACGCCGTACTGAACACTGCTGATGTGTACTCGAGCAGTATACTTAGAAATATGGTAATTAACATCTCGCAAATGTTGTGATTCAAAGGGTGAACAGTTCTTCTTAAAGGGGGAAATCTCACCTTCTGTGGCTGGAGCCAGCATTGCTTGGAACAGAGACCTTGGCTACTGGAATCGAAGGACGCGAGTAATTCCCCACAAAGCAATGTGATACCGTTTTCAAACACAAAGTGGAAAATCAAAAAGGACACTAATTGGACAATATTCCTTTCCTTGGGAGCTGAAAAGGGAAGTTGTGCATGAAAAGAAAGTAAGTTGATGGGGCTGAGGAATGAGACTGAAGGTCAGGAGCAGGCCTGGCAGCCACATCCAGGCGCCAGGAATGTCGCTGCGTTTGTTTGGGTCTCCCGCAGAAACGCCCTATCTTGACTTGCCAAGTCCAGCATGTGAAAAAGAGCCAAAATTAGGGTTAGAAACACACTGGAAGAAAACCCATTGTCTTGAAATGTACTTAATTTCAAAAAAAATAAGTTTTCCCACTTGATTTCCCTGGCTTGCAGTATGGGTTTTGATTTTTGAACATTCTTTTCTTTTTCCTGTTGCTAAGTGAGAGTCTCATATAAACAAAGGAAATCAACTGTGGTAAAAGGATGGAAATGACTGTATGCAAAAAAGGTGTCAAATCCACAGAGTAAGCAAACTGGAAAAAAAACATTTCTTAACCTAATCCTTTCAGTGACAGCAGCGCTGTGCAGTGCTCATGCTGCTTGGAGGAAGTCAGCATGGTATGGGTTAAAACTGTTTGGAATGAATTCTCTCAATTTAAGGAGAGTTTCTGTCGCCTCAGTGAGATGCTTGGGGCTTCTTTTTTAATTTTTTTTTATTTTTTTATTTTTTTTGTTTTGGGTTTTTTGGGTTTGCGTTTCTTTCCCAGAAGGAGCAATTTTGCTGATAACTGTAAGGATGAAACGTCTAGGACATCATGACAACCCACAGGGTCACGTTTGAGTTACTTTCAGAGACTAAAGGTTCCTTCAGCTTCTCCCTACCCAGACACAGGAGAGTGGTGGGACACTCCTGAGGGGAAACAGGTCATTTTGGGGCTGAATCACCCTTTGGATACTTGTTTCCCTCCGTTGTGGGTACAAGGAGGCTGTACTGCTAACGAGGAGACTCAGCTGAGCACCCAGGCTGAGGAACCCAAGCTATAACACTGGAAGAGCTCATGTTAAAGGCATTTTTATGACCTGAAGCTCACGTAATGCTTTACCTCTCCACGCTGTGACCACCACGATGCATGTTTGGATGTGGACATGGTTTCAGATCTGGTACCAATGGACTATACCTGACACAGCACAGGAAAAGGCATGGCTTAGACATCACAGGTCTCCTTCAATTACAGAAATGGTATCTATCTGTTCATATTAAATGGATATATAGCTGTCGGTTTAAAGAAATCTCAGCAGAGCCAGAAAACAAACAAAAAAAAAGTCTCCTGCCTGGCTTATGCCACAGTTCTCAAGCTACGATCCGCAGGCAGCTAACGAGTTATATATGCTGGCTGTTCTGATTTCCAGCTACAAGCAGCTTAAGTAGATTAAATATTACCCCAGATTCTTCCTTTTAATAATACAAGGGATGTTAAGCACTCAGGAACAGGAGGGCAGGTGGTCTGCATAATCATTGAATAGGAAAGGCCCAAGAGACACTCTTATTAAGATACCCTTCTCATGAAAAATGTTGAGGATTCCTACAATAACAGCAAAATCTAGTCCAATAACAGGGAACAAGTACAGAAATGCTATGGAATTTAGCACCAATAAACAGGGTCCCTTTGAAATGGTGAATTAGATGTGCAGTAGGATCTGGTCACCCTTCAAAGGAGAATATGCAGAGTTGAAGATCCATCTGTTTGCTCTCACTGTTGCGCTGAGGCTCCTGTATGTTAAGCAGTCTTTTGACTACTTCAAAGCCCATTTGAAGTCTTTGCTGTGCCTATCCCATGCACACACACACAAAAAAAAGCAAACGTGCCTTAACAATATGAGTAGCTGGTACTTTTGTTCATTTTACTTGTAAATGAAAACAATTTGCTCCTGCTATGTATCATTTCTGGACTTTTTTTTTTTTTTTCTTTCCCCCACTATTTTTTTTTAGCTACGATAGCGAGGGCCGTCTGACGAATGTTACGTTCCCAACTGGAGTTGTCACCAACCTTCATGGGGAAATGGAAAGGGCCATTACAGTGGACATTGAGTCATCCAGCAGAGAGGAGGATGTCAGCATCACCTCCAACTTGTCATCAATTGATTCTTTCTACACCATGGTTCAAGGTACTGTAAACAAAAGATTTCTCAGCAAACACCTGACCTGAAGAAACTGCTCTCTCATGGTACAAGCAGCTCCAATGGGATGGATTAGAGGGAAGCTTTCCAGGGTAGTGTTTGGAAGAAGGGGTGATACATATATGGTTATAGATATATAGAAAGAACTGTTCAGGGAAATTAGGAGCTGCAATGAAAGTAGAATTCAAGATGTTTTCCAACCAAATAGCTTTTGTAAACAGCTATGGGAAGTAATCAGAAAACCTACTTTGCATTAAAAGGGAATCTTGGAAAGGAGAGAGAGATGGATTGAAAGGGAAATAGGTGCAGAAATAGCGCAAAGTGAGATTTCAGCTTTAAAACAGCATGTGACGCCACACCCTTGCAAAAGTCCGTAGTCATGGTGTGCTTGGATTAGCCCAAAAATGCCTAATGAAACAGCAGAAAATGTGTTTTGTGCCAGTCCAAAGAATATATTCTGAGGGGTGGGATTTTCTTAAGTGTTTAATTGACTTGGAAGATGGGTCCCAAAGGCATTTGTGCTCTCATGCGGTACAGACACTGTCACCAAGCTCCCCTGGGTTTTCGGTACCCTTGGGCGAGTTCTGTGAGGTCCAGGTGTTACAGGCATAAAGCGTGCAGGACAAAGGCAGACCCTTAACCCACCTGGGTAACCTGTGCTTCTCTTTTTGGTTTTTTTGCCTTCTCAGATCAGTTAAGAAATAGCTACCAGATCGGTTACGATGGCTCGCTGAGGATCCTCTACGCCAGCGGCCTGGACTCGCACTACCAGACAGAGCCCCACGTGTTGGCTGGCACCGCCAACCCCACCGTGGCCAAGAGAAACATGACCCTCCCAGGGGAGAACGGGCAGAACCTGGTGGAGTGGAGATTCCGGAAAGAACAAGCCCAGGGGAAAGTCAACGTTTTTGGCCGAAAGCTCCGGGTAAGCACACAAGCATGCGTGGTATCTACTGCATTGTCACTGAGAGAGGAAACGTGGTTACATTCCTATAGGTCCTGCCATCCAACAACCACAGAATATTTCCTGTAGACATGCTTACTGTAGAGCTGGAAGTACTTGCTTTTATTACTTCACTTATTGGCTGTTTTCCTTATTAACTGCTCTTTTCTGCAGGCTTTAAACTGTTGTTTTTAGCCTGGTATGCATTGGAATGATTCGGGATAAAAGAATAATTATCTGCTTTCCTTCACTGTTTTTGTTTCTGGTACGGAATTCCCACGCCTCATTTTGAATCTTGTTTTGGATTATTCTACCCTAAGTTTGCACAGTCCTAGTATTTTCTTTCTTTTTTGTTTTAAATAAAAATTGTACTAATACTTATTTCTGGTAGAAAGGGTTTAGCTGTGTGTGCGTGTGTACAGCATATTCCTCTAACATATGTCTTTACCATTTTGTTGGCATTTGTTCCTCCTATATAGTCAGTGAAATGTAAGTAGGAAGCAAACTAGGATTTATGACAGCCATTTGGTAAAGACAACATAGATTAAGCATTTAAAACCAGGTTGCCAGGAGACCATTTCAAGACCACGTTGGAGGTCCGACCTACTATTAGAACTCAACTCTGTTCTTTAAAATAAGGCCTAGGCAGTATATCAAATGAAGGTAAGTAACTTCAGACCACTTGACTTCTAAGAGGTAACATGGTATTTTAAATCTTAAAATATTTCATATCTTCCTTTGGGACAAGAAAGGAGGGAATGCTCTCCTGCACCTTATAATCCTCTCTACCATTTGCTCTACAAGAAGAATGGATTTTTTTCCAAAAAGGAAGAATGGTTATGCTGCTACTTAAGAACGACATACTTGTACATCACTATGGCAGCTCTCTGACATGGATAAGGGAGAGGAAAAGGAAGCCGTGCAAGGGAGAGGAAAAGGAAGCCATGCTTCTGGAGCCCATCCTCGTGGTTCTGCTTCACAGGCACGTGGGGTAACGCACCAGCAAGTTCAGTTGTGAAAGAAGCCCATGGGACAATAAAATAACCTCACCGATGGCATTTGGGTTTGGCAGCAAAACAAACCGCCATGAGTCCAGTTCTCCAAAGTGAAGCCAAATTTTGGCATTCAAGTGCAGAGGAGGTAAAAGAAATGTCACGAGCAACTTTAACTTGGAAGAGTCACCAGGAAAAAAGGAACAGAGGGGAAGATTTAACAAGATGGAGGGAAAACCTGAGAGATTAGGATAAAACAGTGGCAATTAACAGTGTGTATACAACTGGGAGAAGTAGGGCAGGTGGAGATGGGCTAATAAGAGAAAAATGCTTCAAAGAAAACCTAAAGAAACTTGTCACCAAAAAAGGAAGGCTTTCTGAAATTGATTTACATGGGAAGATGTTACAGAAATGTCACTTGGGGGTGGGTGGGGGGATGTAGGAAAGCAGAGAGAGAAAACAACAGAAAGAACAGGAATAACTTAGGGAGCTCATCATTTCCATCTACAGACATGTCAGTAGCATTTTGCTGCAAAGAAGACAAATGTAGGCAAAAAACAGTGACAAAATGTATTGTCAGTAAGTGTACTCATATATATGACACTTTCGCTGCATTATATATATGCAGTGTCTAACATTACAGAGCACCCTCTCAGGTACTCTCTTGGTTTTCTATCTTGTATTAGTCCTACCCACTACTAGTAGAAAATTTCGTGAATTGCTATTTTGTATTGGGTTTGAGTGGCAAGGTTTTGGTAGCCTGGAGGCTACAGGCATCTGTGAGAAGCTGCCAGAAGCCTCCCCTATGTCTGACACAGCCGGCTCCCAGATGCACCCACCGCTGGCCAAGGCCAAGCCCAAGCCCATCAGTAACGGTGGTAGCACCTCTGGGAAAACATAGTTAAGAAGGAAAAAAAGACTGTGCAACTGCAGCCAGAAAGAGAAGTGAGAATGTGTGAGAAAGAGCTCTGCAGATACCAAGGTCAAGGGAAGAAGGTGCTCCAGGTGCCAGAGCACCTGGAGCCCGTAGTGAAGACCATGGTAAGTTAGGCTGTACCCCTACAACCCACGGAAGTCCATGGTGGAGCAGAGATCCACCTGCAGCCCATGGATGACCCCACGCTGGAGCAGGTTTGCTGGCAGTTTGTGCTCCTACTGGAGCAGTTTTTGAAGAACCTCATATGTGAGTCCTCATAGAAGGACTCACATTGGTGAATTTGATGGAGGCCCATCTCCCGTGGGAGAGGCCCCACACTGGAGCAGGGGCAGAGTGTGAGGAGTCCTCCCCTGAGGAGAAAGGAGCAGCAGAGACAACATGTGATGAACTGTGCTATTCAGGGGAGGAGGTAGAGAAATGGGGAGTGAAGCTGAGCCTGGGAAGAAGGGAAGGGTGGGAGGAAGGCTTTTTAAGATTTTAGTTTATTTCTCATTGCCCTACTCTGATTTGATTGGCAATAAATTAAACGTTCAAGTTCTGCTGCAAAAGCATTTTGGTAGCAGAGCTGCTGTTAAGAAACACTTCAGTTGAAGGCAGTACTTCAGCTGACATATGTTATTCCAGCCCCAGGCTGTCCAGTGAAAGAAGCTGTATCACCAAAACTCATTATTGTAATTGCCATCTGTACTACTAGATTATGCAAGAACAGCCAAAATTTCACCAAAAGCTCGCATGTCTGAAAGCAAGAGCTTTTCAGCAGAAGCTGGAAGGATGATTCCGGCTGGAGAAAAAAGCATTTCCTTTCTTTCCCCTCTATCCTGCCCTACACCGACCAGAGGGATGGAAAGGGAGAAGGGATGCTATTATCCGGCGGAGCAGCCAAGGCACTCAGGTGGCCAGATTAAGTGCTTTGCTGCAATTCACACCGGAAGGATATGCTTAGCCAAGAAATTAACCACAATCTGCCTTAACCATAAAACCACCCTTCCCTCTTTGCCAATTCAGAAAGCAGAAGTGCCCAATCTCACTTCGCTGTCTAAACCCGAGAGGTAGACAAGAAAATTAATTAAAATTGTAATCAAATGTAAAATAAGGAAGGGAGGATGGGGAGAAAAGGAGGGGACAAAAGTCAGAGAAGCAAAACAGGCAGGAAGATGCAGAGATGAGTGCAGGCATGTGTGGGAGAGGCTGGGAAATAAAAGCCAGAGATAAACAAGATTTAAGAGTGAATTTAGGCAAATGATTGAGTATTAAGTGTTGGAAAATTTAAACAAAAGCTACCTGAAAATGAAAAAGTCAAAAAAAAAAACCAAAAAGGAAGTGAATGGGAATGCTTCACAGTTAAGTTTCTAGAATCAGTCTTGTAGTGTTAATTTAAATAACATTTGATGGCTCATTAAATATATAAAGTAGCTATTCTGCATCTGCTAGACTTTGCATTCCTTATTTAGAAGATTTACATGAAAACATGACTTTTGTTCTGAAATTTACAGCGCAGATTGTTCTCGTGCCAGTGATTTCATATTGAAAAAGGGAAGGTAGTGTAGACAGACAGACAGACTGATATAAGCAAAACTGAGCATTTGTAGAATTTTTTTATATATTCGCCTGTGACCCATCCCCAGCACTTTAATACTTTTTATGCCAGTAACAAAGGATCTAATTTATATTGCTCTTTTAGAAGCTTACCAGCCTCAGGGGTAAGTACGAACGTCCATGATATATGGATTTTTGACTGTGCAGTCCTGAAAAATGCAAAGATCCTCCAGTCATTTCTTTGGTCAGGATATCTATTTTCTTGTTCTTTTCTGAATGTTATTTTAGGCATCTTTCTTCACCTCTTTGTACTTGAAAAGGAAAAGAAAATCTTAATAGACATAGCTGTATGTCCATTCGTCCCCTACTTCCTGCATATTAGTAAAATCCAGTGTTGAAAAAAATCTTAGTTATCAGTGTTTCACCCTGATCTTGAAAGCCTTTCAAAAAACACAGCAGATACAGAAATGGTTTAGAGATGAACAAAGAAATCCTAGAGGACCATCTGAGAACACTAAAAACCAGTTCAGTGCAGAGGGGGAACAGAGAATTGGGAAGAGAGCAATGTAGGAAAAGAAAACCAGACATTTTCCTTTCATAAATACTAAACTGAGACTGAAAGTTAGAGTATTTAGAACACGACAGGACCTCAATGTAAAAGTATTATATAGAAATCACTGTTCACCGCTACAAATATAAATAAACAATTTTCAACATAAATGTATCTAGACTAAGGCTTCAATTTCAAATTAAAACAGTTATAACTCCAGAGCATCGATAACTGTTTTTCAGTGGCCCAGTAGCCTTCCAGTCACTGATGGCTTCCAGTGGGCAGTGAACTGGGTGAAAGACACAATCCTCTACTAAGGATTTCAGCCTCATAAACACATCGCCGCTGCGGATGTTCTACATAGTTCAACTTCCATTTGATGCAGAAGGGGAAAGAAAGCCTACGTTCTAAAAACTGTTCAATCTTAATTTGAAGATTTAACCTGCTTTTGAAGATCTTAATTTTGTATTTACCATTGTGAAAAATACCTGCTGTGGAGGATTAGGATTCAGTTCTTTCTTAGCGTGATTGTTATGAACTGGACAAGGGGTTGCTGGGAATATGTTTTGACAATAATTTGCAGCAATACTTTGGACTGCCTACAAAAGAAGTAGTTTGTTTGCTGAAACGGCCCCGTTATAGAAGTTTTCAGTGCAAATCTTTCAGTATTTTCTTAACAGTTGACTAAGCATCAAGAAAGAACACATTGCAACAAATTCTGGGACATCTCTAATGAGGCCTTCTAAAGTAGATGCTAATGTAGCACCTTGCATTTACGTCAAGAAGTTGCCAAAATAATTTCCGCACACAGCAAATCAATCACTGTAAATGGTATTTAAAGAATAGGTAGCTTTGTGGAAATAATAAGTGGCCGGGGTTTGAACAGCGTGATTTATTGTGTCGGTTTTTTTTGTTTGCTTTAAAAAGGTTAATGGCAGAAACCTCCTTTCAGTTGACTTTGATCGAACCACAAAGACAGAAAAGATCTACGACGACCACCGTAAATTCCTGCTGAGGATTGCCTACGACACGTCGGGCCACCCCACCCTGTGGCTACCGAGCAGCAAGCTGATGGCCGTCAACGTCACCTACTCATCCACGGGTCAAATCGGCAGCATTCAGCGAGGGACGACGAGTGAAAAAATAGAGTATGACGGCCAGGGAAGGATAGTGTCTAGAGTGTTTGCTGATGGGAAAACATGGAGTTACACCTATTTGGAAAAGGTAAATAAAGAACGCTCAGGTTTTTAAGAAATGCTTTGGATGGGCTGAAATTCTGCAGCATCTGGCTGCTGCATGCAAAGCGAAAGCCAAGCATGTAGTAGAAGTGCATTTCAATTATTCTAAGCATCAACATGTGATTCCTAGGGGAATGTTTTATATACAATAGATATGTAATCAGGCTGTAGCTAATTGCTAGGAATTGATGTCTTTTTAAATTATTTAGGCCCCTGACTAAGAAGAAGCATCGGTATTTACCTTTTATCTTAACACTTAAAATAAGGTTCAGGGACTAGATCTCTGCAGCGTAATTCAGTTGAAAATAATTTGTTTGTAAATTCTTCACTGTTGTGTTTTTCACTGCCAAGAAAAGCTCTTGCTTCTAAATAGTTTCAGCTGTCAATTTGTACTTGCTATATGTTGTAGCATCAAAACAAATGATAGGGAAAAGATCAGGGATCTTCATTATGTACAAGGATTGCTGAAATATAGCTCTCCCTCTAGAAATACCTGTGAAAATCCCCCTTGTGAGATCTCATGCCTGCTCTGCAAAAAGAGAATCCATTTCTTTCTAGGGTTTAAATATATATTCTATTGAAGCTGCTGCTCAGCAAATACTGTTTTGTAGTCATTGCAGACGTAATTTAATCAAGACCTATGATACGTAATAGCCACGCATCAGAAAAATGTCAGAGTAATTCCAAGTAGCTCCTTGTGATATAAATAATCAAACAATTGTTTTGCCTATGTCTTAAAAGCTTACAGAACAAGAATCAGGGATCTGGGGCTATTCAGATTCTTCAAAATCATCTCTAATTGTAGGGAAGAAATTGTATCTCCATATGCTGTTCTCCTTGTGAGTTAATGGCTCTAAGACAGTTTTACTTCTTCCCATATTAAACATGACTTATCTGAATCCATTGACAATCTGCTGTTTAGCTGTGAGTGCTTGATAAAAGAGTGATACAGTCATAACAAGTAGCAAATTATGAATGCGGAACTACTAATTACAGAACCCCTTACAATTAAGCATCCAAGTAAATTAGGCAGGGAGATGTTAACAACATGTAAGGTCAAGGATAACTCAATTAAAGAGGAGATAATTTTCTCAAGTGGGAATGTCACATTTTTGTTAAGAAATAGGATCAGTATACGGGGGGTGGGAGGGTGTAATCCGCCATTTGTCACATGGTAAAAATCTGTTCTCAATTTTCAGTCAATGGTTCTTCTGCTCCATAGCCAACGGCAGTATATCTTCGAATATGATTTGTTGGATCGGCTTTCTGCTGTCACCATGCCCAGCGTTGCTCGTCACACCATGCAGACTATCCGCTCCATCGGCTATTACCGGAATATATACAACCCCCCGGAAAGTAATGCTTCTGTTATAATGGACTACAACGAAGAAGGGCAGCTCCTTCAAACTGCTTTCCTGGGGACGAGCCGAAGAGTATTATTCAAGTACAGACGGCAGACCAAGCTCTCAGAAATTTTATATGATAGTACGAGAGTTAGTTTTACTTATGACGAAACAGCGGGAGTCCTGAAAACAGTAAACCTCCAAAGCGATGGTTTTATCTGCACCATTAGGTACAGGCAAATTGGCCCACTGATTGACAGACAGATTTTCCGCTTTAGCGAGGACGGAATGGTGAACGCCCGCTTTGACTACAGCTATGACAACAGCTTCAGAGTCACCAGCATGCAGGGCGTCATCAACGAGACCCCACTGCCTATCGATCTCTACCAGTTCGACGATATCTCTGGCAAAGTTGAACAGTTTGGAAAATTTGGAGTTATATATTACGATATTAACCAGATCATCTCGACGGCTGTAATGACCTACACAAAACACTTTGATGCGCACGGCCGCATCAAGGAAATTCAGTATGAAATATTCCGGTCATTAATGTATTGGATTACAATTCAGTACGATAACATGGGACGAGTGACAAAAAGAGAAATTAAGATCGGGCCATTCGCCAACACCACGAAATACGCTTACGAATACGACGTCGACGGTCAGCTCCAGACAGTTTATCTGAACGAAAAAATCATGTGGCGATACAACTATGACCTGAACGGCAACCTCCACTTGCTCAACCCCAGCAGCAGCGCCCGCCTGACACCGCTTCGCTATGACCTGAGAGACAGAATAACTCGGCTGGGGGATGTCCAGTACCGATTAGACGAAGACGGATTTCTGCGTCAGAGGGGTACTGAAATCTTTGAGTACAGTTCAAAGGGCCTCCTGACTCGAGTTTATAGCAAAGGCAGTGGGTGGACGGTGATTTACCGGTACGACGGGCTCGGACGACGAGTTTCCACTAAAACTAGCCTTGGACAGCATCTCCAGTTTTTTTACGCGGACCTTACTTACCCGACCAGGATAACTCATGTATATAACCACTCGAGTTCGGAAATCACATCTCTTTACTACGATCTGCAAGGACACCTCTTTGCCATGGAAATCAGCAGCGGAGACGAGTTTTACATCGCATCAGACAACACGGGGACACCGCTGGCTGTTTTCAGTAGCAATGGTCTCATGCTTAAACAGATTCAATACACGGCTTATGGGGAGATCTATTTCGACTCTAACCTTGATTTCCAGCTGGTTATAGGATTCCACGGAGGCTTGTACGACCCACTGACCAAGCTAGTCCACTTCGGAGAGAGAGATTACGACATACTGGCAGGCCGGTGGACAACACCTGATATTGAAATCTGGAAGAGAATTGGGAAGGATCCAGCTCCTTTCAATTTGTACATGTTTAGAAATAATAACCCAGCCAGTAAAATACACGATGTGAAGGATTATATCACAGGTAAAAGGAGGTTACTTAATTGCAAGACTGTCTCGCACTTGTTCAAAAATTTATCTCTCTGTGTTCTCTCTCTGGAATCTGATTATCTGGGTTACAGGATGAGGGCATCGTCTGGGGAAGGTTCGTTAAGAAACTCTCAGGGAAGATAATTGTTCAGAAAAGTACTTGATGTTTAGAAGCAGATCAACAAAGTGATTTTAGCTCGGGGGTGCTGGACCTACAGACATCCAATTTAGACTGGAATTCACAATTTTGGTGAAATACCTAAGTATGTCCTATTTGGAAAAGTTGTTTATGAGGCAGCATTAAGCACTTAACAATGAGAATAATTACAGCAAACACACTTATCAGGAATAGTGAAATAGTAAATGGGAGATCCTGGAAATACTTAATCTAAGGTTTACACATTAATTTAAGTTCTTGTGTAAGAGATTAAGATCCACAAACCACTATTAACTTTGAGGGTTAGGTAACTAAACCCAAACCTTGTGCCCTACACAGTCCTTGTGGTGTTTTAATACTGGACTGTTGATCCAAAACGATAATTTGGACCATCTCAGTGAGGGGCTGGGTTTTCCAAAGTACATTTTGGAGTACCAGGGGAGTAATTCTCTTCCTCTCCCACTGACTGAACTGTAACACAAGATGCATCACCTTGAGATCTCAGTGCATTGGGAAAGAGGAGCAATTTCTCCTTGCAATACTGCTAGGCATTACCCAGTGCTCTTATAATGAAAGAAATAGACTCCTCAAGCAAGTACAAGAGTAAGATCCCCTCGAGGCCATTCATGAAAATCTCCTTACATGTGGATTAGTCAGGCTCTGGCCTAGTGAGCAGTAAAAAGTGCATATTCATGGGCCAGAAAGACCAAAGGCAAGAGTGTAAGGTAGCAAGGGCAGGAGGGGTCTTTCTGTGACCAACTGACCTCATTAACGTGGCAGCAAATATTCACTGCGGGTTGGTTGATATTTTCCAGGATAGATTTCTGCAAGGCTACTAATGTAATTTGGCTAAGAAAGAGAAGTCCAATGAGCTCCAGGGCCAGCACAAAGCAGTGAGTATGCAGCCAGGAGCAGGATATATACAAAAAGGAGCGTGAGAAAGCTGCTATCTTGCCGCTTCTTGTGTAACTGAGTTCTTAGGGAAACTACGTGCTTTTTGTGGCTCTAGAGTTAGTGATGTGTAGTGTTTTCCATTATTCTACATACAAAAAAAATCAAGACTGCACGTCACCAGAAGTTTCTGAAAAATGCATGGCTGAGATACATTTGAATTTTCATACTTAAATAGATGTAAATAATCTGAAGTATTTTACCCAGGCAGTGCCAGATTACAGGAGGGGCTCATCCCCACTTAGGAGCTGGGAGACTACCGCTTAGAAAAGCATCCTGGGAATCAAGTGGGTTTGCATTAATTTAACAAACAGCAGCTATTAACAGGGTTGCTAACACGCAAGGATAATAACAGACCTTTGAATCTGTCCTCTTTTAGCAGCATGTGCTGTAGGGGATGCAGTTGCAATCAGATTCTTTGTGGCATTGAAAATGATGCACTTAGTTCGAGAATTGCCCTCAAAATACAGTTTTAGCTCTTTTCTTAGCATCTTTGATGTATGGAATACATAGACACACACTGCTCATCTAAGGTTATCATTACAAAGAGCAGTTTGGCTGCCTGGCAGTTTTAGATGCAGAGCCTCATGAGGCACATCATTTATTTGGGAAGGTTAGAAATTATTTGAAGGTAAATATTTTTTATTCTTTTAACATTCAGAAAAAAATGATTCCTTGTTCCACATTTGAGTTTTTCTTAAATGAAAACTACTAGACTTCGTAAGGAGCGCTCTGCTAACGTCTGCTAAGATTAGTATTTGTGAGAGACAGGGTAGAAAGCCAGAAAAAAGGAAACCCACTCTTGCCCAACAATTGTTAACTAATTGATTGTTGGCATCCCTAATTTATTTATTTCTAACAGAACATAAAATTTATCTAATGCTAATTTAGAATCCTGTCTGCTTGCTGATGCAACTGTAATACATTTCATTAGTTTTTCATCCCGTCAGTCCAACCTCATCTTGAAGCAGGTGAGATTTCTCCTGAATCATCATAAAATAACCTGCCAAATCATTTAAAAGGTAATTGCCTGTAGAGGTGTTACTTCAGGGGTAGTTTGAAGACATTCCAATAACACATACATAACAAAAGGACAGGATGTGCTCTGCAGTACTTGTTTTTTGCTTTGTTTTAAAGTATTGATGATGAAGGTGCAAGATAGAGCATGTTCAGCCTGACCATAAAGTCCCAATTAGTTTAGGCTGTATTAGAAGGAAATCTCATTTTAATTGTGCTCGTGTAGTTGTTCTGGAAGTCACTGAGGCCTTCAGAATTGCCAAAACCCACAATGCCTTTCAAACAAGCACAGTGTCATTCCTACATAGAAAATACGTTTTCTTGTAAGTTTAGAACTTCAAGTTTACTGCCCAGGCTTGCTGTTGTAGCTGCAGGACAAATCTAAATCCACCCATATCAAAATAAGGACTGTTGAATAATTTTCATGTTACAGAAGGAAATCAACTGTGCCAAAAACTATTCCATGTAAAAATGATATAACTGCAAAATATGGAACAATTCTAATATCTTTTTTTTTTTAAATAATTCTCTTGCAGATGTTAACAGTTGGCTGGTGACATTCGGCTTCCATCTGCACAACGCCATTCCTGGTTTCCCTGTTCCAAAATTTGATTTAACAGAACCTTCTTACGAACTTGTGAAGAGCCAGCAATGGGAGGACATACCGGTAAGAAACAAAACTAAACACAGAAATGGGACAGGACAGAAATGTTCCCTTCTATTCAGATCTTATTAGACACGGGTAATCCTGACAGGGCTACTTGCTAAGTTAAATCTGAACAGTGCTTTTTAAACCTCTAATTTTTATATACTTTCAAAAGAATTTAAGAAATTACAGATGGTGTTTTTTTCTTATAGATTTGCTAAGTTAGGTACAATTTTAAAAAAGCTCGTTTGCTTTCAGCAATAATAAAAATGCAGAAAGACAATAATCAATAAACGAAGTTGAAGACCTTTTAAAGATGTCTGAGTTTCGTAGCAGAAACTACAGAGATTAGATTTGTACTGACACTCTGCCTGAAGGCAGAAACTGAACACTGTAGTAAAAAAATAGACTGTGAAATAAACAGAAGAACAGGTGACATAAATTATGCATAACAGGCACCACTACAATTTTACTTCTCTTTAATATTAACCATGTTTTATATGTAAAGATAAAATATTGAAAATGAAATTACCTGAGGTAAAATCCATTCTATCACATAAAACCAATACTCCAGGTGCTTATGAAGTTCTTTGGGAGGAAAAAAATGAACTTCAGTTCCTGAAAACCTGCTACAGTTTTAAATAATGGAAGAAATCAATGTGGAAGTTAAAATCTGTATCTGCTATTTGAGAAATTATATTTACAAATTTAACTTTTTCAAAGATCAAAGACCCATGCCCTCAAAAATCTTACAATTCTCAGTTAAGATGGAAGTGTTAAGAGACAGTGAAACTGGTAATCCCGTTGTGAGTAGTCAAAACCAGATCTCTTTTAACAAGAATCACAATCCAGAACTTTATGAGATTAAAAGAGGATATGATCTTAAAGA
Source organism: Gallinago jamesoni (assembly GCA_025769975.1). Classification (NCBI taxonomy): domain Eukaryota; kingdom Metazoa; phylum Chordata; class Aves; order Charadriiformes; family Scolopacidae; genus Gallinago; species Gallinago jamesoni. The sequence continues at coordinate 73,377,699 of JAOQGH010000032.1, read as the reverse complement.
ACCGTACAACCTAATTTAGACAAAAAACAGTTAGAAGGTTGGCCCAGCAGAAGGGAGTATAAGGAAGTTAATTTTGCATGCACCAAGTGACCCACTATCTATATTTTTTAATAGCCAGGGATTGAGTAACAGGGAAAGGCTGCAGAGCACAGCATGAGAATAGAGGAACAGCAGGGGCAGTGAAGGAGCAGCACTGCAAGTACTCCAGGCAAGGTGGTTGTATTAGGAGATAAGAGACCTGTCATCAGGCACGGCTGTGAAGGACTATCAGAGGTTGTTTATTTAGATCTCTAAAGAATGCAGTGACCCACTAACACCAGCAAAGGCACATCAGGAAAAGAACCAGTCGGGTCAAAGAGATGAGAGCAGACGGGTAGTTTTCAAAAATCTTCCCAAAAGAGCTCAGCAATGTGAGGAGTGACAGGGGCATGTGACACGACGGAAAAGAGAAAGAGAAGCAGGAGGTACACAGAGATTCAAAATTCTCAGGTAGGAAGAAGCTGTGACTGTGATATTCACTGTTGAACAAGTAAATGCAATCGGGAGAAGTAAACACACAAACCACTTAGTATTTTGAAACATCCTGGAATGAGTGAGCTTTACTGAGCTCCGAGACTTTGCTTCAGAGCTCTGAGGATACATGCTAAAAATAAATAAACTTTGTCATTATGAAGTTGCTACAGCATCTCGCCACTCTCATTGACGAGTGTGCTGTCTAGAATATATTTTTCTGCTCAATACCTTTCATGTAGGATTTACAGCAGCTGAAATCCATACTCGTTAGCCAGCGCAGTCAGGAATCTGCCACAGTGAAGAAGAGTTGAGAGTCCAAGTCAATTCGTAATTCCCTCAGGAACTGTCCCCTCCAGAAAGCCACCCTTATGGCAGAGCAGAGAAGCCTTTGCAGACCTTCTGCTGGGGTTTGATTAGCAGCAAGGCTGAATTAAGCTCCTAGGAGTCTGTTAATGACTCCTGCTTGATCTCCCATCCAGAAATTCGGGAAAACTACACAGGCTTTTGCCTCATTTGTCAGCAATGAATCAAGTGGGTTAAACAGTATTTTTACTGAAGGGAGAAGGGGTCAATTGGAAGATAAACTGCATCATCTACAGAAACCAAAAGTACTTCTTTTCAAAAGTGCAGGCAAAGCTATTTAAATCTTCCTCTCTGTTTCCTGCGGAGACAACTGCTAGGGCAGCTATCTGCTCCCCACCTCCCTCAATACCAGCTCATTCACAGCTTAGGGCTGCCAAGACCCAGGGTTAGACAGGTAAGATATGCCTCTTCTGTGCAGCTCCAAGGTCTCACCCCGACCACAGCTGATCCCATAGCGTGAGGCTGCCCCACTGACCCCACAGCAGTTCTGCTGTCAGGTCCCCAGTTACCCTCTCTCTTCACCAAGAGTCTGCCTGGCTGGGCTCCACCATACTGGGCTACACATAGGTCTTAACAGTCAAAAAAACCTTTTTAAACGGATTCTCCTGTCGTAGTTTTTCCATTCTGTGCTTCTGCACCTCGTTTCCTCCCCTTTACAGCACACCTATCTTTTCAATAAAAACACCCGAGATATGCTAAAAAATTAAATACCAAGCGAGCATATTTCAGATTTTCTTTTCATTCATTGCCCCTTCTCTTTGTTTTCTATCAACAAATCACTGCTGTATTCAGGACCGCATCCCACTGAATTTCTTGCAGGAGAACTTGCTCATCCCTTTTAGGCAGCATGTTGATACCTGGAGTGAAACAGAAGCTCACACAACTTAATTTTTCACACAGCTTTTTCGCACATTCCCTTTTATCAGTTCCAGCAATGTTTTTTGCAAGAAAGGACATCAGTTCCCAATATTCCACCCCTCTGCTCTGCACCATTTGCTTCCTTCTCTTTTACTCTAAAGACTATCATTACAGTTCGATTTTCCCCCTCTTCCTTTAGCAGCTTGAGGGGTTACGAGAGCCTCCCTGCAGCTTGGTCTCAGACTGCAGCTACCAGAGAGACTCTTATATCCTGACTCAGCATAAAGAAAGGCTTGTTCCTCTTCTAAAGCTCAGCTTCATGACCTGCAAAAATCTCCTCAGTTTGGCTGGACCCATGGTAGACAGGAAGCAGCTCAGAGGATGAGATGACACCGTAGTGTCTGTAGTGTACCCATATTAATTATTAGTATTGCAAAGGTCTGTCCCGTGCAGCCCAGTAAGTAGCCTCTGAAGTTTTACCTCATTTTTGTGCAGGTTCTTGGGTAGACAAAAAGCACTGAACATTATCAAACAAAATAGTCTTGTAACTCAGCAGAACGAGCAGTACATAGAGGATGTAGATTTAATTAACTCCTTGGCACTGTCAGTTGTGGCATATCCTGTTGTCATCCATGGGCAGCACACCAAGCGAGCCTGGCTGTTTGGCATCTAGAGGGCTACAGATGGCTGGTAAAACTTCTGTCTGTTCTTGTTTACAGCCAATTTCCGGAGTGCAACAACAAGTGGCGAGACAAGCAAAGGCTTTCCTTTCCCTGGGAAAGATGGCAGAAGTGCAGGTCAGCAGACGGAAATCCGGCGGCGAGAAGTCGTGGCTGTGGTTTGCCACAGTGAAGTCTCTGATTGGGAAAGGGGTGATGCTGGCCGTCAACCAAGGCAAAGTGCAAACAAACGTGCTCAACATCGCCAATGAGGACTGCATAAAAGTGGCAGCGGTTCTGAACAACGCCTACTACCTAGAAAACTTGCATTTCACTGTCGAGGGCAAGGACACGCACTATTTTATCAAGACCACCTCCCCCGAGAGTGACCTTGGGACACTGAGGCTGACGAGCGGGCGGAAGGCCCTGGAGAACGGCATCAACGTCACCGTTTCCCAGTCCACCACCGTGGTGAACGGCAGGACTCGTAGGTTTGCCGACGTTGAAATGCAATACGGCGCTTTAGCGCTTCACGTCCGCTACGGCATGACGCTTGATGAGGAGAAGGCCCGGATACTGGAGCAAGCCAGGCAAAGAGCTCTTTCCAGCGCCTGGGCCAGGGAACAGCAGAGAGTCAGAGACGGAGAGGAAGGCGCCAGGTTGTGGACAGAAGGAGAAAAGAGGCAGTTGCTCAGTGCTGGGAAGGTACAAGGATACGATGGGTACTATGTACTCTCTGTGGAGCAATATCCGGAATTAGCAGACAGCGCTAACAATATACAGTTCCTCAGACAAAGCGAGATAGGAAAGAGGTAACACACTGGCTTAGCTCAGGCTGCCAAAGAGACTGTCTACCAGTGTCTTCTACAAAGGAGACCAAACTGTTTTGCTGCATTACTACTTGAGCCTAAGCTTACATCTTTGCTCAGATTTTTTTCTGTAGCACAATCCAAACAGACTCTGTAAGGAAAAGAGCGCCTTCCGGAAGAATGATACTGCTAAATGACAAAACTTTTTTTGTTTTTGTTTTTGTTTTGTTTTGTTTTTCTCAATGACCTTAAAGGTGATCTGCTTTAAAGAATATGTTTACATATGCATATCGCTGCACTCAAGTTGGACTGAAAAGTATTAAAAAAAAAAAAAATAAGAAAAAAGAAAAGAAAAAAGGCCTACAGATTTTGCAACAGGCTGTCTGGTCCTTTGAGACACTGTATTTAATTAAGATACAGACCCATACAGTGTTTCCAAATATTACTGAATTGTTGACCTTTGCTTACAAGAAGTAGTCTCTCTCTCTCTCTCTTCCTCTCTCTTTCTCACTGCATAGGATGTGGTATATATCTGTTAATTTTAAAAAAAAAAATGTGGGGCAAAAATTACTGTTTATAGACAACCCAACTGCTTTAAACTGTGCTGCTTTCTAAAAGGACATTGGCACAAGTGACTTATGCTACCATGGGAATTTAATAATGGATTTTACAATGCTAACATGGTTTGCCTTGGGGGAAAATGGCAAGTAGAATCCTTGTTGCAGATAAGCAAAGGAAACCCTGATTTTTTTTGTAAATTATGTGAGACAAGTTGTTTATGGATTTTTATATGAATTACAATTTACTGTACATCAAATATTAGTCTCAGAGGAGTTAATTTATGTAAAGTGTTTAAAAAAGTTTATACTTAAAAATAAAATGATAAAAACATGTGCTGTGTGTGATTTTTTTAAAGAAAAAGGAATTGCACCTTTTATGTTATAGCTGTACAGTATAAAGGATTATATTGTAGAGATATAACAGTGATGACTAATGTCCAAAAGTGTTAATATTTTTGTATTAGGTTTAAAGCTGTGCATCTATCACCCTGCTGATAGGATGGGACGCTCCAGAGTGGCTGGCTGAATCCGACCGCAGCTCCCTCCCCTCCCCTCCCGTACCTCTCCTGTCACCCAGGCCAGGGCCACTTCATCAGTCATTGTTAGAAGGCACAGTAACCAAATCAGTCTCGTTTATTATGATGGAAGACTTTAATAGGTTGGGTTTTCCTTGTCTTTTTCCAGCCCTAACGTAATAAATGGACATTTATTCATACCAGGTGGGGTTTCTGTTGTTTTTTTAGCAGCTTTGTTTCACAATGGAGAGAATAGTGTCTCAGGTGCTTGGCAAATTGTATGTAGAAGAAGAAGAAGAAATGATGTAGTTTCATCCAGTTATGTCAACTTTTGTCTTCTGTATAATACAGCTCTTTTAGATGTTATAACTAACTCCAGATAGAAGAAGCGTACCTCTGACCTGATGCTACAGAACTGCTCTTTAGGCAGGCAGGCTGTTCCGTAGGTTCATCTCCTGGCCTTCAGCTGGCAGATCAAATCCCGTTACTGTGAACACTGACCCTGGGGATGGAGAGGAAGGTCCAGTTTTAGTGCCTAGTCTGCATCTCCACACCACCGCATAGATCTGGCATGCTCTGCTCCAAGGCCCAGTATATTTGCTGCAGGACAGAACTGAAGCGTGCAGCTGGTTCCTCACAGGAAGCCTGTGGTGGTATCTATGGCATCTGTTCTACACCTTGGCTGAAACTATTCTTAGAGCTTTACTCTCATGAGCACTAAATTCAGCCACAAAATTAAATATTTTTAAGATGAGACAAAATTGGGGTTTTTTTGATGTTCATTGAAATATTACACAGTATTTCTATCCATGTATTATAATGACGAAACATAGTAAGTGAACGTGTCTTAACTATGAATGGTTCAAGTGGATGTAATAAAAATAGTTTTCTAACTGCTTTGTATTCTGAGAGTCTATGGTACTTACACAACTCTAAATTGCACATTAGGAGTGTTTGATCAACAGATTTGAATTTCTCCCAGCCAAGTCGCTACCGAATCTACAGTATCAGTGCTATTACTGTATGTGTGTATTTGGTAGAGCATACAGAACTAATTACACATATAACGAATGCTAATCATCTATTAGAATGAAAGCACAGATTAGTTGTTAGTATTTTTACCCTTGAAGTCTTGAGGGCCCTAAATTTTAGAGAGGATGATCTGTCAGACCCCAGAGGCGTGTCAATTGATATTCTTTTTGAAGATGTAAAATGCTAGGTGTTTGCAGTTCTGTTGGGTGGCTCTTCCACAGCACTGTATTTAGCATGCTGTAAGTGCTCTCTGTTGGAATAGGCTCATATTCTAAATTATGTCAAATGTTTCTGTTCTGTTTGAATATGAAAAGCTTGTATAACATGTCAACAATGAAATATATCTTCTACTTGACGCGTACCAGTTCCTTCTCCTTTGTTCTGGCACCAATAAACAACAAATTATAGTATCTGTCGGTGATCATTTTAGATAAAGTCAAATCAAGCCAATTAGTGGCCTTGTTAGTAGGTATAATGAGCCTATTTCTTGCTAAAAAAGACTCGTGATCTGGACATGCTCCTGCAGGAAATAGTGACCTTGGGGAATATATAAACAAAAGATCTTTTTAAAGAAAAAAATATGTATAATGAAAAGAAGCATACTACAAAAAAAATAAAAAAGAAAAGGAGATTCAAAGTATTTTAGGCAATGCCAGTCAAAATGCTATCCTGATATTTTGAGATGTATATTTCGTCTGATTTGTATTGTTCTTTTAATTTGCCTTCTTAACTTTATATGTGTCCTGAATTTTCCACAAATTGATAACTATAGATTGCATCTAGGCTTTCCAATAAAAGCCAACCCAATGTGTGCGTGCGTGTGTGTGTGTTTGTGTTTACCTTATTTTTTTTTTTAAACCTGTATGTCAAATATTGCATCCGTGCTATTGCTTTTCTCGGTGTATCGGAAGAAGCAAGCTGATCCAGTCCCGCTGGTATCGATTCATTTGCTTTACAGTTGGCAGCATCTTTTTTTGACTCTGTCCAACAGCCTCCTCTGCTAACTCAGCAGAGTGAATTGCTCCATGGGATCCCCCAGGTGCCCTACTTTATAGAAAACATTAAATATACCTCACAAAGCCAAATCTTTTAGAGATAACGAAAAGCCAAAGAACAACAACAACAAAAAAAAAATCACTTACAAGTGTTTTCTCTCATGTCCTCCCGAGTAAAAAATACGACAAAACATATTTGATGATAAATAATGAGCCCGGCACTGGTAGTTACATACAAACACAGAAGAGATCCTTCAATCCGCATTTAGAGCCACTATGGAGAAACTGCTGACTTCAGCACTACTCTATGTCAGGAGACTGCTTTGATTTTAGTTGGAACAGGCAGACTTCACCACATGTACTTTGTAGTGACAACCTCGAGTTGATAACATGTTGATCCAGCACAAATCGGGTCACTCTGCTTAGCTAACTGTGGCCTAATTTTGTTATTAAAAAAAAAAAAAAAAAAACAACCAGTAAGAGAGCTTTTATGTTCACACTTGGGAGGTGAGAGATTTGCATTTGACAGGGGGGGAAAAAAAATGCCCATTGCCACTGCCACTCTTCAGAGGCACTTTTAAAGCGATAGCTGAAAAGACTGTAAATGAAAAAAACACTGCATAAAATAACAGTTTTAAGTTATTGTCTATGAAAGAATAGGCTGCATTCACAGAGAGTCTGAGATAACAAGATGTTTGAATTCTGTTTTCAGAAAAAAAAAAAAAAAGATAAACAAATCTGCAAGTGTTAACACCTTAGTTTACTGCTAACTCCAGAATGGGAAGCTACAGCACTGTGTATGGCCAGCCCAAGAACCTTCAAGAAAAAGAGGAAGAGACCAGTGTGTAATTCTTTGGGGATGGGAAACGCAAAGCAAAGACACTTACTAGAAACAGCTTCTAAGGAGCTTATTAGAAGCTGCTTATTTGACACTTATTAGAAGCTGCCAGGGTTAAAAATAAGCCAAAGCAGAGAGCATCACAAAGCATAAACTGAACAGCACAGGCACAGTGAAATTGTACCCCTAAACTGCAAAGCCACATCCAAACCCACCAGGCTGATCAGCTTCTCATCTACAGCCAATTAGTGCTAAAGACTAAATATGCAATGCTTATAAAATTAAATTGATCTTTGACTGCATACACAAGTTGCTGGGGCTTGGTAAGCCAAAAAAAAATGCCAAAATGAAACCCAGTTAATTGATGGGTAGGTGCCAATCTTTTCCCCTCTGGTAAAAAGAGGAACACACGGTCTGTAGCTGTAATGCTGACCGACAGAGCTTAAGACTTCAATTTTCCCTCTGAAGTTTTGAGCTTTGTGGCAGAGTGACCATACGAGACAAATTTAACCATGTGAGTTGTTATAAAAAAACAGTCAAAGAGTCAAAACACTAATAACAGGTAAAGCCCCGCTCCTCGCCCTCAGGCCATTTTTCAACAGGAATTACATAAATGAGGATGCAAGCACTTAATTAAGCGCACCACCAAAATCTGAAAAATGTGGCTTGCCTGTTCAGCCATCCCAGGAACCTGAGTGTTTGCTGCAGATCACTAGAAATGTCTTAGGCCTTTCAGGCTGGAAAGACAGTGGAAAGTTCATTAGGTGGTCTAAAAATGCAGCAGTGAGGGCGACCACAGAGAGTATGGCACAAATACTGGCCTGAGGATTACCTTAACTGCACCATTCTTTGTACACATGCCTTAAAAAAAAAAAAAAAAAAGGAAAAAAAATGTCCTGGCCTGATTTCTAGCATCACAAATGCATGCAATTCTGAGCTGTGCAAAGATGAGCAAGCGTGGCCCTAAATGAAGACAAATATGCTAAATATTGTTCCCCACTTCCAAACAAAGCAAGCTAAAAGGCAACACCATCCCTTTCTTTGAGTGCATGAGAGACTTTATGTGCAATTTGGAAGGTGAAGAACAAGCATAATAACATGGCAGCTCATTAGAGTGTCATGTTTTCACAGAACCTATTTTACTGCATTTAGCAGTTCTGCAGGTAAACTCTCTTGCTGTTAATTACTGCAAGTTCCTAGGTAAATTAAGTAAACCTTTTAATTTACTATGTTAAAATTCTGTCATTGAGGAATATAAATTTCCAGAGACATATGCTTCCCCCCCCCCCCCCTTACTATAAGCTAAGTCAAAGCTCATAGTAACGTAATTATGCAGCTTAGAGTTAATGGCTCCCACAAAGCTGTCTTAATAAAGCCTTTGGGGAATTGAGGAGGAAAAGGAGGAAATTCAGAAACTGAGAACAGGGCTGGAAGGCAACAACATGTTTCAACTGGCTCTAGTTACTCAATCACACTTGAGCTGTCTGAGGCAGCCAGGAGAGCACCCTGCATTACAGAGGCAGGCGGGGAACTGACTGTTATCCCAACACTATGAAGTATTTCCACATTCCAAGCCCAGGAATCATTTTTAAACTGAAACTGCAGGAATGGCTAACTAATGAACCAATTAACCTCACATCAATCAAAAAAAAAAAACCAAACCAAAACTAACCAACCAGTACAGGAGGGAAAACTAAGAGAGGAATCAGTTAAGAATTAAAATCTGAGAGAAACTACAGGCATCTACAGATGCTGTAGAAAAAAGTACCTTCAGTATTTGCTGACAAGAAATAGCAGGGAAAAAATGGGCTGGGGGGGGAGGGGGGGTGCACAAGACCATAACACTAGGACCAGGTGCTTCTCACACTGATGGGGAAGCACATATAAGAAAAAAAAAAAAAATTAGTGACGCCAACATCTGCAGATGACAAAACTTGATGGAGTAGCAAATAATGGCTAGGACAGAGCAGTCATACAGAACAATATGGATCACTCGCTGAAGTGAGCCCATTCAAACAAAATGCATTTTAATGCAGGCAGCTCCAGAAGTAAAATATCTCAGAATAGGAAATGCAAATCTTGCTATGAAAGGTATGTAGCCGCCTACAAGAAAGCAATGACTGGAAAGAATGAGGAGCGCGTAACAGATAAATAACTCATTGTGAGATTCCAGTACAATAGCGGTGGCAATGAAGAGCTCATAAGGGTGGAGAGGATTAATGAGATTACTGGCCTTGTTAAACAAGGGAAATAGGAAGGCAATGTTATCTCTGCATACGGCACCAGCACCACAACTCATGCGTACAGTCCTGGTGCGTGCATCCTACTAAAACCCTGGAGAGTGAGCACAAGGACATAAATCTGAGGCTGGGCAAAAGTAAAAAAAAAAAAAAACCAAACATCTTGCAGGGAGAGATTTAAACAGCTTACCCAATAACAAAAATAACCAAAAGGAAAAAAAAAAACAAAGGAAAAGCCAAAGGGTGCTGTGACAATAGACTCTAAGTGTCTTTGCAGAGAAAAAACACAATGTAGTGAAGTGCTTCCAAGCAGGGGGGAGGAGGGCAAAGGCAGTGAGAATGCTGTTCTCATAAAATTCACATTAGGAATTGGGTACTAAAAAAATAAAACAACCAAATGCAAGGAGGGGGGGGTAGCTCTACTTCATAACTTCTAGAACAAACTACAGGAGTTTGTAGCTTCTCAAAGCTTTTTGGCAAAACAGGTGGCTGTTGGGATGCCATGTAATGGCTGCTGGTGATGAGAAGCTGAACCAGGTGATGGCTCCATCCATTTAACTACACAGGAGACATCACTGTGAAACCTTCCTAACTCTGGCAAAGGCCAGGCCAGAAGGTTTGGGTTTGACTCCCCCTCATCCCTTTTCCAACCCTGAAATATCCAAATTCCTTTGATACAGACTGAAGCCAACAAAGATTACTCTAAAAGCCGAGAGTTTCTAAATAGTCAGTGCAAGGCTGAGGCATTTTAAAAACACCCCTTGGTTTCCACAGCAGAGACATACTGTTCTATTACTTTTTATGGCAGCTGATTATTAAAACTAACTAAAACAAACCTCCTCAGTCTCCTATTAAATTCTTTTCACAAGCCTAAGTAGGAGCCAATATGCCTGCACGTTTGTCTCCAAGGCATCCAGAAACAAGTGTTTAGGTTAAAAAAAAAAAAAAAAAAGGATTTACGCATACATAAAATAAAACAATAAAACCTTGTCTATGCCAACAGTGACTGCACTTTACCCTGAGCTTTCACTGCCCTCAGTGACCGACTCTGCCTTCCCAGGTGCTTCATGCTCTCTCAGCTCCGGCGAAGGCCGGAGAGTGTCTCCTCAGGCCCCACTACAAAATGGAGACCCCCCCACCTCGCCAGGGGAACCGGGGACGGGGCGGGGGGAGGCGATGACCGCCGAGCTGCCAACCCAGGGAGAAGGAAACCGCCCCTCCCGGGGCCTGCCCCACCTCACAACGAAGCTCCTTCGGCAGCCCGCTGTCGCTTTCCTCCTCCACGAGGGCGAGAGTCGTCGTCGGGCGACCCTCCAAGCCGGGCTCGGGCCACCACACCGCCCGCCTGCTCCCTCAGCGCCGCTCGGCCAGGGCTCGCGCGCCCCCTGGCGGGCAGGGGAGGGAGCGCGGCAAACGCAGCGCCTGAGGGGGCTCGGCCGCCATTTTAAAGAGCTGGGCGCGGGCTGTTAATAACTGCTACCTCGTAAAAAAAAATTAAATTAAACAAAATAAAATACTGCCTTAAGATGCCGTGCCGGAGGTGGCAGGTACTCTGGAAGGGCAGCGCCATGAGGCGAGTCCTGCCTGCTGCCTGCCCTGTGTTCACCCTGGCCCTTGCTGTGTCACACAGCTGCAATGGGGGAGTCATAAAAATCATAGAGTGGTTTGGGTTGGAATCATAGAATGGTTTGGGTTGGAATCATAGAATGGTTTGGGTTGGAAGGAACCTTGAAGACCATCCAGTTCCAATCCCCTGCCCTGGGCAGGGACACCTCCCACCA
>JAOQGH010000032.1:73343159-73363531 GCA_025769975.1 Gallinago jamesoni | reverse complement strand
GGTTCAAGGCCAGGCTGGATGGGGCTTGGAGCAACCTGGTGTGGTGGGAGGTGTCCCTGCCCAGGGCAGGGGGTTGGGACTGGATCGTCTTTAAGGTCCCTTCCAACCCAAGCCCTTCTGTGATTCTCTGATTCTATGATTTTATGCAACCCTGCTCCAGAGAGTCCTGCCCCTGCGTGAGAAGACTTGCCTGCCAAAACTGATAGGTACGTTTCCACTAACAGCCGTCAAATCATTGGCTTCTGACTGGAGAAAATAAAAACATTTTTGACAGAAAATTTCCAACCAGCACCACACATTAAGCCAGAAACTGACTTACCTCATCACACATGTAATGCCTTAGAGCTCCCTTCTCTGGCTAGTCAAGTTGTCCTTTTGAGATGGAACTCTGATGTCACGGGGACCCAGGACAGTCAATTATCAGCTTGAGGAGTTACAGTTAAATGGAAGAAAAGATATTTCAAAGTTTAATTTTTTGTTGGAATTGTTTTTTTCATATCATCAAGAAACTATAGCACTCAGTTCTGTCATTAGAAATCCAACCAGAGTCACTGAGCTAGTTAAAAAAAAAACAAAAAAACACACAAAAAACAGGAGACCAGTCCACGGGATGAGCTCGGCAAAGTCAGAAATGGCTAAGAGTGAGCATGATTTTAAGTGAGGTCTTCCAGATTGAGACGATAGGAACCTACCCATCCCTTCAGCGAGCTTTACCACGCCAGAGCTGCAGTCATTTTAAACTAAACATGCCGATATTTACACAAATGTAAACGATATCAAGCCACAGCGTGCCATACCTTTCAGCCCTGTTAAGACATACCCTGTGTGGTGGTGTAAGGCACAAGGCCAAACGATTTCAACAGCCCAAGAAATGGAATAGCGCCCTGAAAATTGGCTGGCCTGGAGTGTCATTAAACAGAAGCCCGAAATATCTGGAAGCCAAAGGGTTTTTGCATTTCCTCCTTCCTGTTGGCACACGCATAAATCACTGCCACTAAATAAAGAAACACCATTTGTTTCCCAGAGTCCTATTTATTTTCTCAGCCGGAGAAGGGAAGAAACACTCGACCAAAACACAACTGGCTGACAGAAAAAGGCAGGCATGGGGCTGACACCCCACAATTGAGAAAGGCTGGTGGGCCCGGATCTCGCAGCCCACCCATTGCAGCAGGTCCCACCATGCCCAAGCAGCCAAAGGAGCTCAAACAAAACTGACTACTATACATAGAAGGTGCAAGCTGTCACAGTACCACAGGAATTCAGGTGATCCGAGCCCCCATCAGAGGGTTCACACGGGTTCAGCTGCTGTGACTAATGGGATTTATATGACCTTTGATCAAAACATTTGTGCCCTACAAAATTTTAAGACCAATTAGGATATGAGAAGCCTTCCACTGAAACTCCTGGGTCATGTTGCAGGGTTAGGAGTTAAAAAAACAAATAAATAAATAAACAAGCCCCAAACAACTGCATATAATAGCAATAAACTCCTACTATTTACCAATAAAGTGGTTAATGGTCAGGTGTATCCCAACTCAATACCCCCACCACAAAAGCATTTGAGCAATGTGTGAGTATCTTTTTAACAGGGAGGAAGGGCAGGGGCTGAAGAGAGGATGGCCCAAACCTTGGCTTTGTACTGGCTTCCAGACCAGAAGCCTCCTGCACATGAGGAGAGCTGGAGAAAGCAGAAAGCCACCCAGCTTTACTCCCTGCCTTGAGTGACTCTGGGGGAGAAGTTTCTCTGCACAATGGTGCAGGTTTGGGACCTTAGAGGACCTTGCTCTGCCATATTTGTCTCAGGGACTTGCCTGGCAAGAGTAAAAATCACTCCTCAAGCTCATGCTGTGGCATACAGACCAAGCCTATGTCACTGGTGGTCTCCCAGTTCTGGTGACACACACAGAGCCTCAAAAAGGTGGAACAGGATTGGGTCCCGAATAGGAGAGGGGAAGCAGAGTGGAAAACAAATAAAAAGTACAGCCTGGAGAAAAGGAGGCTGAGGGGAGACCTTCTTGCTCTCCACAACTCCCTGAAAGGAGGGGGTAGCCGGGGAGGAGTCGGTCTCTTCTCCCAAGGAACAAGTGATAGGACAAAAGGGTTGTCAAGCCTTGGAACGGGCTGCCCAGGGAAGTGGTGGAGTCACCATCATGGAGGTATTTAAAAGATGGGTAGATGTGGTGCTGAGGGACATGGTTTAGTGGTGGTTTTTGTCAGTGTTGGGTTGATGGTTGAACTCCATGATCTGACAGGTCCCTTCCAGCCTGGGAAATTCTATGATTCTGTGAAAAGGAAATGACTCTTTCTAGATAAGGAAGAGAAAATTGATCAAATGAAACGCCAGTAGCAAGTAAAGGAGTGGGATGAAAACCTCTGTACCTCAGTGCAGCGCAGAGGAGGAATGTAAGCAGGGATGGAGCAGAGGAGAATGCTCAAGGCCTTGACCTTGCAATCAGACACATACCATACAGGACCTCCTCTCCATCTGCCCCTTGGGCGCTGACTTCTCTCCCTAATACGTCTCCATGCATCAGAAGAATAGACACAGGCTGAAGACCAGGCATCTCCGAGATGTATGGGGCTGGTCCACCATCTACCCAGGGCTACAAACTTCTGCTTGTCATTCCCAAGCCTCGGTGGGAGTGGCAAAGGGGCAGGGTCCTTGTTCCCATCTCCAAGCCACCAGGCTTTTCCCTCAAGTGCTTAGAAGCCCTATGCACCCTGTGCTCACAGCAGCAGCAAACAAAGCTTGTTAATGGTTTCTTGATAATCTGCACTGCCCCAGAGACCACATATGACTTCCTCGAAGTGAGACAAATTATCCAAGAGCTTTCTTCCCATTTATTTTGGGACATAATTCTCTCACTGCTCTGCTGGGGAAAGCCGAGGTGAAACTGTTGGCTCTTTCCCCCTCCCAATCTTCTGATCCGAGCTGTAATAACTCTGGAGCAGTGTCTGTCGAGGGTATAACCCTAGACAGAAGTGGGAGGTTTCCTGGGGTGAAATTGGACAATTACTGGCCCACTGCTCTGTGCTCCCGCCAGGCAAACTGGCCTCGGAAACAGCAGCGACGGCTCCTGAGAGAAGCTCACGTGCCTTCTGAGGCCACAGGTCTTGTAATATTTCACACTGTGGGGGAGAGGAGGAGGTGAGGACAGCAGAGGTTCTTCATAAAAAACTTAGTTCCTTTGAAACATCGCCCTTTGAGGCGCTCGTAGCGTTGCACGAAAGGAGCCAGGCTTTATCCCCGAGATGGTAAGAGTTGCTGGCAGAGCAGAGTCAAGAAACCAGACCCCCAGCCTCCCAGTTTCTACAGGTCTAATGGTGGGAACAGGCTGCTCCTCTTAATGACAGTTTCTCCACGAAGGCACTGACATTTTAGCACTAATTTGAAGAACATTTCCACCACCGGCAGTGGAAGACTTAAGTGCTGACGTAATTCTCATGGAAATGAGATGTGAAACGGGATCCAGGGTTCCCGGCAAGAGCTTCAAATGTGAGCTTGTGCTGCAGCCGCTTCTCAGTGGGCACTCAAGCCAGTTGCCAAACATCAGTTTAGAAGCTTTTCATACTCAGGCATGTCTTAAACCACTTGACAGATGCTCTCAGAAAGTTTTGCACTTGTGTGAGATCCTCTAGGGAAAACAGGAGATCTTCAAAGGAATAACGGTGTCTATTTCTGATTAAAAGCCAGGCTTAGTATGAGGCTGGAGCACCACTGGGTGCGTCTTGCCTAGCACGTGCTGATCAGCAACGCGTTGAACGCTGCTCAAAAGAAATATTTTTTTTGCCCTGTTAGTTTATGTGACATTTAGGATTTTAAAACTGAAACACAAGTGCCCTGCCATCAGCAGAAAACAGCCCTGGACTGGCTCTGTTCAGAAGAAGCCGCTCCTGCCCCAGGGGTGCAAAGACCCTCTGGTTTTCCGCTGGTGCTGGTTGTTGGAGTGGCCAGGCAATGGTGGGTCTCAGCAGTTCCCAGAGCTTAGGGACTTCCTTGGGGAAGCCCGAGTCACTTTTATTGGTGTTGAATGAAGAACGAGTGGAAAATCAACTCACACCATGTTGTAAACCAAGGGACCTGCACTTCTGTATTTTAAGCATCAGAGGTGACTTCCTCATGAGCTACTACCAAAGCCCTCCTGTCCCCTCAGTGACTTGCAGAGTGGTTGTTACTATTTGAGAAAACTCATAACAATGTATTGTCATTCAGACAATTATTCTCTCACCCGATGACCCCTCCCCACCCGGAAAGAGGAACTGGGGAAAGCAAGGAAACACGAGGGTTGAAATAGAAATATATTTAGTAGGATAAGACTAAATAATTAACAATAATACCAAAGAACCAGTATTAATCCCAGTCTGAGTGATTTGGGGCCCCGTTAGCAGCCTGCCTGGATATTCCTGTGATGGTCCTGCGAGAGAGAACCTCAACTGAAGCACAGATGTTTGTTATGTTTATTTTACAAGCACAGGTTTTCCCACCACTTCTCCAGGGAGAAAAGCAGGAATTTTTTTCCCTGCAAATGTAACTATTCAGACTAAGTAGTAAGAAACCATAAAAGCTGCTGCCACTGCTTAAACAAGAATAACGATGGTATGAACACAAAGAGCCAGGAGAGGCATTTTGTATGCAGTGAAACTCATATAAACTACAGAGCCCGACACCTAATGGAGGAAGGGCCAGTGGAGGTCAAAAAAATGACATTGGGAATCTACTACTGTTAAACTAGAAGTGTTGCCTGTTGCCAGTGGCCTTTGGTGTAGTTTTCACTGTGTTCATATGGTAGCTATTCATTGTCGGGTAATTATCTTGTTTTATTTTTCTATTTATTTATCGAGTAAATCAAACTAATAAAAATCCAGCCCACGATTGCCATGGGAACACTCCAACAAGGACAGATGCAGCGCAGAGCTGCGAGGAAAGAAAGCAGGCTTCAACTTTATTAAATTATACGCGAGGCAATCAATACAACTTAACACAAACAGCCCTTGCAGGCTGTGCGCTAACCAGCCAGAAGGCTCAACCAGTAACTTTAGAGCCTCTTAGAACAAACCCTAACAACCACCTTGCAAGTTTCTATAAGGGTACATGCTCCAAAATGCAGTTTTTCCTGCCCTTCCCTCACTCCCTTTTAAAGAGAATCCCAGAAGTTGCAGAGTCTCCTTTTCTACCCCATAGACGTGCCAGGTAATTCCCACCCCACCCCCCCTTCCCCATATCCAGGAGATCTGTGTCAGATACTTGCTTTGAATTTGCATTGAAAATTTAATCCTAGTTAAAATAATATGTTTAGACAATTTCAAACAGCTTCAGAAAGCAGAAATCAAATCAACCGCAAACAAATCTGAGTTGTTGCTTAGCTTAACACGGTCACTGTCCCCGCAAAGCCACATGGCAGGAGAAGGGAAAACAAAAAGCAGAGAGGAGAGGGGATTAAAGCCATAGAGGGCCTACAAAAACTCATGGCATTTTTTCCCCTTAATTTCGTCATATTTGAGGTAATGCCAGTGAGAGAAAGGCAACAAAAAGAATGAGATGCACCACATTGGTAACAGGGAGCCCAATCCCTGCGGTTATCAGGGAGGGCTGTGTGGCTGGCAGGGAGGGCTGTCTGTCTGTCTGTCTGTCTGCCTGGAGGGAGAAGAGGTGCCAGGTGTTTGATTAGGACAGATCAGAGCCTCTGCAAGTGCCTCAGCCGGGAGCCACCTGGCATTACCTCACTCCGAGCAGGTCAGCAATGCCTCCTCCCTGCTCACATCCTCTTAAACTTGTCCCAACATCAGTGACAAGACCCCCCCCATCTCACCTCTCATTGCAGAGATAGGAACGGGCCCCGTCTCCCCTCTGTGCTGGGCATCCCAAAGCGATCTGAGGATCTCTTTTATTTCTAGTCCTCTTCTGACGACAGTTTATCCGGAATCAGCTCTGTGATTAAACAATACCGACACTGAGAACTTTGCAGAATAAAAGATAATGCTCATTTGCTTTGCTCCCTCCACCACATACTCTGCCTGCTTCTGGGATTAATTATTTCATTTCCATTAATTATTTCGTTTCCAGTACCAGCCAGCGTGGTCTCCAGTCCCCAACCAGAAAGGCATACTGGCTCTGACTGGCCTAACTGCAGCTCTGAGTGTGCCACTTCAAACCAGGCAGGCACCGATCTTCCCTGTTCAAGTTACTAAAGCCACCAGTGGATTACACCTCCTGTGGCTTTGTTCCTCCAGGACAGCCATCCAGCTTCCACCCACACTCTCCTGCAGCATCTCCAGGACAGAGCTTGGCTCTGCATTATCTACTCTATAAGAAATCCTATATGGTGCCATTCCTTCCCTTCACCGTTCCCCCCCACGAACAGACATGCATAGCTGCGGTTAGGTTAAGCTTTCCTCAAGTACAGGAGCTGAGCCTTCTTTTATTATATACAAACAATCTGCCAAATTATCTGTATTGCATTATTCCTATTGCGTTGCTCAGCACTTTGTGTTCTGGATCACCATTACGTTGCACACCGGAGCAAATGATGTCCAGCAAATCACGCCACTGCTGCGATGGGAGGAAGGCTTGTGGGTGTGATCCACTGAAACAATCTTCTAATGAATAAACAAACGCAATTCCAACTTGGAATCACAGAATCAGAATGATACAGGGTTAGAAAGGACCTCTGGAGATCATCTAGTCCAAGGGGTTGTGTTCATTTCTGCCATCTTTGAGCTTTCGGAATGGGAGTGGATGCAGAGTGAGGCACTTGGAGTTACGACTGTTGTATTCCAACTAATACAACTATTCCAACCTATTTAGGATGCTGTTTGTCTCTCATTTCCTCCTCCATGAGGTATTTAAGCAAAGACTTAAGAGTAATATAGTTACTACTAACAAGATTGTGTTTATCCTCCAAGTGCACAGTTACAGATAAATTGAGCACTGCACAATTTACCTTCTACCACGCTATTAAGTTATTGCAACATCTTAATTCTCCTCTCTTCTGATCAAATAGTTTGAGTTAATTTAACGTTACAAGTCAATTGTTTCTGTTTAACTCTCCAAAGTGTATTTCATCCTTGAGGCTGAATTACCAATGAGTGGCATTTGAATTACCAATGAGTGGCATTACCAATGAGTTTGCAAAACAGTTTTTTCCAGAGTTTTGGTTCACTTTTCTTTTTGTTGAACCTCTTTGTGGCCACCCAAGCTATCGTAAATGAGGTATCGTAGTTCTGTAAGTGAAAGGTGTTTCTCATTTAAGCACAGGGTTGCAATAAACATTTCCATATAAAATTGTTGTTTTCTAATTAGTATGTCAAGGTTGGTATCACTTAGATTGCTAAAGTCTGTCTTTAAAATAAAATATGAATATGTATTTTGCCACAAAATCAAGGTAGTAAAATGTTCTGTAGCAGCAACTTGATGATTACGTGGCGAGGCATATGTTTTTAATACCAATTTAGCTAAAAACAGTGGCTGACACAAGGAAGACAGCTTGCATGGGGAATCTTAGGAAGGAGCTGACTTTCCTCACTGCAGTGTTTGGTTCCAGAGAGGACTGTCCTGTAGATCAGGAGGTTTGCAAAGAGGCGATTCCCAGCAGAGCAGGGACGAGCTGGAGTCCCATGTCCAGTTCTGGGCTCCCCAGTTCCAGAAGGACAGGGAACTGCTGGAGAGGGTACAGCAGAGGGCTACAAAGATGATGAGGGGCCTGGAGCATCTCTCTGATGAGGAAAGGTTGAGGGACTTGGGTCTTTTTAGTCTGGAGAAGAGAAGACTGAGGGGGAATCTGATCAACACCTATAAATACTTAAGGGGTGGGTGTCAGGAGGACAGAGCCAGTCTTTTTTTCAGTGGTGCCCAGTGACAGGACCACAGGAAACAGGCACAAACTGGAACATAGGAAGTTCCATCTAAACATGGAGGAACTTCTTTCTTGTGAGGGTAGCAGAGTCCTGGAAGAGGCTGCCCAGAGAGGTGGTGGAGTCTCATTCTCTGGAGACATTCAAAACCTGCCTGGACAAGTTCCTGTGCAGCCTGCTCTAGTGGCAGTGGGTTGGACAAGGTGATCTCCAGAGGTCCCTTCCAACCCCGTATCATTCTGTGATTCTGTGAAAATAAAAGGGACTGTTAGATGTAGAAGTGTTGTTCTGGAACCTGACTTCAGAATGACTCCCAGCCTCAGCCTGAAACCAAAAAAATCCAAGCTTGGAAAAAAAAACCAAACCCTTGAACTCTTCAAGTTCACATCTGGGTTCACTCAGGCAGGTCCAGCCTGTTTCCAAGCAGAGGCAAAGCCAAAGGCGCGTGGTGTGTCTGGGGAGACAAACCACAGGCAGTTACTGTGCTCCCACGCCCTTCGCAATCGTTTTAATGGGCTGGAGCTCCTGGGAGAGCGCTTGACTTCTGCTCACCTCTACGCTCTTCTCTCATGCTGCTGACTGTGCAGAAGCCCCAAGCTGTCAACAGCCTGCTTCCAGTGTTATTTCAGGGCAAGGAAAGAGAAGTGACATCTGATCTGGTGAGAGAATACGGAGAGGGGGGTATTTTTTAAAATATAAAAGCAACAACAAAAATCTGCATGGAATCAATATCATAATCGATACCTTCTGCTCCTCTGGGAAGCGCAGCTGCGTCTGAAACACAGGTTTCTCCTTCTCTCTTGCAAGGACTGTCCATTAAAGAAACCAGCACTTTGCCAAGCCCACGTTGTCAGTAAGTGTTTTGAAGCTCTGCAGTAATGATTATCGTGCAGTATTGCATTTTAATAATTCAAATAAACCGTGGAACATTATGATCTCCATGGCTAAGTGAATACTTTGTGGGAACTCCTGCCTTGGAGAGCCTCCTCCGTTTCAGCAGAATTGTCTCTTTGCAGAAAAGGAACACTTTGAAACCACCATTTGCCCCCAGGAAGAGCAGCCCTGGCTGCTGCTGGTCTCCCCGGGTCTGTGAAGAGGGAAGAACTTGTGTTTGTGAAGATCATTGTCGTGCGAGAACTGTACTTAAGTGATCTTTTGCTGTCTGTTGACTTCTGCAAGCAAGAAGGTCCATACGTGTCGGGCATTCAGCTCCTTTCCTTTATTCTTTGGTCATTAAAATTCAGAACTGGAACCAAGTCAATGTCAACAAGAAGGACATTGGTTGGACTAGATGACCTTAAAAGGTCCCTTCCAACCTAGTGACCTGCCAGTTCCTTGGAGGCAGGAACGGCTCCACGGCATTTCATCTTTTAGTGGCCCTACAGGAAGCTGGTTTGAACAGAGAATGAGGACTGCAGAAGTCACTGGTGAGAGGTGTTCAGCCGCGAGTTTCCCTGGGTCTTCTTTCATCCAAGAGCTGAAATGCAGAAGAGAAGGAAAAGATCATTATTCCCCTTGGAGATGAAGCAGAGATGGAAGCGAGAGAGGCTTTGTAAAGGGTGAAGGAGGAGTGAAAGGAAGAAAAGAAAGGCTCGAGGACAGTGGGGGTGAAGGAATGCTACAATTTCGCAGGAATGAGTAGAGCCCTCCAGGAAAGAAAAGATAGAGGCAAAATTAAAAGAGAAAATAGAGGGCAGGGTTAAAAAAAAAAGGAAGTGTGATTACTCAAGGACATTGGTTTCAGGGGGAGAAGAGTTTGAAAAGGTATTGCTCAGGCTAGAAAGTGCACTAGGGAGGGCTGTCAAACACAGATGTCAGCTATGTAAAAATATAACTCTAAAAATCTATTGTTAGTGTGGTTCAGCTGGACTAACCCATGGCATACAAATTCCTGGATCCCCCTAGTCACTGGAAATTGTAAAGACACGAGAATTTCACTTACTGCTTTGCCCTAAACACAACCTTTTGCGGCCACTAAGATTTAGTTCAGATTCTCGAAAAGTGAATGAAAAGATTTTACTCTTGCTGAGGGTATGAAGCATTTTATTTTTTTCCCAGTTCTTATAGGAATATGACAACATAGAGGCACACTTCTCTCTTCCCTGCCTTAAAAGTTCGTGTATTTGTGCGGGACAATTCCACTACTAAAGGTTTGGTGAGGCTGTCTGCTCCATTTAGAATGGAACGGTAAAGGCAAAGGACATTTCCTAATTTGCTAAATCATGTAGCCCAAGGATCTCTCCACTGTTACGCGCCTGTTTTTTCTACAGCCCTCAAAAGATAAGATTAGATGGAATATTATCAGAACTAGAATCACTAATGCATCACTAGAAAATGAAAGGAGAAGTTGCCGTCTTGTTAAAGGGCAACAAAACTACTGAACAGGAAATGGATGACTGGCTATAATAAATCAAAGCTTAATAAGGCTTTCCATCTATTTTTGTTTATAGCAGAGAACCGAACAGGCTAATATTTCTCATTCGGATTTACATAAATATGTTCTTTACTGTCTGCGAGGTCAAACAGAGCCTGGGTGGGTGCAGACACAATTCCCCTGGCCTCTGAGGAGTTGAAATAACCACGCTTTTTGAGGAATGCGTCGCTCTGACAAACAGCAGAGTCAAAAGTACTCCATGACAGGTAGAAAATTTGCATTTCCATTAGCGAGGCCTTTGCCAAATGAAACCCCTAAAGGCAATGAGGAAATGTGCATGGAAGGAAAATGCAGTGTATTCATTTACCACCACCCCCCAAAAAAAGATTTCACTGTATAGTTCAATGAAACACAAGTTAAGATAAAAGGCAGAAGGAAAAGATTTACATTCCATGGGGCCACACCGTAAAAGGATAGTGATTTATGCATGCTTTTGCCACAGGATAGCCCAGAAAAGAAATGCTTTTAGATAGCTTGGCCAGCTGGTAATTTATCAAGGACTCAATTCTTCTGTCTTGGTCAAAATTAGCAGGTGCTCAAGCGATGCCATGAAGATGTACTGAGTTAGGGCCCAGGAATCAAACTGAGCTTGTGCCTGAGCTCCTTTGCTCCTCTGAAAAACCCAGCCTAGATGCTCAGCTACTTGCAAAAATGAGTCCAGGTTTTACCTTTTTTAAAGTTTATCAACGTATGGCTACGCTTTAAAGCCTAGTGCTTTATCTTTTTGACTAGTGTCTTTTAGAAATTAATGAAAATATTATTGATTTTAATGAGATTCCTGTTCTTTTCTGCTCTGTGACCCCTGTTTTTCACGTATTAAGTTCTTACTAGAAATTAACAAATTACAGACAAAACAAGGCACTATTTAATGTGAATAATGATGTCAGAAGTTGGTCAGAAGTTTAATTAGGCCAGCCTTTAAAACACATTACTTTTATCACAACTAATCCTGATTGTTTTAGGATGGGTATACCCCACATTAGTTCTTCATTTATATTCCAGATATTTACCACCAAGGGTCACTTTATCTTGAGACTGATGGAATTAACTTCACAGATTTGGCATGAGGAATGCCTAAAGAAACACAATAATGCATTAGTTGATACTGGTTTCCCCAGGTATGTTTGAGCTTTTCAAGAGAATGTGTGTCATAAAGACTAACTTAAGACCATACAGAATTAATGTTTTCAAATCTTACTGGGTTATCAGTAGATAAAGTAGATATATTTTTTTCTGCCACAGCCCATCGCCTTGAGAGAGGTTTCTCTCACAAAGAAGCCTTTTCAGGAACAGCTCAAATATTTACATACTCCCTTTTCATACAAAACTCTCCCAGGTTAACTCTATTGATCACAGCTCGGACAAGACAACTGCCAAGGGAAATTACAGTAAGTCTTGGACAAATATTCTTGAAGTTTAGTCCTCCTCCTGTATATAGTCATGTTGTACTGGCATGTGCCTTTGTGTGAGGTGTGGTGCTTCCATCAAAAGAAAATCCAAAAGCTTTACCCCAACCAAAATAGTCATATTGGAGCAGAGGTTATGAGTTAACGAGGTCCAAAAGCATCAGTCCTAATAATAACATCTTCCCCTTCAATGGGATTTCTGCTCTAAAGTCATCTATGAGCTTTCAAAAAGTCTTCCAGGAAGAAGTTGCATGGCCAGTGACAGAGTGGTTTGCGTTGGAAGGGACCTTAAAGATCACCCAGTTCCAACTCCCTTCCCTGGGCAGGGACACCTCCCACCAGACCACGTTGCTCATCACACCATCACACACACCATCAGAAAAAAAAATAATCACAGCCCTACCAGGGTGAGAGTGCCTGTTCTGAGCTGCAAACAGCACGTCCACGAGGAAGCTGGCTTCTTCTCCAAGCATTAAGAAGTATCTCACCAGATGAATTAAAGAACCAAGAGCCCATGCACAGCGAGTAGCAGCCTATTTTCTATCTGTTCAGAAACAGGTGTAAATTGCTTTCATTATGCTTTTATAAAACAGTAGGGTTTTCTACAGGCTCTACTAAGTATTACTTTCTGATTTGGGCTCTTTCTGTCTGTGCACATATTTATTCCTGCCTCACTAACTTTATTGCTGGCAAAGTTTTTCAGCATTTCTTTATTTTTTTTTCCTCTTCTCTTTTCATTCAGCAATAAATATTATTCAATTCAACAAACACATACAAATGGTTTCCATTAGAATTTTAATCTACTCTCAAAATGAAAGAAAAGCTTTGTATAAATCTTTTTAAATTACCAGAACATAAATTCAGACAGGGACATCTCCACCTAGGCTGAGCTGGGGAGTTCACAGCCTGCTGTCCTCCTTCATAAATTAATTGAGGTCTCTGGCTGCTGTAAATGAACAGTGCATCCTGCAAAAGATCATATCTGTCAAGATTGCAGATTGGTTTCCATCCGAGTTTGCAAAAGTCAGAGCACACAATGCTTTCATTATGTCTATGAGTTTGGCTTCCCAACTGGAAAGAAATGTGTGTTTTGTTCTGGTGGGCCAAGATTTACAGAAAGCAATTTCCCTCCATGCTCCAGCTATGACAAACCTACTGAAAAAAATGTCATTTCATGACTTCTTTCATTCAGTCACCTTTTTACTGACAAATATATATTCTTTCTGCTCCATGTGTACGCACCAACTGTGACATTTAATGGCCAGGGAAGGTTAATCACAGGTGAGAACATTTCCCTCTAGGATGTTGCAAGCCGTACTGCATTCACCGCCGCCTCTGTGCTATAAAGCGAGCACGGCTTTAGCCGGCTCACACAACTCCCTGCTTTATAATACAAATTCATACATTTTTTAAAAAGCTCCCCAAGATTGCCAGCACATCCATGAATACCTCGTAGGTGTCTTCTTAAATTATGTCGAGGTTGTGACAGGGCATGAAGACAGTCGCAGGGGAGGAGGGTATTGCTGAGTCCTCGGTGTCATTTTGCTTCTTCCCCTCTGACTTCACACTGTGAATCTGCAGGAACACGAAGGGTGGAGTAAAGACAAGACAGAACATCAGGTACTGGGCACTGGTGCAGTTTTGGGCCCCTCACTCAAAGAAAGACATTGAGGGGCTGGAGTGTGTCCAAAATGGAGCTGGTGAGGGGTCTGGAGCACAAGTCTTGTGAGGAGCGGCTGAGGGAGCTGGGGGTGTTCAGCCTGGAAAAAAGGAGGCTGAGGGGAGACCTTCTTACTCTCTACAACTCCCTGAAAGGAGGGTGTAGCCTGGGGGGACTGGTCTCTTCTCCCAAGGAACAGGCCAGGGGACAAAAGGAAACAGCCTCAAGTTGCATCAGAGGAAGTCCAGGGTGGATATTAGGAGAAATTTCTTCAGTGCAAGGGTTGTCAAGTCTTGCAACAGACTGCCCAGAGAAGTGGTGGAGTCACCATCCCTGGAGGTATTTAGAAGACGGGTAGATGTGGTGCTGAGAGATATGGGTTAGTGGTGGACTTGGCAATGCTGGGTTGACAGTTGGACTTTACGATCTTAAAGGTCTTTTCCAACCAAAATGAGTCTATGATTCTATCCCAGAGTTTGGGAAGCAAAGGTGGGGTGATTTTGCCTTTTATTTCCTTTTTAATTAGTGCCAAATTTGACAATGGTGGCAGGGACCCTAGACACATACACATCTGCTTGTTAGAGTTTGGCAATTAAAAGGAGGATAGGACTGACCAAACCAGCTCTTTACGGAAATTAGTATTATTTCAATTTACAGGTAAGGGTGTAAAACCCAAACCCAGCACACTTGTCCTTCCTCACCTACGTTGGCTGTGCTGGACCTTCTCTCTTCACAGCTGAAGCTGTGGAAGAGGCACCCCCAAAGCACCATAACCTTTCACTCCTACCTTTCATCTTCAAGAGAAGAATCTGCCTGTTGAGGGGCATTGAGTATTCCCCGACAGCTGACTCTGGTTGTTCTCCAGAAGCCATAGAAAGGCATCAGCTCTTAAAAATGATGGGGAGATTCGCCACAACGACAAACGCTGGTTGCAGAGAGGTCTTGGAGATCTGGGCACACCAAAGACCAGAGAGGCAGGGCTCGAAGGGCACGCTACGGCATTTTGTGCTGTAAATACACACACAGCCTTTTAAAGAACGCAGATTATTTACATGCTAAAAGTTAATGTGCCTGTTAATCTCTGTTTAAAGGCTTCTGCCTTAGCTAATAGTGCCAACCAGTTATGGTCCATGAAACAAAGGTGGCTGCCAGCCACCAGAGCCAAATATGTACTGGAAATTAATTATTTACTTGGCAGGCTCAGCAGTCACTTTATTATCAAAGCAATTGGGGCAATTTGGCCGTTTTATTAAATCCTCAGTGGCTCTGACCCGTATCACACTGGTGACACTTGGTGTCCCCGTGTCACGACGCTGCCTCTTCCCGCCGTGAGTCAGGAGCATCGTGCTGCCAGGCTCCTCTCCAGGAAAAAAGACTCACAGGTGCAAACACCAGCAGTTGTCCTGTTGAGTCTAGTTGCGAAAGCATTTAAAAAATAAGTATTTTAAATGTACAGCCGCTCTGCGCTGGGCTCACACGGCGGGAGGGAAATTTCAGGCTGGAGGTTTTTATTGCGAGAAATTGAAGAAGGGGATCATGGTGGGAATCTTGGTAACACAGCCGCTGTAGCGGGGACAAGTCAATACAGTGTGGAACAAAATTCCTTCTAAGCAACACTCACGCCAGCATTTTCTGTTCTATCAGCCTATCCCTGACATAGACGAGGTACATACATCACTCCACTGAACAGCAGCAGCGAAAGGAAAAAAGAGAGGGAAAAACTAAGAAGCACAATGTGGTAATTTTCTTTTCTGTCTTGTAGCCAGGAGGAGAAGGGCAGAGGAGCAGGTAAGGAATCCTGCAGTGGACCCCGTCTTGAGAGCTTTTACCTGTGTGAGGAGAGAGCAAGGCCCAGTCAGCCCAACAGCCCCCTCCTCGGTGCTGGGAACTCAACACTCTGAACGTGGTACCTTCCTCAGACACAACCAGGGAGAGAAACCGGCACCCATCAGTTCCGTGTACCACCTCAGTCAACATGTTTGACCTGGATTTGTCCATCACCTAAGACATAGAGGAAAAAAGCCGATGAGACTTCAACAACCCTCTTTCCCTCCCAGTCTCCCTTTTCCCACTAAGGATCAGCTGTGAACATCTTTACCTTCAGGTGACCAAGGTGCAGCCTAAATAGACTCCACCAAACTGTAACCTGGAGACAGCAAACTGCGATGCAGGACATAAACCAAGCGGTAACTGCCTGAGTTTACAGGAGGATGGTCCTGGTAAGAGGCTCTTTAGGTATTTGTTCATCAAATCAGGGAGGTTTTAACACTGATTTGAAGAATTCAATGCTGATCCCCCTTAGAGTACCCAGCTAAATGGAGCATATGTGTGTTTGATTAGATTGTAGATGGTTCCAACGTTCCAGGCAACTCCCCTAATGAAGGTCTTGCCTACCAAATGGATCATCAGCTCTAATGACTGGCATCACTCCCTCCATGTCCACACGGTACCTCTGTTTTCAGCATCACGGGGCTTTCCGCGTTAGTGACTGAGGATCTGATGACCGCAGCACGGAGGTAATTACAGATTTATGTGGGAGGCAACAATTTTGTTCTATAAATCTGTTTGTTTTTTAAAAAAATTTAGAGATGGTTAATGTATGTGACTATCACAACATTAAGGTCTTGCATAAGAGACCGAAGAGGAGAGCCAGCTCACACAACTGGTGCTCATGTTTCTGTCCTGTAAGCGTTCTTAGAAACTGGAACAGGACAGGATTTGAGGATCTTGCCTCTGCTTCACTGAAGCTCCATGCATAGTTTTCAACAGAAACAGGAGTTCAGGAAGCCTGTTTTAGGAAATTAATCTACACCTTTGCCAATGCAGAAACCCCACTCCAGGAGCTTGCAATGCAATGAGCTGGCAGCAGGACAGAAAGTTCATATTCAAAAATCAGGAATACAAATACTACAGAAAGAGCAGCCTTTGAAATCCTGTACTTCTCCCATTTAAGAGCAGAGGGAAAAAAAAATAAAAAGGATTTTAGTGCATTATTGAGGGGGCACAGAGACAGAGCTTGCATGTGACATGGAAGACTACACTAATCACCAATGTCCAGCCCCGAGCAAGCAATTCATCTCTCTCTCAATCTAGCTTTTAAATGAAAGGTGCCTGCTCTTTCTGGAGTTATTGGATTGTATTCTGACAATAAAGTTAAATTACACGAGGAGCATCTAGAATATTTCCTCACAAAATCAATGTGCTTTATTTTAAACTCTGCTTTCTTCCTCATAACTTGCATACACACACACTGATCTAAGAAAGTTTGTGTTCAGTGAGAACACAATTTCAAAAAGCTACTGCTGCCTCAAGGAAAATACTGAAATATATTCTAAGACAGAAATAATTCTATTTATCAATCATTTTTCTTCCTCACCTCGTTGCTATTTAGAATATTTGCATGAAAATGGGATCTTTATTTCCCAAGAGTTCATCAGCTGCTCCTGCTATGATATAATTTCCATGGATACCAATTGTATGTGATGTTGCAAGCATATGACTAAAGGATACGGAATGAGGAAGAGGGAAATCAACTGCTTTATCCTCTGGCTATGCTTTTAGGCAACTCCATAAACAAAACCGAAGCTTTATCTAATCAATTCATCACCCACACAAAGAACCCACTGGGCCCTTCTCCCTTCCACACGCTCTCGGCAAAAATGTCCCCACTTATTGAAATGTGGTTAGTTTTTTGAATGTTATCTGCTCCTCAATGAGAACAGGGCTCAGGACTTTAGAAGGTGACAGCGAAAGAAAGCTATTTTAATTTGCAATTTTTTAAGCTAGACTTTAAAACTTGCTAATTCAGAAATTTAAGAGGTGGATTTCTCCATTCACAAAACATCTTGGTAAGCTATTACTTTCGATGAAATGACTAGCATCAGAGAATTATAGATATTAAAAAAAAATCTTATCTAGTAAGGAGGAAAGAAATAAAGAAAACACCAAGTTTCAAAATGTATTTGTTTCATTAGTAGGTGCAGTGATTTAACGCAATGTGCCTGCACAACTACACAAGGCTGAATTACTTCCCAGTCTGATGGAGATTTTGATACCCGCATCTTGTTAAAAACCATTTGAAGAGTATGTTACCTTTGGTTTAAAGCCATCTCTAATAACAGGTTTTGGATGAACAGGTTTTCTCCTTTTGTAACTATGCAAAAAATATTTTCCAGGTAAGCTTGGTCATACTATGACCCAGGGATTTCAGTTTAGCTCAGAAGAGACATGTCCAGAAGCAAACAGTGAGTAGGAAGAGAAAACTGTAGTCTCCATTCATCCAGGGAACCCTGATGTGACTCACAGGCGAGTGCTGGCAATATTCTGCTGTAATGGTAACATCTGTGACCTACAGAGATACAGGAAGACAGTTGTAGAGCCCTCACCATTATCTAGGATCCATCTTTCCAACATCTCAAAGACAAGGAAAATTCACTGTTTCACACACACACAGAGATCAAGAGACTTGGCCAGAGCCAAAGGCAGGGCTGGGAGCAGAGTGATGGAGAGAGGTCCCAGAGGCCACCCAAGGCACAGTCCTGGCCCAAGGATGATCAGAGCATGGCAGCTGGGAGCACCAGGAACATCTCACTCACTGTGTTTCTCCAAGCCCTAACAGCATCTCCCCCAGCGTCTCTCAAGTCACTCCTTAGTTACACTTTGCAAGCAAAACCAAGCTTCTCTGCCAGTGGCTAAAAGTCACCAAGCCCCTCGAAGTCCCCACTACTTCTGCTTTTATTTATCCCCAGTTCAGGCAACACCCTGAGGGGCAACCGCAGAAAGCCCCCCAGGAGCCCGCAGGCAGCTGAGAAGAAATGGAAGAGTCAGAGCCAGAGGGAGAGCGATTTAATGTTTTCACATCCTCCCTCCTGGCACGGCAGGTCGAGGGCAGATCCTCAGGCAGGGGCGATACACAGGGCTGCTGCTCAGCCCCCAGGGCAGGCGCAACGTCCTGCCATTTTGTAGTCTCCTCCCAAAAAAACCTGAAAACCAAGGTATGCATACCCCGCAACACACATTTTCTGTTCCTTCTCGACTTCTCAGTAGCTTTAACATTATCTCTGGGGTAGATATAAACTACTTTTTGTTATTGTTGTTGTTTTGTTTTAAACTTAGCTCACCTGTCAGGTCTCACCGCCCGAGGTGGCGGAGATCAATCTGCCTCCCTTAAACACACAACTCCTGGCTCTTTCGAGAGGCTTCCCTGTTCAGACACTGGTCTCCTCAGCTCCTCTCCTCAGCCTCCCCCTCCCGCTGCAGCCTTCCACACCTTTTTTATTTTTTCCCCTCAAATCAGAACAGACAACCCGTACAGGCTGACACGCTTTTTTGCAGCGCTCGCTGCTCGTGTCCGAATGTTACTTGCCCGACCTGCCCGGGTTTGCAGCGGAGGAGAGCGGGGACGAGAGGTGTCTGCTGCACGTGCACACACACCCACCTCGGAAAGGGCTAATTTTTCTGAAATGACACAGGGAGGAAACCCATAAACAGTACTGCCAGGCAGTTATAAGCACCAAAACCTGAAGATTTCCATGGGAGAAAAAATAAAAGGAAAACAAGAAAAGGCCAACATCCTCCCCTTCCCCCCCCCAGTCATTATCATAACCTGCCCTATCTTTTGGAGGTATTTGTGGGTTTTTTCCTTCAAAAGAAAACACATTTGGGTGTGTGAACGCATGACCTGCTCTCTCTTGAACACCGGATTCTCAGAAACATCATTCATCTTGCCAGAGATTCCTTCTCTGCCTGAGGTGAAGTCACTCGGTTCTACGTGCCCGATGCTGGGAGTTAAGCCTTAACCTTAAAAAGCAGTGGAAATAAAACAAATACAGTGAAGCTCCAACGCCACACAGTTATTTCATCTTTCACGGGGAGTTACCTGTTAGAGGAGACCTGAACCAGCTCTCCTTTGCCCTTCCCCAATCCATTCCACGCATGCTCCCCCATGGGATATGTAAAAGAACACCTTAGTTACATCAGTCTGAGCTAGAAGTGCATTTAAAATCAGACCAGGTAACGCAGAGCCCCCACTTGAGGGCAGAATCTCAAATTGGAATATTTATTACCGAGCTGTAAAGCTGTGTTTTCGCAGACTTTTGTCAGGAAGGCGGCGTTGGAACGCCGACAGGGACATCGGGCTCCGTCTCTTACCAGACCTCGGGTCAGGAAAGGATGTGAGCACATCCTCAGCTCCAGCCCTGCTGACTCAGAGGGTAGTTAAGCCCGTATTTAACATGCTGTCCTGAACGGGGAAGATGTAGTGCCGCAGTCACCTGAGCTGCAAGGGGAATACACACAGTTAGTAGACAGGCTGCCCAGCTCATCCAGCAAAGGATGGTTATGGCTTTCCACAAGCTCTAAGCTACGATCCAACAGAAAAGAAAAAGGATCTGGCCAGAAGCTAACAGAGGGAATCAGTCTATTAAGGTTTTTATTCAACCCAAACATACGAAGGCACCATTTTATTATGCAAGCCCCGACACCAGTGACCTTTCCTGCAGGGTTAGGTCAGTCTTAGCGGGTCTGAGATCCCAAAGGTCCAACCCCGGGGATTTGTATCCCTCCAGGCACTGGCATGGCTCACCCATGCTTGTGCAGCAGCACTTCCAGCCAGGGAGATGGGCCAGCTTGAGAACCACGCCATGGTGTCACCCCAGGAGGGGACCAGCGTCCTTCAGATGGCAATGGTCACCATCTGCTCC
The DNA here is from genome assembly GCA_025769975.1 of Gallinago jamesoni. Classification (NCBI taxonomy): domain Eukaryota; kingdom Metazoa; phylum Chordata; class Aves; order Charadriiformes; family Scolopacidae; genus Gallinago; species Gallinago jamesoni. The sequence continues at coordinate 73,343,479 of JAOQGH010000032.1, read as the reverse complement.
ATACAATGTGACCCTGGGGTGGCAGCTACAGTGCCATAGGAACCCGTACTTCAGTGGTGGGGAGCAGAGAGACCGGAGACCCACAGCCCCGCCATGTTCATCCCACTTCTGCCACCATGACAGCCTCTTGCTCACATCTCTGCAAACCCCTGGAGAGAAAACACAATGGTGGCTGCAGGAAGAGACAGCAAGAGAACGCAAGAGAGAGCAGGGAGGGGAGGAGAAGGCAGCGGGTCACAACAGCCCCTGGAAATCACCGGGGGCTGCCGCGCTGTGAAAGCTGTGGGGAAGATTTATTTTCAGAGCAGGGGTGTTGACTC
>JAOQGH010000032.1:73313213-73343059 GCA_025769975.1 Gallinago jamesoni | reverse complement strand
CCCCTGGAAATCACCGGGGGCTGCCGCGCTGTGAAAGCTGTGGGGAAGATTTATTTTCAGAGCAGGGGTGTTGACTCTCGGTGGAATAGAGTCCCCCTCCCTCGCAGTGCCCCAGTCCGTGGAACCCCCTGGAGCAGAGGCTGTGCTCCGGCTGCATCAAGCCCCACCAGTAATTTCAATGTGCTTCCATAAACCAGCCACACAGTCACTGCTTAGCAGCCAGGGCCACTGGAAGCACTTAGGAATCCTATCAGTTCCAAAAACAACAGCTCTAGTTAGCACAAGAGAAACACAGATTTTCAGTATATGTGTTCCCTGGCCGCTTTGAAAAGCTCCTTCAGAGGAGGCTCATCTGACAGAATCATAGAATGGTTTGGGTTTGAAGGGACCTTAAAGACCACCCGGTCCCACCCCCCTGCCCTGGGCAAGGACACCTCCCACCACGCTCACAGCAAAGAATTTCTTCCTAAAATCTCATCTAAATCTCCCCCTTTTCAGTTTAAAACTGTTATCCCTTGCCCTATCATTACAGTGGCAGGCTCACCAAGACATGGTCAGGCTCTCCGCCCTCCTCCTTTCTCCATTTTTTTCTCCAAATCACAGGGAGGTTCTTTCCCTCCCCATTTCTAGATGGCTCCCTTTGGCCTTGAAGGGCCCGACAGGTAACAGACCTCCCGTGCTTCCTTTTCTCGCTTCCTCTCATCATCAGACTTCAGCATCCCATCACAAATCTGTTCTGCTGTCCGGGACTTTCTAGTCTTCCCCCCTGTCCTTGTCCTCAGGGCAGCTCTCCAAGCACCAGCCAACACTCTTTTCAGGTGTTTCCACACCTAACCAGCTCCTGGTTTTTCTCCTGGAAGACAAGACACACACAACATTAACAGCAACAAGTAGATTCATATAGATTAAGGCATTCATGATACGACTGTTTCTTACAGTGTCACGTCCCCAGTTGTCACAGAAATGTTTCTTCCCCGTGAGATTTAAAACCAGAAAGAATAAATAGGATACCCATATATCCAATATAATTAAGTACAGCCAGCCTTGGAAAAGGGAATACATGGAATTCAAAATCCTGGCATCTGGACGTGAAGCTCTTTAGCAACACTTGTCAGCACTTCAAGAAATAAATATGAAAAACGCACCACAAAACACCAGATGCATTATTATTAGTATCTTTAATAATATTACAAATATTAAAGTGCCGCATTGTTTACCACACAAAATTAAAATTTTAATTTTAATCAGTCCTGTTTACCCAGCAACATTCTGATTAGCAGTCAGAGCTGATTGAACAGTGGAGGGGAAAAAAAACAAAAAAAAAAAACAAAACCAAACCCAAACTACAACAAACCCACTTACAAGAAGAACGATACGCCACCTAAAAGACTTTGGCAGGAGTCAAGCGGCGGCAACAGCAGAGCCGTGCGGCCACGTGAAGAACCTGGAGAACCTACCCAAGGCTCTGGCAAACCAAGGCACAACTGATGCCACCGAAGAGATGATTTGAATGTGTTTCTGTTTCCTCTCCTTTGGCGCCGGGAGCCCTTCTGAACATTTGCACGGCGGAATTGAAACGCACATTAGCTTGAAACAATGAAGGAATAGGGAGGTAGAGAGCGCGGAGTAAGAAATCCCAGGGAACCGTAGGCAATTGCTTCTTTATTATGCATATTTTGCTGCTGGAGCACATTATTCTCATTCTCCTTAGGGCACCGTTCGTTAAGAGCACAGTAAATAATGTCAACAACCAAAAATCCAGCACACCAAGCTTGATTTTTTATTTCTTCTTTTGCCTCATATTTGGAGGGGGGGTGGGGGGGAGTGCCCTGACAGAGGCTGGATTTTCTAGCACAAACCTGAAGAGTACAAGAGAGAAGTAGCAGTTTCCCATTCCAACCCCTAATCCGTAATTCCTCCTAAGAAAAGAAAAAAAATTCAGGGAGAGAGAGAGAGAGGCAAAACGAGTCACTGTTAATTCATGTACCCTGTCACGTAGATCTCTGTTTTTCAGTGCTGCCCTTCTGCTGAGAAGGTCACAGAAGGAAGGTGCCCTTCTCACTCCTTACCGGGAGCGATGGGCAGCAGCCATTACTCATCGGTGCCTCGCAGGTACCTCTTTTCTCCTTTTTTCCCCTCATTTCCTTCAAGTCTGAAAAAGTAAACAGGTGAGTGAAGCGTAAAAGGAAGTGACCGTGGATTTAAATGTCTCTGATACAGGGTTTCTCGGACAGCCAGCTCTGTCTAATGCTTTCCCACCCCGTGCCTCTCAGTGGTTCCCAAGGCTGAGGACGCGGGGCAGACGCAGACCAAGCGATTGAAACAAGTTTTCCCCCCCTCTGTTCCCAAATCAGAGAGAGTTTTACATTAGATAAACCTGGAGTTTATAAGGGGAGGGGAGAGAGAAATCCGCTAGCGGAGGCTTTAGTGGTGCAAAACCCTTCGAGCCATCACCACTCAAGAGAAGAAGAGCTGGTACCTCACGCTTTCACCCCTCTACTGCGTAAAATCCTTTTCTTACCTACAGCTGAGAACACGTAAATGGCCTTTCAACTGTGAAAGTCACAATTTTTTGTTTGATTCGCTCATTCTCAACAGCCTAAACCCCCCCCAAGATTCATTTTTTGTAGCTGATGAGCTGCTGCAGCTTCTGCCGTTACATACATGGAGATTTCAGGCTGAGTGATGCACCAGAAGAGCTTTTATTGCCAATGTTATCACAGGCTATTTTGGAGATCAGAACAATTGTACCGGTCACAGCATACTTTTTGTTACCTTTGTGAAAATATTCCTAATATACAAAGCAATAAAATGCTCAGTCAGTGATCAAAGCTTCAAAGATGGAGATTATGCTCTCATTCAGCACGCCAGCCTGCGAAACCACCCTTTCTTAAATGAAATTTATGTAAATAAGATTGCCAGCTCCTTGGGTTCTGACAGGGGAATGGAGTATAATACTCAGAAGGAAAATCTAGATGATGTCAGGGTTCAGATGTAACCTTTAAGACAGTTAGATTGAACTGGATGGGATCTCAGCATCTTATTCCAACGTGATTTCTTCCTCCAATTAATGCTCCTACCAAAGTGCTTCTCCAGAGTCTCCTTTCAGCTTCCTGTACTGGGGTTTTCAAGTAACCCCTAACAAAGGCTCAGCCCTTTCCCCAGCAGGCTGAGGGCGGGGGGGGGGGGGGTGTGTGTTATTTGCCACAGGAAAGGTACTGGTGGCCACCATAGGACCTGTGAAGTTTCACGACGGTCATCTATCAGGCTCAAGGAGTCAGTGGTTTGATGCCCAGCTATATTAATGGCTGGTAGAATGGGTTGATGGAAACACAATGAAATCCTACAGCAGGAAGAGAATAGGCTAGGTGGCCACTGGATGGAAGGAACCTTGGAAGAAAAGGTCCCAGGAATCCAGGTGGACAAGTGCCCTTGCACCAGAGAAGTCTATCAACATACCAGGCTACACTAGATCGAGCTTATCTAAGACCACATCTGAAGTGGTGTGATCTTTAGGGTCCCCAGTATGAGACAGACAGTGGGGGGACACTAAGGTGGTGAGAGGATGGAGCACATGATGCATGAAGAAAAGGCATTTGTTGAGCCCGAAGAAGAGAAGGTTAAAGGTGGGAGGAACTTCACCCGACTTGGACTACCTAATGAATGGGTGGCAATAGAGGAGACAGACAGACCCTTTTCAGACACGTACACCAAAAGGATGAGAGGCAACAGGCACAAGCTGTAGCAGTGGAAATTCTGACAAGAAAAAAAGGGAAAGACACAGTGAGGGTCAAGTATGGAAATGGATGACCAGAAAAGCTGCAGAATCCCAGTTCTTGGAGATACTCACCCGGACAAGGCCTGAGTAGTTGGATCTAACTTGTAAGTCAACAGTGCTTTCAGCGAGGGGTGAGACTAAACACCCTCAAGAGGTCCTTCCAGCCCAAATGGTTCTGTTCGTCTTGAACTTGAGCTTCAGGAGCAGAAGCACTGTTCATTAAAATTTACCTGTCGCCTTTGTTTCCTCTAGTAATTATTCTTTATTTGCAAGCCAAAGCAACTCCTGAACTATTAAAAGAAAAAAAAGCCAGCAGCATAAAGGTTTCTAAGCATGGACACAAAGTAAGGGTCAAACCTTCTTTAAGATTTGCTCTAAAACATTAACCCCAAAATAAGCACGCGCTCTCTCAAGTTGTGCGTGTGCTTTTCCCTCTCCATGAGGCTGCCCTGGAACTCAGAAAGCCCACTTACCAGCCTAAGTCAACTGACAATTGCTCTGAAAACGTGTGTATGTGGCTCTATTGGATCAAAAATTGATCGGAAGAAATCTAAAAGGCTCTCATAATCTCCAGTCTTGCTCTTTTGTTACACAAACAGGAAAGTCCTGGGGAAGAAGAGTCATGATAAAAAATAGTTACATTCCTAAAAACACCTGGACATTTGATTCAAAGAACTCCTGAGTTTTTATGCACATTATATGCTCCCATTATCCCAGGCCTGACAGAAAAATACTTGAAGTAACCAGAATCACAATGGATATATCTCTTAAGTCTGAACTTACATCAGCAATTATCAAGAAGAAAACAGCAATTTTGCTGCCAAACCCAAAAATTCTGTGGCTCCTCTCCCCCCTGTCCCATTGTCAGATCAGTTTAAGTCAAAATGCTCCTACTTATTAATTCAGGCCAGAGAAAAAGATATGCATAAGCTGTTTTAGTGACATTTTATTAAAGTAATTTTTCAGGTTTCACCTCCCCCTCCACATATGTGCAAATTTCTTCTCCTGGCAGTGAGCCACAGACCAATTTTGAGGTGGAAAACAGTTGTAGGGGAAAAAAAAGAAAAAAGAGAAAAAAAAGAGAAAGTCAGAAATTACTTTATAAATGGGTACATCTTATAATACATTACAAAGCTCCCTTTAGTAGCCAAATGGTCCATGAGCATTACACTTTATGTAATATCACAAATGCACAAAATATGCTTTGCATATGATTGCAAAAACAGCAGCACTCTGGAGCCAAGCACATGGCTTAATATTATAATTACGAGTCTACTTCAACGTAGTGGATTTTAATAAGACTTTAATAATACTGGTATGAAGCCAAATTACATAATGTCCCAAAATATGAAACAAAGCTTTTATAGAGAAAATAAAAGCTCATTGAAGTATAACCATTTTTAAAAAAACAAAACAAAAAAACCAACCACCAATGTTATCTAAACAAAGCCATTAGGCATATTTAATTTAAAAAAAAATCAAATTAGAGAAAAAGGAACTCCAATCTATTCCCAGATCTCAAGATAAAATTAAAAAGGATATTATTTTAGGCAACATTTATGAAAATGAAGGTACTACGCCAGCACTGGGAAACAAGCTAACACCGTAATTACCTCTTTTGGCACAGATACGGATATGGGTTGACAATCTCCAATTTCTCTCAAAGGACAAAAAAATGACCGAGTTACCGTACAGGTTGACTTGAAGACTGAGCTGTGTTGGATTGTCTAGGAACAGCTCAGACCAATAGAATAATTTCCTTCTACACATGCAAACCAGCTCCATGTGAGAGTCTTGAAAGGTAAAGAGCCAAATGATTTACTCCCTCAGACCCTTCCAATTCTGGAGCTTTGGGGAAAACAAGGAGCTGAAATCACCTGTAAAGCTCAGTCCAGCAGGGACCAGTCTCAGAACAAATTCCTCTCTCTCCCCATCCCAGGTACAACAGCATTAAATAGCAATTAAAAGAAAAAAAAAATATCAGTGTTTCGTTTGTTGGATAACGCATGCAGAATGTCTCACATTCTTAAAATTATATCTTTTAAATATTAGTGTTGTGGTAGTTGGAAAATTAGTATTTGCACGGATAACATTTTTTTGTCCTTTATTAAGATGAGCTATTTAGATCCACACATCCAATAGAGAGATCAGCATATATTAGCGTATTCCAACTGGTTCCAGTAAGCGCCACCGTTCAGCCGAGTGAAATCAGCGCTGACAGCCCATCAGAGCAGGTGGTGAGGAACGCAGCAAGAATCACAACAGTTTTCTTTACATACATTACATTGTCTCATCTACATGTCTCTAGACTTTTTAAGCAGTTTCGATAAAGGCATTAAAAAATTTTAAATAGATTTAGATTCCGCATGACAAGACTAAGTGAGGGGGTACATTTTATGCCTTGGATTTCTTAAGAAGTCTCCTTTAGCTACAGAAGCCATTAAAAAGTTGCAAGTAACTTGAAGATGAAAGGCATTAGCAGCTTTTTAGAAAAGGATAATCACACTCTTCTAGAGACTTAATGAGACTTAATTCACAGAAGCTTTTGACTTGGTCTGCTGTTAATTGAATCAAAGTCGATGATGATCTTGTTACACTTTGGCTTGAATTCCCTAAAATAAAGAAAAATATAGATATTAGTTAGCGAGTAGTTAAAACATTTTGCTTGCTTTAGCTCCAGCTAAATTTTTGAAGGAATAAGGGGAAAAAAAAAAGAAACCCTCCTTGGATTCACATAGTTTTCATCTCTATGGGAGCCAATTATAGTGCACCACACTGAGAAAAACCTGGACAAGAAAGACTAAGACAAAAAAGACACATGGAGTGTGTTCGCCTGTATGTTCTTTGGCTATTGGAGTTCATAAATTACCCAGGAGTCACAGGACTTTTAACAACTTTGCCGCAGGTGGTGGCATCACAATACCAGGGCTGGGGTTTTTCTTCGTATATATTTGTATTTCAAATATATTTTCAATTATATTTTCAAATATTTATAGGTACACATATATGTATCCATAAAAATATTTTAATATATGGCACCTGTATTATATATACACATATATGTATACCTATGTATATACAAAAGATATTTGGAATATATTTTGATGACTATTGGTTACTTTTTTTCCTGCTAAATTTTCAAAGAACACTTTCAAACCTAGCCTCAGTATATTAAAGTTTGAGGTTTTTGTGCTAGGGGAATAGATCACATTAGGCATCAGGCTGGGGGAAAACCCAAACTAGTTAAGAGGGAATCATTTAAAAATTGTAGCTTTAGAACTGTAAAATTAATACTGCCACAAAATGTTTCCTTTTATTATCATTAGAGCATCTGCTACAGCAATTAGCAAAGAAGGTATTTGGGGACCCAGCATATATTTTCCAGTCTACCAGTAAACAAAGGATTATGCAAATAGTGTGGATTTAGTGCCTAATTAAGCTCTGCAGTTCAGTTCAAGAGATTCATTAAGTACCACCTACATCCTTAACAATCAATACTAGAATGAGTAACAGTCAACACAGAAAGGCTCCCGCTGCTGACCACAGAAACTCTGGATACTTGGTCCAGAATAACAATCCAAAATGCAGGAAAGACTTCTCGCCCTGGAGAAGTTACAAGATTTGACTTGCAAGAGAATGATTTATGCTTCTTTGTCAAATGGTCTTAGTAGAAAGGAAATACACTGAAGGACTAAAACTGAATTTCAAGTACTGCTGTGTTTTTTCACGGATGTTTCTTAGCCCAGTAGGTACCTTTCATCCTAAAATTTTATCTGTCAGAATTGTTATGTTTGCAAATTTTTCGAAGTCTTTATATTAATATTGTAAAACTTTTTAGAGTTGTAAAAGCCTCCCTGACTGCATAATTAGCCTCACCCCCAGCATGTTATTGCTATCAAACTCACTGTTGAACAGATTGTCTTTAGGTATCTCTGTCAGTGTCTTTAAAAACCCCACTCTTCAAAGATTTTTCAGATTCTCATTACTTTAAGGCAAATATTCAGAGTTTTATGCTTTTCTCACATGAAAAGCTGGACAGCTACAGGCACCAAGAATTAATTATGGGTGGCTGGTTTGACACCATCCCAAATTGACTGCAACAAAGATACTAAAGTTTCAATAAGGATCGGGTAATCCACAACAAAAAAAAAAAAGAACTGGACACTTGAGGTTTAAGGGACTTGAGGAGATCACCCAGTTTAACCTCCCGCTCAAAGCAGGGTCGATGACTCTTCCCCCAGTACAATGTAACCAACAGCCACCCCATTCACAATTTCTCGTGGTCCAGGAATGTCTGAATATTCCAAATGGAGCATTTTCTCATACAAAGATAATGAAATTGAAATTTAACCACAGACAAGACCAAAAGAATGGTGCAACAGCCTGCCAATCCAGTATCTTTCACAGGCATCCTGAGCACACCATCTACAAACACCACCGAAGAGTAAAACACTGCACGATGCAAAGAAGAACTTTTTCCCTAAAGTTGGTCTCTTTCACACACCATTTTCTTCCTTTCCAAAAGAAAAATGAAGTTAATCCCAAGTTCTCTTACCTGTATATAACACCCGCTAAATCAAACATCCGCCGCGCAGCTGTCATTTCTGTAGTGTCATGATACTTGTCAGACATAAAAATAACTTCCTTTATGCCTAAAAAAGTCATTCAGAAAAAAAATGTTAGAATTACACTGAAAAAAAAGGAATGTCTGGTGCCCAAAATCAGAAAAGGCAGCATTCATCCACACATTCTGGAACTCCTCGGTACAACTCTACTTCCCCAAATACTATAGATTGTAGTTGAGAATAAGGCTATGTAAAGTACAGCTGTTTTGGAAGACTGTTCTTCCAAAAATGCTGGAAAATTCCCGCTTTCACCTAAGTTTAACTCAGAAAACCAGAAACAAAAACTCGTGGGCAAAAACACCAAGACAGAAAAGGCTAGAAATTAAGCACTTTTGCAAAAGTAGTTGAAAACTTATCTTTCTATCTCTCTAATAGATAAAATTCCCTCCAAAGAACTTAAACCCCAAATCTTATTCCCCTTCCAAATGCATAGCTATAAAAGGATGCTTCTTTTTCTTTTGTTCTCTGTTTTATAAAGAACTCCCAATCCCAGATTCAAATCCTTACAAAGGTTGTCCCAAATTGTGGAATGATCACTCAGCTCAATCCCTCAGGCAGGGGGGAAGCCTAAAGGCTGACCCAGGAGAATTCCCAAGCCTTTCAGAGCCTATGGGCATCCTACTGGGTTTACCAGACATGAATATCAATACACTGCCATTTAGTGCTGGCCCAAGCATGTGAGGAAGAGGATGAGGACTACATTGAGGACAAGCAGCCAAGCTACCTTGAAGACCATTTGATTTTGATTAAACAAATAAGAGAAATGTAGCACAAATACCAAATGCCATCGTCGTTCTCCCTCCACCTCCCTCCATTTCAAACCTTACTGACCAAAATAAAGCAGCGCTATGTTTGCTACTTCCTCCCTAGATTCCTGTGCTCATTGGAGGTGAGAGAAACTCCCCAGAAGAGCAACCCGTGCCAGGCTTGCGAGATTTTACTCAATGAGCAAAATATATGCTACCTTAAGTGGAGATTTTTACGGAACCGAAGCCTACTGCAGATACTGCCTAATCTGAAAAAAGGCGACACATTTAGGCCAGCACGCTTGCTGCAGTGGCACAGATTTATAACAATTGTAATGAAAGACATAATTAAAGTAGGATCATAGAAGTCCGATGACATTTATGAGCAAAGATATTTTAAAATCTTCAAATATCTACCATGCATCACATTCAAATTAAAATTTCATGTATATACTCCCAACAGACCTTTTGTCATGCAGAAGTTTATTTCTTTCTGCCCTACTCTATTCAGTGTGTCAGAGCACAGTAAAACTGACAGTAATTATATACAAAGCCTGTGTTGTTCTTTGGCAGCTCCTGGTCTAAGAAGTTACAAACCTAAATTAGAAGCACGCTTATAATCACAGAAGATGCAATTAGCACTGGAAAAATTTGGCACCGTTCAGATGAAAAAAAAAAAAAAAAGAACCAAAAAAACCCCCCACAAGTAGCATCTTATGAAGTTGACAGTGCAATTAATTTAGATCTAACAGCAGCAATTTAACATCAAATACATCCATGATAAGATACCAAGGAGCAGGCAGCACTGCAACCCTGACAAATCAAGCTGGCACTACTCCTTACCTGCCTGGATGATGAGCTTTGCACATTCATTACATGGAAATAAGGCAACATACATGCTGCAGCCTTTCACGTCAGCCGAGTTCTTGTTCATGATGGCATTCAATTCAGCATGGCACACTGATTTAATTAAAAAAAAAAAGAAAAAAGAAAAAAGAGAAAAACTAATTCATAAATACCGTTCATTAAAATAAATCAGCCAAAGTAAAATTAAAGTGTTACAATGTAACTGCTTACATCCTTTCAAAGGCAAATAGCTTGCACAGCTTGTCATAAAGGGCAGGGAGGAAGAAATAAAAGTGGAAATACCAAGATCAATGAAGGTCAATTGTTGTGACCAGGCTGCCGATTAGTAATGATATCATTAAGCACATTAGCATTGCCATTTGCTAACACCTATCGCAGGCAACAAAGCCGTAGGCTGTGGGCCAAGTAGTTGCAACCACCCTAAGTGAAGCAATATCTCACAGCTTCACAACTCTCTCGAGTACCTAATTGCCAGTATAAAACAGCTCATTTATGTGTTTACATGCACAGATAGGAACAGTCTCAGGGTTAGAAGAGCGCGCTGTGTGCTCTTAAAGGCAGGAGAATCGCGATGTGAAAACCCAGCAGCTCCGTCCTCCGGGTCCCAGAACAGCCTGTGTGATTCTCTCACCCCAAGAACACACAAGACACGCTCAACCATAAATAAAAGTCCCAGTTTTAATATTAAAGTGAATTTACTGCTCGTTAAAAGGTGCCAGACTGCCCAAGCAGGAAAACAAAGTCCTCCGTTTCTCTCCAGGGATTTAAGCTGGGCCAGGGAGCAGCAGACCGCCCTGCCTTATTCCACGGGAACCCAGGAGCTCCTGCTGGACAGATTGCACCTGAGGGTTGAAGCTTTCATGCTCTACACATTCAGCAGATTATTGAAACACGGGTGAGAAGGCGGCAGCTCCTGTCATCCACCAGGAACCACTGAAAAAAAACTTTTAATATCTCTGCGATAACTTCCTAGGAATGACAGCAAGTTGCATGATTTATACACCGTCCCACAAAGAACCTGCCTGCTGCCCTGACTTAAGTCATCAACAGGGGCTGAAGTGTGATGTGGATTCAAGCTCATTAAGAGACCCGTGCCTGCAGACAACATTAAGAGGTTTTCCACTGCTTGTTCTGAAGAACAGATTAAATAATTTTTTAAAAAAAAATTTTAAAAAAGTAGTTTTCCCGTCCCTTGCATACATGAGAAAATTAAACCAGGCAAAGTTTCCTAGCACAATTCAGAGCATACCTGCTACCATACGCTGACCTCTGTGTGAATGATCTCACCACACGAAGAACAATCAAGTGCAGGCGCTTCCACACGCGGGAATCCTTGTGGAATGGAAATGTTTTCCGTATGCGCTAAACGTCTACGTGGAATTTTCTAGGTAACAGCTAATGCGGTGCAAATTTACATCCTGACTTACAGCACGTGAACTTTCCCGTGCAGACAAGTCACAAAGGACCAAACACGTGCTAAAGAAAGCTCAGCATCGACTTCTGCAAGCAGCCCCCAAGCGTCGCCACGGCCATGCCATCCACATACCTTCTCATAACCACTAAAGCCAGAAACTAACATAAAAACTAGGAAATTAACAACAAAAAAACCCAGACACCATCACATTAAGGTTTCTGTTACTATTATTATTGTTTCTATTTCAACCCTAATTGGGTCACACTCTACTTTAACCATTAGCCATTAATTGTACAAGATACACAATAACATGAACCCACACATTTAGAAAATCCAGAAAATACATTTAACTCCAAGTATATTACTGAGTTGCATTAATCTTACATAGCCTTCACAATAAACAGGCAGAGAACTATTTTTCTGGGGTTACAGAGGATTGAGTGAAAAAGAGTGTCATTATTTCCGCAAGTGGAACTAGGTTATGTCAACAGGACAGAAATATCACTTTTAAGCTTCTTCGAACAATATACTTATGTTCTAGGCAGCAGTCTAAAATATGGAAGGCCTCCAGAAGGAAGGGTGAGGGAATGTTTTCAAAGGCTCACAGAACTAAAAAAAAAAAAATAATCTAATCCTTTCAGTAAATATTTTTCCTTCACTTAAAACTCAGAAATCTTCAGCCATAAAAGCAAACAAGTTTCATTATTAGTACTGCAACAAGTTTCCTTCCTGTACTGATGAGAAAGAGAGGCTCTTTCATCAGACTTCCACAAACTTTCAACAACAACCTCTTCCCAAGCGAAAACAATTCCAGGCCAAAAATAACTTCTAGAGGATAATCAGCTGGAGCGAGGGAGAAGAGAAATTTTGCCTCCTGATCATCTTAACACAATCTGAAGCTAAGAACAATTACAACTCTCCAGTGTGGAAAGAAGAGACAGAGACAGTAATAAGAAACAGACACTAATCATTCCAAGACAAAAAAACAGTGGGTGTCCCAACAAACCCAGCAGGCTCCCATTTCAAAAACAAAAGGAGGCAGATTTTTTCATGCATGCTGTAGTCCAATCAAGTATTTCTTACTGCAGAAAGGAGTACAGGACTCAAAAGTTCGCAATGATTCCAGAAATCATGGTTTTCCTCCCAATATTTTTTTTTTTTTTTTTTAGTCTACAGGGCTATTAAATGCAAACCCATTTGGGTTCAGTTGTTGGAACTTGGAAGAACATTCTGGGGAACTATCATTGCATGTGTCTTTGCTTTATGCATTTCCCTAGACATCTGCTACTGGCCTCAGTAAGGAATATTCTACTAGATGGTCCTTAAGAAGGTACAGGCATCAAATATTTTTAAGCTCTGTCAAATATTCCCCTCCCTCTGGCAGACAGGCGTTGACTGTTACAAATGTATAGATAAATAGTCTGTTGTCCCCATATTTTTCTTGTAGACCTGTCCAGCTTTGTAAAGAGCACTAGTGAGAGACACAAAATAAATCCAGGAGTCCTAAATCCCTCTTGGTAATGAGTAAGTAGTTCGCATTTGGCATGTCACAAAGTTTCCTAACCTATTAAGAGCTCCTCCTCATACATACTGTTCTCTCTCAGACAATAAGAATCCAACTTAAAATATCCTTTCACAGGTGCAAAGTATTGAGAACTCTGAAAACTGTATGTTTAAACAGACTAGTAAAACTAATAATTTTTACAATACCCTATGGGGGCCCCTGGTGCTTCATTTTTGGTTTTTTTTTTGTTTTTTTTTGTTTAAATAATCTTCACATATAGCCAACATAAGATTAAGTCTGCAACGCTGGTTTCCATTCTGGAAAAGTGGCTTGAAAAGTATTCTCGAAAGGATTCATTAGCTGAAGAAATAACCGTGCAACAAGAAGTTTGTGTGTGCTCTGACATTCCCACTGCCTGCTACTACAGTCATGGAGGGGGAGGGGTGGAATGAAGCAGAGGAATGACTGCTTCATTACTGGTAGCATTAATTGCTAATGTTTCTATTTTTCTTCATTGCATACCGCTTTGTGTGGCATTTATGAGGTGGAACTCATCCCTGAGCCAACCTGTAAATAAGATTTTTAACCTTAAATAAGATTTTTATTTAACCTATTAATGGTCATTTTTCAGGGTTAACCAGTTAATGTGAACATGCTCTTAGTGGGCTGCAGTCAGAAGTATCCTTACCACCTACTAAAAGTGTTCCGAGTAGAGATTTTACAAGAACCACAGGACTAGTCAAAATGGCTCTTAATACTGTTTAAGGGCTCACATGCTTGATGAAGAGCTTAGGGAAGGGACCACCATGACACATCACCTTTTAAAGAAGCAACCAAAGAAGGGGCTGGGGGCAGTGACCTTTCCATGTGATTAACCACTGAGGCAGACTAGGAATTCTGATAAATTATGCACTAAATATGGTGTTACATTTGAAAATAGTGTATTCCAATGCATACAGATTGACACGCAGCAAGTTTTGACTTATAGAATCACAGACTGGTTAGAGTTGGAAGGGACCTTAAAGACCATCAAGTTTCACCCCCCAGCCCTGGGCAGGGACACCTCCCACTAGACCATTATTTATTAACCTAAGGTTTTATGCTGCCATGTTAAACAACTTAACAAATACTTTGGGTTCACAACACAGATCTAAGGCAATAGCACAGTGTTTTTCCAACATAATCCTGGCACAGAAATGGGTATAGGGAATTCTGGACCTGGCTCACTTCTTATGCCTTTTGGGTAAAATCTTTACCTTTTCATATTCATCCCTTGTCCACCCCATCTTTGCCCAAGCTCCACCTCCCAGTTATCCTTTACTCGCTGGAGACCTGGCACTGAACATCGCCAAAGATCACAGAAGGGACAAAAATATTATTGAAAGGAACAGGGTCTGGAGTGACAGCCACTGGGGACATCGTGCTCCAAGTTGGTTCTACTCCCAGCAGAACACTGAGGTGTTTCTTAGTGGGCAAGCACAATGAGAAAAATTATTCTTGGTGTTTTCAACTCTCCAAACTTTCAAGATACTTGATGTGTAACACCAGGATTGGACAGAAATCCCTGCAGGACAAGAGAGTGGGTGGCTGTAGGTGGTAACTGTCTCCCGTAAATCCTCTTTCCAGCTGAAGCCTCTGCTCAGCACTACCAATTGGAGAGAGAGCACCACACTTCTTCAGAGTGCCTTATCAAGTTTTGTGCTGTCAAAATAACAGCTTCTAGAAAAGTAACATTTGCCTGAATATCTCCAAGTGCTCATCTCTCAAAAAAAAGAAAAAAAAAAAAAAAGAGGAAAAACTCATAATCCTAACAGGAGGAAATGTTGATAACAGTTTGTTTCATTTTACACAGCAGGTACTGTTCAATTAGAGCGTACTTTTTGCCACAGCACATATTTTATCATATCTGAACCTGTATAAATATTTGTAAGCATATTTACTCAATATTTTCTCTATTGCTCAGAGGTTTCTAAATTTGCCAGTCACTTTAATTTAAAACTCTCTTAATTAGAGACTGGTTGTCAAATGGATGTTCTTAGATTACAGTGGAGACAGAGGGCATAACAGGAGCACAAAAACTAGCATCAGTGGGAAGACTTGCGTTAATAGGAGAGAAATGTAGTATTTTAAATGATCGGCGAGAAGAAACCGAGAATTCAAAGATTTGATGATGCATCTAACAGAAACAGAGGGCACTCACTTTTGACTCTGAAAGCCAGAATTTTGTCTAATTATTAAGAAGCTTCTGCACACGATACTGAAGACAATGCTTCAGGAAGAGCATTTTAATAACATCTTAGTAAAGGAGGTGTTCAAAACTGGCTTGGTGCGTAGAGACATCCCTGCTCCTGTCACTGACTGGCAGCCTGGAAAAAGTCAGTTCCCACATAACAACGAAAACCCAATTTTGTGCCGTGAAAAAATGGCATTCTTCAAAACACCCAGCGCTGTCTGACATAACAAGGCTACACTCCCAACCTGTTCAAATATGTGCTGTAACTAGAAGGATAAAAAAGTTTTAATCTGCTTCAAGATTCTCATAAGGAACTCACAGTATCAATAATATCCAAATGCCTTGCAAACTTTTGCATCCTCTAAGGTAAAGCGAGCACCACCTACCACATTTTGATGCCTTCTTCCAGCGGCAGCTCAGGTCACACTTAGATACAGGTAAATACAATTTTGTTTTAATCAATCACAACCCTTTCCATAACACTCTGCTGAGCAGAACCCAGACTGGAGAGTGCAGGTTAGATACATACCATATATTGCAGCAGACTCAGGATAATTGAGACACTGCTGAATTTCAAGATACAGTAAAATTTAAGAGTGACCAGACTTGTTTAGCCTCATAATAAAAGTTCAAAGGGTTACTGTCTTGGTGAGTGCACAGGGGAAGCGGGGGAAAGGAGGAAGGGTTAATTGCAGTGAATAAAAGCTAAAAGAACAATGCTGGCACATATAAGAATGGATAAACAAACCACAAATAAATTTAGGGTGGAAATTGGAAGTTTTCTAGCCATGAAAGAGTGAATCTGATCAGAGCTGCGGGGTCAATGCATCCATCTGTTCTGCTGGAGCTCAATAAATTTATTATGGGATGATCTAATGAGCTTCTGCAGAGATGATAACCCCAGGGTCCAATCCCCTGCTATGTCTGTGCTGGAAAACAGAGACAGGGCTAGGGATCGAACCTCGGCCCTGAGGCCAACTGGCACCGACTGGCTCCTCTTCACCTTACTTGGGGCTCCATCAGAATTACAGAGCACTTGGCCCTGGGATTCCTCAAGGCTCCACCAGTCCCATGGCTCCACGTGCTTATTTTGTATGTCTTGGTTCAAAGTGCATAAAGAAGCGAGATGACTTTCTTGCAGCCCACCAGAGCAGTATTTTCACCACGTGAAGCAGAGTACGTGTTGCATATCCCCCAGTATGGCCGGAGGGAGGGAGGAGGGTTAAGCAGACCATCTCAGCAGGCTTTGGCATTACAGGCTATACAGGATGATGGTTTTCTTCCAGCTTTTTTTCTCCCTGCCCTCCGGAGCAGCCTTTGAGCGAGCCGTTCGTAGAGCGACACTCAAGCTTTGTTCCGGAGAAAGCTCGTCAGAGTGGTCCAAAGCAGATGGGTAGAGAGCTAATGCTTACACCTGACCTACAACAGTACACAAAACCAGGCGGTCAGCATTCAGATCCACCCCTGGCCCTTTTCCGTAGCACTGCAGCTGCAGATCCTGTGTCTCAGAGACATAGAATCATAGAATTATCTAGGTCAGAAGGGACCTTTCAGACCATCGAGTCCAACCTTCAACCTAACTCTGACAAAAAACATCACTAAACCATACTGCTAAGCACCACACCTACCCATCTTCTAAATATCTCCAGGGATGGTAACTCCACCACTTCCCTGGGCAGCCTGTTCCAAGGTTCGACAAGCCTTGCAGTGAAGAAATTTCTCCTAATATCCATCCAAATCCTCCCCTGGTGCAACTTGAGCCCGTTTCCTATCACCTGTGGCTTGGGGGAAAAGGTGTCTTCTCCCACCCACTTCACCACACCCTCCTTTCAGGGAGTTGTAGAGAGTAAAGAAGGTCTCCCCTCATGAGCCTCCTTTTCTCCAGGCTGAACACCCCCAGCTCCCTCAGCCTCTCCTCACAAGACTTGTTCTCCAGATCCCTCACCAGCTCCGCTGCCCTTCTCTGGACCTGCTCCAGCACCTCAGTGTCTTTCTTGGAGTGAGGAGCCCAAAACTGGACACAGCACTCAAGGTGGGGCCTTATCAGTGCCCAGTACAGGGGGACCCTCACTTCCATAGTCCTAGTAGCCACGCTGTTCCTGTTATAGGCCAGGATGCTGTTGGCCTTCTCAGCCACCTGGACACACTGCAAGCTCATATTCAGCTGGCTGTGACCAACACCCCCAAGTCCATCTTCCAAGCCACCATCAGCTTTACCTAATAAGGCACAGTGCAGCTCTGATGATGGTGCTGCCAGCATTCCCATAATAAGCTACCAGAGCACACAGCAAGATTGTACCATCTCTGAACAAGCTCGTCAGGAAAAGCAAGGCTAAAAAGTTCAATTTACACAAGTGCTGTGATGATTAGCAAAAGCGGAAAGGAAAACATGACAGTTTAATGAGATTTTAGCAGCAATTCTATGTGTGTCTGCATATACCAGAATTTTTTTAAGCAGAAGACTTTTTTTTCATATATATACTTGTCTGGTCTGTCAACTGTGCTATCAAGATTAATAAGAAACTGCTAGAGTTTAAATGATCTGTAAATTACAAAACAGGTCATTTATTCATCACAGCAGACACTTTATGTTACAAAGTTGTGATCTGTTTTTTTTTTAACTGAGGTGAAGACTATGATTCTTGGGGGAAAGGGTTAGTTAGGAGTTAGACCAACTCCTAGAAATGAACTCATTTCTCCACTGGTATATTGGTTAGTGCATTTTTTAAACATCATGCATTAGAAATTTATACTTTACTGCACATCGTTCAGGGTCAAGGTTAACTAAAAAAAAAATAAAATCTTCTCAGGTCATCTTGTACAAAGATTCCCCATAAATTCATATAGCATTTTTAGTTTAAATTGGTCAGCTTAGATTTGAGTGCCTGGAACATGCTCAGGTCCCAGAGACCACCCACACTGACCTTAGTTCAGAACTGGGACCTTACAACAGCACAAAGATTCAACCAAAATCAATATTCTGTTTTCAGTACTTTCTATTTAATCAATAGGCTAACACTTGTTTCCTCACCCTATAAATAAAGAGCAGTCATACCAAGTTGTTCCACTGTGGTACTGTCATTATACATAAAACCAGTTTTTCTATGCTTTAGAGCAGACTTAAAATTTGGCAGGAGCTGGCCCCAGTATCGGGAATACATCTCTTATGAAAAATAATATGAAACTGTCTCCAGCTTAAGAGTTAGAGGTTTTATAATAAATTGGTAAAGTGAACAAGGACAAAGTACCGGGGTTTTAAAACTCAAGTATGAAACTGATGAATTATGTACTGAGCCACCACATATCATCTTTCACTGCGGTGCTACAGGAAACCAGGAAATGTAATGCTGGTTTTCCAAGAGCACTCTGGGTGAACACAGGGGACGTCAAAACTCATGCAAGTCTAATTTCTGCATCAGACCAATTGTTAGAAGTTCCAACTAAAAAACTAGAATTAGTAGGCCAAGAGAAATACTCTATGCTGGAAAAGAGGATCTCTTTGCAAGAAGCTCATTTCCCCCCACTCAGGCAGGGGGAAGGGAAAATTTCTCAGGCCTCTTGTTTGGCTTTGTGATTCTTCCCCTGCTGTTCCAAAGCCCAGGACAGGCTGAGATGCAGCACAGGATGAAGGAGCTCCTCATACCCCTCTTTCCTGCGCCCATGGCTTCTGCTGCACAGAGGTGCAGCTGAAACTGGTGTGGAAGCAGAAAGACGAAGGGAAATTTAAGAGCGCATTCACTCCTGGCTTCCTTATCAGGTCTAATCAGGGTTCCTCCCCAACATCAGCTATTGCAGGCCAGGAGGCAGGTCTCAACTCCTTTTCCATGCCCAGAAGACAGCACTGAAGCTGGAGGCCACCCAGCAAGTTGTCTCCTTGGTTCCTGCAAACCACACCTGGCCCAGGGGAGATAACTACTACCCTGATGATAATAGGTGCACCAAGATTTGCAGAGGACTCTTCAAAGTAGGCTTGCAGAAGGTCCAACTACACCTGCTGCAAAGACAGATCCAAAGCAGCAGTCGACCACGTTTACCATGAAACCATCCTTGCTCTTCATTCCTTTTGCCCATTTAGTAAATGGGAATCAAACTAGAGGCTGAAATAACCAACAAAATTTACCTCACCCGTAGGAGGGTACACCATGAGGCAGAAATGGCTTGGAGTGACAGAATGCAATCACATACTCAAGACAAACAAAACCCAGCTCCTTCCCAATATGTATTGCCTGTGCCATCAACACCTGAACACTGGAATTTCCCACAACCACACGAGTTTTTTTTAACACTGGTGTTTTAGAAAAAAATGTATTTGTTTTGCATATACATGCTCTCTGTAATTTCTGTGGAGACAAACACTCAGAAGCAGCAATCATCTGCATACACTGCAACTGTGTGCTAATGAGCTGCATTATATTTACAAGTTTTCACTACACGATCCAAAACGGCTAATCCTGACTTCAGCAGGAAGCCAGTCCTTCGTAAAGACTGTTTTCATTTATTTTCAGAGCTGTGATTTTCATCCTGATGTACCACATACGGGCACATTAACAAAATCAGGAGAGTGGAAGAAAAACTGATTGATATTCTACCAGTTGAACTTTCACCTATACAGACATCACAAGTGGGAGCGATCAACTACAAGAAGCCTTACCATAGGGATATTTTGTGTCTAATCTGTGTGCTGCTGTTCTTGTCCAGGGCAGTACATCATCGCTGCAGCCATTTGGCATCCCATTGTATCCAATCCCAACAATCTTGTTTTCTGAATTTACAATGCAGGCACCAACCTAAATAAAATGAGATTTATGTGGTATGAACAGCAGGCAAAACGATGCATCAACAAGGAAGATGAGACTTGAAGAGTCAGTCCCATAGTTTGCATTTAAGAGAAACAATCTTTACTTTATATTAAGTCACACCATCCAGCAAGCAAGGCTACAACTGGGCCTAACTGGTGCTGCTGTAAAATACATCATAGAATGGTTTGGGTGGGAAGGGACCTTCAAGACCATCCAGTTCCAAGCTCCTGCCCTGGGCAAGGAAACCTCCCACCAGACCAGGTTGCTCCAAGCCCCATCCAGCCTGGCCTTCAACCCCTCCAGGGATGGGGCAGCCACAGCTTCTCTGGGCAGCCTGGGCCAGGCTCTCACCACCCTCACAGCACAGAATTTCTTCCTGAGATCTCATCTCAATCTCCCCAGACACAACCCTGCTACCCCTCTGGTGAAGCAGCCCCCATCCCAGCTGCCAGCACTGTTCCTTGTCCCACTATGAAGTGAACCAAGTTCAGGGAGCAGAACCAGCACTGAATGATCCCTACTAAACAAGCTTTCTGTCAGTTCAGCGCCCCAAATGAGCTCTTCCAGCTGCAGCAGCAAAAGAAAAGGTATGGAAGATGGAACAGAAATTCAGTAGTGTTGATCTAGGCAGAGACAGGCTCACAAACCCTCCTGGTTTGTTTACACAAACGTGCACCAAAATACCAGAACTTTTAACTCCCACCCTTTACTACTTCAACCCAAGTCTTATCAGGGACCATTCTTACAGAATGGTGAAGCCTCCCACTCTTATGTTTTCTGCCCATATTTTAGACTTATTGACGTGACAATAGTCCTGATTTTAATTCACACAACGAATTAAAATGTGTGAAAATGATATTATTTATCAATTCACACAATGTATTATTTTAGCTCTGAGCTAACAAAAATTTAGCCCTAAGTGAATAACCTTCAGAGAACTAAGAGCCATAATGTACAGAAGCCAGCAAGTAACTTAACATGCATTTTACTGCATGGCTTTTCTGGGATTTGCTTCCTGAACTTTTTCACACAAAGGAAGACTATCAGGACGCCTGGGCCCTGCAGAACAGCATGTTTCAGGAGATGGATCAGTTGCCTCAATCCAATATTCACATGAAAGAAGTGAAGACTGGGGACAGAGTGAAGTAGAGGGGAAAGGGAAACCCAAGGGAGAAACCAAACTAAAAGAAAATCCCAGTCAACCCAAGAACAAACAAAAGGGAATTTTCATACTCTTATAGGTGAAGAAAAGGAACTTTTAAAATGCTGTGTCTTAAAGAATTCCTATCCAGTAGTTTTATTCTCCTCTAACAGTAACTGTATTTACTGGAAAAAGGAGAAAAAAATGCACGTGTTCTTTTAACCTCCAGATGAAAAGAAGATTTACAAAACTCTAAGCTGCAAATGTACACACAGAATTATACACATGAGGTCAGGCCCAGTAAGAGAATTTCTGTAAGAAAAGGTGCTGACCATGTTAAAAATCAAATAGCTATATACTGAAATAACTTTTAATAAGAAATCCATGAAAGTACTACATGTGCATCTGAGGCGATGTGTGATACAGATTAGGTTATGTTATTCTTACACGTTGCCTTCTTACCTGAGAACTTGGATCCTTGCTTCTTTGTGCTGACAAAAAAGCTACTGCCATAAAATATTCAGGCCATTCCAAATAATCCTCTCGCTTTTTGCAGGATGCTTCATTGCCGAAACTATAGTTTATGCAAAAAAAAAAAAAACGAAACAAAAAAACAGCCATCAGCAAACAACACATAGCTAGAGTTATTAGAAATTGTATTCTTTTAATGTCCACAAGTTTAAAGTAAAAAGGATCAGAATCTAAGAAGGACACACATCCACTAATATTTCAATAGTAAAACCATCAGTGTTACATGCTTTCCAGGAACTTATATATGCAACATTTCCTTTCAGGGGAAAGGCATCCAAGCGAGGTTGCAAATTTCAGTTTTAGATAAGATGGCTGAGCTATTCAGAGCACTAAGCTATTCAAAGAGGGAACAATTTAGCCTTTAGAGATAACACTTTGCATGTTTCTAAGATTCAGGTGTATCACGTACTAGCATTCTTTTTACCCAAACAACATAATCTTTTTTAGGATGACTGCGCTAACTGCAAGCCTCTAATCTAAGCTATTTTGTACTTCTGCCTCTGACAAGTGCTTCCTAGACTTCTATTTGGGAGCTCCCTATGCAGTCATTCATTTCTGCCTGTACACTTATTGCCAGGAGTTTGCCTCTTGTTACAACATTTACCACCAAAAACCTGAGGCCATTCTGATAGTCCCTCGCTAAGTTTCTCCTGAGATTACGGCCTACGAAACCCTTCTAAAAACTGAGAGATGGGTTAAGAACTTTTCCCTTTGATATAACATATAGAAGTAGCACAGAAGATTCCTTCTTTCCCTGCACTGGGGAGTTTATTTTGGGGAAAGAAGGAGGGGAAAAAAGGCAACGCATAGTTTTCCCTTGCCTGCTTACGGCTGAAAGACTGCTTGAGCAGTTTAAGGCCCAACAGGGGAAGTTCTGTGCTTTTGAGCTCAAAAACATGAAAGACAGACATTATCTCCTCCCTCCCCTTTCCCCAGCATATTTAAGCTTTGCAAATTTCAAGGAGAGGATCAAATTCAAAGAAATTTCCCCAAACTCTCACCTATTATCGCTACTCTTAAAAACCAAACCAATGCAATATCTCTTATACAATTATTAGCCTATCAAAATAAAAAGGGCACAGTACTTTTCTTCCTGGGCTCCCCTTACTGAGCACTAGAAATTAAGTCCCAGACACCCTTCTAGTGACATACAGCCACGCAGAAAAATACATCATAGGTATCTGCAAGCAGCAAGGTATCTCCTAGCAACACTAGCACCGACACTTCTGGAAGACAAACAAACATCAGAAGACAAGTGCTTTGTTAATTATTATTTTTATAACCAAACCCATGTATTAGAGGCTTGCAGTGAGCTTGTCATAAAGAGGTTACGTTATTTGAGTGAAGACAATGCCAGCACATGACAACATTTCTACTTTAGAAACCTACAGGGTGCTATTTACCGAAGATAAATTGCTGGGTTTGAATAGTTGGTATATGGCACATTACAAGTTAGCAATTTTGGCTTATTCTTGGAATGAATGAGGATCATCTTTAAGGCCATACTCTCAAAATAAGGAAGGAGAAACATCCACTCTTGGTATAACCAGCACACCCCTCCCACACATTGACAACATTGTAAATAGTGCCCAGAACCGTCAAGTGTCAAAGCAAACACACAAATCAAGT
The DNA here is from genome assembly GCA_025769975.1 of Gallinago jamesoni. Classification (NCBI taxonomy): domain Eukaryota; kingdom Metazoa; phylum Chordata; class Aves; order Charadriiformes; family Scolopacidae; genus Gallinago; species Gallinago jamesoni. The sequence goes on along the minus strand of JAOQGH010000032.1, from coordinate 73,319,792 downwards.
ACATGGAAGAAATTCTTTACAGTGAGGGTGGTGAGAGCCTGGCCCAGGTTGCCCAGAGGAACTGTGGCTGCCCCATCCCTGGAGGGATTCAAGGCCAGGCTGGATGGGGCTCGGAGCAACCTGGTCTGGTGGGAGGTGTCCCTGCCCAGGACAGGGAGGTGGAGCTGCATGGTCTTTAAGGTCCCTTCCAACCCAAACCATCCTGTGATTCTGAATGCCCAAACTGGCTAGAGTCATCATAACCAAAGGGCTGGGGCTACACCCTGCTAAGAAAGAAAAGCGTTCAGAGAACAAGAAGCTCACAGCAGAAAGAAGAAATTAGAAGACATGCCCTCACACCTCTCTGTGACAAACTGAGCTTTGGCAGGTTAACTGAAAGTGCTTCAGCTAATTTAAGTGATTATTTAAAATATCTCACAAAGGCAGATAGACAATCCGAAACACCACTTTAATACACTCCCGACTATGTGACACTCGCAGTGATGCCTTTGGAGAGGCAGGAAGCACACAATGCAAACTCCAGCGAATAAAACATTCTGGGGAAAGGGCTCCAGAAAGACAATAGTTCTCTCAACTAAGCGATTGTGATATCTCCTTTTGTTAAATTATTCCCTAGCAACCCTGTTTATTCAAAACACAACAATAGTTACTATTTACTTTTCTGGTAAATAAAGAGCTGTGCTTAAGTGGAGGTCCCTCAGAGTACCAACTTCACAGGGAGAGGAGCCTATCTGAAAAACGAGCAGAAGGCTTACATCAAAGAGAACATTAAAAAAAGAAAACCCTTACTCAATTACTTCTACTTAACATCACCGTGTTCGGCGAGATAATTCCCTCAACTCAGTGTGCAGGAAGGCAGGAGTGTGAAATGGGTATAAAACACTTAATTTCTGATTGAGCAGAAGCCAAGGCCTTGGATAGCAGTCAAGCACACGCAGGGAAATTAAGTTTATGGATTTGGGGCAGCTGATGCTCTTCCTTACGCTCACTTGTAGTTCCAGAATTGCATGAATGAAAGCTACTCTAGAAAATACTACAGCTACCTGTAAAATAAGCAATTAAGGCTCACCCTTGTGATAACTCATAAGAGCTTATGAATAAAAATAATGGGAACTGAAAGCCATGAAGGTAACACTACTCAAGAAGAAAGGGGGAAAAAATATTCTTAAATTCTAGAGCGATTAGTAGCCTATATAAAAGTCTGTGTAAACAGTATTTCAAAGGAAAACAGAGAAAAAAAAGATTCTGCAATTAAGAGGACAGTGCCTCCCTTTTCAATTCTTTTTCATCCATCTAGGCTTCAAGTAAGCTGAAACACCAGCTGAAAATGGAAGAAATTTCATTCAGATGCCAAAAAAAAAAAAAAAAAAGGTCTATCTTAATGAAAAATTTAATTGAGACTCCTAAAAACACAATACATCACCTCAAATCTTTCCACAGGAACACTATGACACAATATAGTGGAGCTGGTGGGTATCAGACTTATTCCCCTTCTCCTTCTTTTTTAAGGTTTCCCTCTGCTTCCTTATCTCTGGTGCCATGCCCGTTATGTTCCACCTGCACTGGAGTAGTTCTCTTCCCCACTATCAAATAGACACTACCGAAGATCAACTACCAATATTTTGTCACCTAACTCACAGAATTTAAGGTAAGAAGACAGGTAAAGCATGTAATAAAAATAAATAAAAAAAAAAAACCCAAACCACATTTCTGTTTCATCTAAGCATCTGCAAAGCCCCTGTTCCCCGAAAGCCAAAGAGGATGTGTTCTTGGTGACTTCCCATACTAGCTCCTTCTTTAAATCTCAAATATAATTTAAGATCGCTTTTATATCACGCAAACGTGGCGCTTCCTTCACTCCGGGTTTGCCACCTTCCCCCCACACAGCTGCTGAGAGATGGTCCTTACCACCGGGAGGCACAGTTTTGAGAGAGAAACGGAGGGGGGAGGGAAACAAAAAAAAACCACCTTTCTTACTGCAGACTAAAAGTTTACTTACTGTGCATTTAAAATTACCAACATTAACACTTTTTTCTCCTGAGAGATTAATCCACCAAGCCGGTAAACACAAACCCTTTGTAGAAATACCGAGGCCCAGCCGAGGAGTACAGGAGTATTTCCCTTCACCGAGCCCTGTGAGGGGAAGCCCCCCCTCAGCCCCACGCTAGCCACAATTCCCCCTCCCGCCTCAGGGCCCAGGGGCCTCCGGCCTCTCCCGGAGGCCACCAGCCGCTCTCTCCCCTCACACGCCGGGGCCGGAACCACCGACCGAGGGGCGAGAAGAGCCTGGAACCGGCACCATGCGGCCTCCTCCTCCTCCTCCCCGCCACCCCTCCGTGCCTCTGCCCCGCTCAGCCCAGCTCCTTCGGCAGCAGGGAGGCGAGACCGGGGGCGGCCAGCCTACCCGTTAAGGTGGCGACCGTGCTGGTGGCCGTTCATCCCGCCGTGGGCTCGGTCTCTGCGGGGCCGCGTTGGCGCCAAAACGGGAGGGGGCGGGGAGAGGGAGGGGCGGGGGGCGGAGCGCTGAGGGGAGGACGGCTGGGTGAAAAGGGTGCCCCGCCGCCATGTCGCGGCCCAGCCCCGCTGTGAGGGAGGGCGCCTGAGGGAGGTTTTCGAGCCCACCCGGGGGAGGCCATTTCCACTCTTGGTCTTCTGCGGGCCTCCGCTGTCCTTCAAATGAGTGATTTTAAGGTGTGGCCTCGTCTTTTTCGGTTTTTTCACAGATGCTTTGCGCTTTGACACAAGCGTGCAGGTTTTCAGCCAGCACACGCTCCTGAGGTAAATGCTATTTATTAAAGTTTCTTTAGCTTATATGTTATATTAGCTTTAGACATTAAAATGTCTAATAATTGGGTTTGCTTTGGTTTTTTTCTCTAGATATATGAAATTGATGTGGAAGGTGAGCTATGGTTTATTAATACCTCCAGCTGCTGCCAGGTTTTGGAAGCTGAACATAGAGAGAGCCCATTATGGTGCAAAATAAGTGGTATAATAATAAATATTAAATGTCAGTATGGTGTGTTTGTCTTCCCGCTGTGAGGAGCTGCCTGCCCTGGCTTGCTGGGGGCCATTGGGGCTACATCTTTTGTGGAAGCACTTGAAGGGGAGCAAGGTACAGATATTGGCTCCACGGGGCTGTGAGACATCAGGAAAAATCGGGTGAAAGCTGCCTAAACGCCAGCCATATGTGTCTCATGTGGTTCCCATGTTGCTTCCCACTGGAGGCAATGACATGCAATGAGCTGGACATGAGCAGCAATGGACAAGAAGCAGAACGCTTGGCTTTGCACCATCAATCCCACCATGGTTGGTGGAAACAGTTGAGATAATGGTGTCCTGCAGCCTGGTCAAAATCTTCCTTTTCATCTAGGAGGACACTTCAGGTTGGGAAAAAGGACATTTTTTGGAAACTGGGTGCATATCATCATGGAACCCTAGAATACCAGGTTGGAAGGGACCACAAGGGTCATCTGATTCAACCTTTTGTAGCAGAAGCCTGCTGTAGACAAGCTGGCCCAGTACCCTGCCCAGTCAAACCTTAGAAGTGTCCAGTATTGGGGAATCCACCACTTCCCTGGGGAGATGATTCCAGTGGCTGGTTGTTCTCGGTGTGAAACATTTTCCTCGTGTTCAGCTGGAATCTCCCCAGAAGTAACTTTTACCCATTTCTCCTTATCTTTTCCATGTGACTCTTTGTAAAAAGGGAGCCTCCATCTTCTCTGTAGCCACCCTTGAAATACAGGAACATGGTGAAAAGAAGGCCCTTCTTTTCTCAAAGTTGAACAAACCCAGTTCTCTCAGCCTTTCCTCACACACAGACTGCCCAGTCCTTGGATCATCTTGGTGGTGCTTCTCTGGACCCTCTCCACCTCTTTCCTGTTACAGTGGGGACCAAAACCGAGCACAGGATCCCAGGTGAGGCCTGACCAGCACTGAGCAGAGTGGCATAATGACTTCTTTATATCTGCTGGTGATGCTCTTATAAATGCAACCCAGCGTCCTGTTGGCTTTCTTTGCCGCAGCAGTGCACTCACACTGGGCTTGTTGTCCACCAAGACACCCACGTCCCTTTCCACAGAGCTGCTCCCCAGCCAGGTCAATCCTAACCTGTACTGCACTCCTGGGTTCTGTTTCCCCAGGTGCAAGACCTGAAGCTTGTCCTTGTTGAACTTCATGAGGTTCTTGTGAGCCCACTCTTCTGCCTCTCCAGGTCTTCCTGCAGGATGGCTTTCCGTTCCTGAGTGTCCACTTCCCCTCTCAGTTTGGTGTCATCATCAAACCTCTTCAGGGTAGACTTGATCCCATCATCCAGATCACTTACGGAGATATTAAACAGCATTGGCCCACTCCCCATCCCTGGGGGGCCCTATGGATGCCAGTTTGGAAAGGAGCTGTTGACCACTACCCTCTGGGTGCGGCCTGTCAGTCTGTTCCCCACCCACCTCACAGACCACTCACCTGGACCATGATGCATCAGTTTCTCTAGGAGAAAACTGTGGGGAGCTGTGTCAAAAACCTTGGAGAAACCCAGGTAAACAATGTCCACTGCTTTCCCCACATCAACCAAGCAGGTTACTTTGTTGTAGGTGGCGATCAGGTTTGTCAAGGATGGTTTGTCCTTGGTGAATCCATGCTGGCTTTTCCTAATCACATGCTTCATTTGACTTTTGGTAGCCCCCAGGAGTATTCATTCCATAACTTTCCCAGGGACTGAAGTTAAGACTGATGGACCTGTAATTTCCTGGATCCTCCTTTCAGCCCTTCTTGTAGATGGGGGCGACATTAACCTTCTTCCAGTCTTCTGGGATGTCTCCCAATATCCACAACTTCTTATGGAGAGTGGCCTCACAATATAGTAGTGCTGTGCCAGAAGCTGTCTTTATAGTTCCTCCTAATTGACCATCCACGTGGTGACCTGCACCAGTGAGTAGACATGGAATGGAAGAAGATGGCTGAGTCAAGGGACCTGCCATGCTCATAGCTACTTTTGAAGCTCTGCCAAAAGAGAGGAAGGCACTGCTAATATGTTTTCATATTTACATTGCTGTATCAGCTATCTTTTTTTTTTTTTTAAACAACTGACAAACCATCAAGTATGAAAATGTTACTTAATTTCACAGATACTCCTATTCAGATGCAACCAGAAAACTTGGCAAAAGCAGCCTGTTATATTTCAACTGACAAGTTTTTCCAGCCCTCAGAGTGGGAAAACATATAGCTATTTCCGTTTGCAAGACTTCTATTATCACAATTGCATATGGACAACAAATGTTCATGTAGGGTTTGTTAATGAATGAAAAGGAACAATTTTAAATGCAAGAAAAGGAAAAGAAATATAATGAAAGTGGCATTGCTCAAGAAAGTGTAAGCCTGAAGGTGAAATGAAAGGCCTGATTATGGCTGATCACGAAGAGAGTTAAAGAGCACTCATTTAATTAATCTGGAGAAAAAATTAGCGTAATTCAGTTCAAAAAGTTTTCTACTGTCTGGATATGTGTTCCTGCACTCTTGAAAAATGAATTAAAATTAATAGTGCTACAATTACCCATGCCAAATTTGTTATTTTTCATAATTAAGATTCTGAGGACAAACCATAACAACTACTAACCTTTCAAAAGCAGTGCTTATATGCTGATCGTACACAGGGAATGATGGATTTTCTGTTCTGTGAACACTGATTAGGAGTTCTTTCAAACTGTTCCCGTCCTCTGAATTTATTGTGGTTTTCAGCTAATATCTGTAACTCAACCAGAACCAAATTCAAAATAATACAATCCCGATTTCTCAAGAAGGAACCAAAATAAGATTCTTGCTCCCTTCTCTTTCCCATCATAGAAGAAATAAATACACACTGCAAAATAACTGCTTATATTTTTAAGCAATGAGGTTTTTAATTTTGGAGTGCAGTTTTCAATGTTCTGTAGAATTACATAAGAATTATATTATTTTTGAAATGAAAAACTTAAATGCTTTTGTCATGCTTGGCAATTATTTTCCTGTAATAATTTGAAACTACTCTTATATCTCCCTCTGTTAAGTCCACAAATATATAATTGTTTTATTTTTTCAAAGGTTATTGACTCTTCTATCTTGTTCTTCCTCAAAAAAACAGACCAATAACGTTCAGGATTTCTAGTAATACAGCAGTGATATATGTAATCATAGAATCATAGAATTGTCTCAGTTTAAAGGGACCTTTAAGATCATCTAGTCCAACCATCAACCTAAGTCTGATAAAAACCATCACTAAACCATGTCTTCATGGCCTGAGAAGGAAACCTTTTGGTGGAATTCTAGTTAGCTGACTCCTGTTGTGCTGCTAAATGACACGTTTTCTGGAAACTTAGCTACATTTTGAGTTTCTTCTGTTTATTTGTTGGGGTTTTTGTTTGGTGGGTTTTTTAGAATTATACTGAAAAGTCCTCTTGTCTCCTTTAATTTTATACTGGAGACTCTAGCCCTGTCCTTACACTTTCATTCCATAGAAGGAGGATGCATGTAAAGACATTAGGAAGAATTACTTTACTGAAAGAGTGGTCAGGCACTGGAACAGCCTGCCCAGGGAGGTGGTGGAGTCAC
>JAOQGH010000032.1:73295279-73313110 GCA_025769975.1 Gallinago jamesoni | reverse complement strand
GATCATTGGTTTGTGCTGGGGTGTTGTGTGTGGGGTTGTGAGTGTGGGGTTTAGTTGGTGGGTGGTTGGTTTTTTTTGTTTGTTTGTTTGTTTTTGTGTGGGTTTTTTTTGTTGTTTGTTGGTTTTGTGGTTTGTTTTTGTTTTGTTGTTGTGTTGTGGGTTTTTTTTTTTTTTATGTGGTTGGACTTGATGATCTCAAAGGTCCCTTCCAACCACTAAGATTCTGTGATTCTGTAAATACGCAAAGTTAAAAGAGTCTGTTGGGCAGGAAGTGGGGAGGGGATCTGAAACCTGGGGTTTCCCCAAACTCAACTTTTATCAAAATTTACAAAAAAGGTAGAAGATGTAAACATTTCATAAGCAGTAAGCTAAAATATAAGCTTCTTGACTCAGAGAGTAATATTTGCTGTTTGCCAGGATATGGAGTGTGCAGTTTGGTAGAACACCTTGAAATCACTCTCAAAGCTTCAGGGAAAAGTAAAAAGAACTTGTGAACGAGCTGCTTTCTTTTTTTCTAATAGAATGAATTTTTCAGGAACTAATTACGAGATTTGGAGAGAAAGACAAATAAATAAACATGACAATGTCTTTGTATCTTAACATCTGGTTCTTATCTGTCTTTCAGAGAAGCGCTGCTTGCTGACAGGATAATTTCCGTCATTAGAGAAGGGGATTAGTTTTTAGGCAAGTCTCATCTGCCAAATATTTTTCCAAGTAGGAATTTGTACTTGAGTTAAACTTTTCCTCCTATGCTTGCTTACATCCCGAGAACATATTAACTACAAATGCAGCTGCTGGTACATACTGCATTGTCAATGTCTATAGTTAATTTAATCAAGAATATTAATTTATGGCTTCCTCGCCAATTAGATGACGTTCATTGCAGTGTCAGGCTTTGTTCTGTGAACAAAGTCCTATTGATAGACCCCCCTGGCTGGAAGACCTGAACAGGGTTCGCTGCAGCAGCTGGTTATTAAACCAGCCCATTGATAGACTGCAATAAACAGGTAGATTTTTATATTGTAGCATTTTATACAGGGAACATCAGCATTTCAGCATTGCTACAGGGGTTTTAACTTCAGCGTGTAACTCTTTAGACTGTAGGATTTTGGAACTACTTATTAATAAAGGTGGTAAGAAATGCAACTCGTTACCAGCCTTTGATCAAAACCAAAGAGGATGGTATGAGGGGAATTGTGGTGCAGATGGAAGCCTGTTGCAAATCCAGTATTTTCAAACTCAGGTGCCAAAATTCAGGACATTGAAATCTGTGTTTAGATGCCTGCATTTTTACAGAACTGTAAACACTGGATGCCAGAAACTCTTGTTTGTGATAGAATCCAACAAATACTATGGCATTTCTATGAATTTCATATCCTAATAGAAACCTCTTCTCTTCTCTGTTCTTAGATTTCGATGGCTTATGCATTACCTTACCTTTCTGTACCATCTGCTCCTTGAAAACTAGCATCAAGTCCTGGATTTAGGTTTTCTTCCTTCCTGTCCAAGTCAAGACGCTATTTAGAGTATTCTCAGTCTTCCAGACTCAAAATTTCTGCAGTTTCCTAATTCCCTAAATCCAGAACTCCCTAAACCCAGCCTCTCACCTTGGTGAACAGCAGTTTAGAGTTTTCTCTGGGAGCTTTTTTCTATTTGCACTTTATTCTGACACAGGTCGCAGATGAGTATATAAATAATACTATTTAAACAGTCTTCTGTTCCATTTTTGGCATTACAGCTATTTTTTATCTCACCTAAAATTTTTATGAACATATGGTGGTTTTCTTAATTTTGGCTGTCTTCTTCACGCTGATGGTTCTAGTCATAGGCAAATATTATCTTCCCAGTGCCCTGAACACCTTGTCATTTCTTTGATATCAGTATATTTTCCAGCTACATTTGTTCTTTCTCTATGTTATTTGCTGATGCTTTCTGTGGGTTTTTTGCGTGTTTTTTTTTTTTAAGTGTTTGTATCTATGTCTCTGACGAGTCCTCTACTTTTGAAACTCCTTCTTCCATTCATACCTGCCCTTGCATCCAAATTCCCTGTTTTTTTGCAAGCTGGTACATTCGACAGGACAAAGACAAGTGCTGGAAAAACACAATGTATTGATCTTTTCTCCTATCTCCATCCAGAACTGGAAATCCAAGTTAATCTTGCCAAGTTGTCCTTTGGAAACTAAACGGAGACATAAAGTCTTGGACTGCAAGTCTTCTGGCAACCCTAGTGTTTTCTTCCAAAATATGAATTACCTCCTTTGCCCACCCATACTAGTCATGATCATAGCCATTCTCTAATTAGAAATGAGAAATTAATTTTCTGCTTTCGGTATAACATTTTGCTTTCTTGGCATGCTGCTTCTGTACTCAGCACCTGCCTACATACCTCACAGCGTTATATTTCTGTTACCAGCCCCCTATTTTTCAAGGCTATTTTTAATATCCAAGAAGATTATTTTTCTATTTCCATCCCTTCTGATCCGGTGTGATTTTTGTATCATGATGCAGCAGCTTTTCACACTGCTTCCATGAACTTTCCCTAACTCCCAAAGATCTTGTGCAGTGTATCAACGTGCAAGAACTCCAACGGGACAATGACATAACCTGTAATCACTACATCAGACTTGTTCTGAAGGAAGAAACCTTTATTCTTTTATCATGTACAAATAAATATATGGATCCCTTCACATCTGGGCAACAAGTTTGCTCTTCGCAGTCCTTTTATTCTTTCCCTGATACAAATTCCTGTTATGCTTGTCTCATTTAACCTCAGTGCAGTTTCTCTCCAAGTTTCTTCTTCTTCATTTCAAATTTTTCTTTGTTTATGATAGGCTTTAGATTTCTTCTGTAGACAATGTTCCTATTTGTATGTATAATTTCATGTACATCTTTCCTGTCATCTCTTAGCTGTATCTTTAGATTTCATTATTACAGTGTGATAATACTTAAATCTTCATATAAGAGCCTCTATACAGAATCATTTTCTTACATCTTTATATGGAATTTGGCGCGGAATGTTTTAAGTAAATGTGCTAAATCCATTCTGTGGTAAGAGATGAATTACCCTTTCAGCCAACCTGGTGATTGGGGTAAAAAATAAATAAATAAAAGGACAAATATTTCAGGATTCTTAGATATACCGCTTGGGCTAACAAAATGAAACTAAGTTAAAAGAAATGAAAAGAACTGCTGGTTTTGTCCCATATCTCACCTCAGCACAATGAGGTCTCTTTAACCTACTTGCCTTTCAAGTTTGCCAAACATTCCCATTTCCCCAAATACCCATTAGCACCAAAGGCATTTTCCTCCCCCAGTAATAACCACTCCATTCCTGGGACACAGCACCAGGAGAACTGTGATGTTGGAGGCACAAAGCCATCATTCCGTGACGCCCTTGGCAGCAGGGCGGAGGGAGCGCAGGTGCCACTGTCGTATTATATGTGACTATTTTCATCTCTTCCGCCTGAGTTCTGGCTGTCTCCTAAACTCATTGAACTAATTACAGCAGAGCCGCTAACAGCCACGCTGCTTGAACTTATCAATAATGAAAAGTGAGCTGGAGCTGTCAGGAAATACGTTCGACATCCCGGCTTCGCCGAACAGGAACTCTGTGCTCCCTCTGTAGATAGGTGGGGAAATATAATCATTAGTAAACCTAATTTATTTCATAAGCAGAGTTGGCAGTGTGATTCCTTTTCAAGATTTCCTGGCACTTCCCTATTATGAGACTCTGCTTTTAGTTGTCTGCACCAGACAAACACGATTTGTTCTGGCTGAAATAACCCAAGCTGAGCGTTTGCTTCTGCCGCGATTATTTTTTATCTTTCAGGTTCTATCCATATTTTTTACGCTATTGTAACTTTAAACCCATTATAAATAAAAGCATATTCACATTAGGAAGGCATCGACTGGGATGGGAAAGGCAGTATATGGTAAATGAGGAATTCTAGCACGGAGCCACAGCAGCTTTGTGCTACAGAAACCAAAGGATTCGGTAAAGAAGGCAGAGCAGGGTGTGATCTTTGAAGCAGGAATCATTAAGGAATTCAAAGGTGGACAGGCTGTGGAAAGGGAAGACAGACAGTAGTTAGATATTTCCAATTCTTATTTCTCAGAATGCAACAGAATATTTTTAGGTTTCAAAGTACTGAAGAAATATTGTCTTCTGAGACCAGGCTTTACAACAGCCCAGGGAGATAAAGAAATTAAACAACAGATGTACTCTATTATTTTTTTTCAAATCTGAGGAAGCAAAAGTGAACTGAAATGTGATATTCTTCATTTACAGGAAAATAAACTTAAAAAGTCCCCATTACTTGTAAAAAAATTTAGTGGGTTCTACAGGGACAGTAACAAGGTGAACTCCAAATCTCTCCACTGGTAGGTATCTCCTCTGGGGTGAGCATTTTTCCACAGAAGACAAATATCTTACACAAGGAAAATAAGAAACAAGCCAAAAATCATAAGAATTTTGTGAAAACTGGCTACTCTTGTTAGTACAACTTTTTAGGATAAATATGTTTCCATGCAAATAGGCTGTTAGATTGCCTTCAGTGTTGTTTTTTTAAAGGATTAGAGAACAGAGGATTCTTGCTGGGAGATACTGCATGGATTATTTTGTGTTTAAAAAAATTCTTCAAGATTTTGAGCAGAGCGCTTCAGCTGATCTGCAGTACGAGGACCTGAAATTAGCCGGCACAATGGAATCAATATCGAGCAATATTTTGTCTCTGAAAGAAATTCAGTCTGACAGAGAAGAGTAAGAGCAGCGTTAGGAAACCCAGACTCTGGCTAAAAAGCTGGATGCAGAAATTCCCTGTAAAGCAGTACAAATTAGTTGATGTCACCAGAGCAAGAAAACCATAGTGACAGAATAAAATGTTATCCAGGTTCCAGACTACTTTATTATCATCACCTTAGGTCACTAAGCTTCACAAGCTATATCCATCAAGTTTGATAGCAGTATATATATATACTCACAGCTGAAGCTGGAAGGTGCAGTGCTTTAATGTACTAACGATTTACATTAAGACACCTGGGTTCAAAGTCAGTTTATGACAAGAACAAAACGGGTTTGTTGGTCTCAGCCTGCTCTCTAGTGGACAATTGCACATAAACCCAGTCCTCGGAAGAATCCCAAGTATTAGGTTTGTTGGCCAAGACATATGGTGAAATTCACGTTCTCTGGACAGCATTATGAAGAATAAAATTAAACTGGGTATCTGTGCACTCTGCGCTATTCTGAAGCACCGTAAGATGAGAAATTACCGTCAGCATCTCTTAAATACTGTATTCATGTTCTTGTTGCCAGGATTTGAAAGGATACAAGAGGAGGGGAAACAGTACAGTGGAAGGCAGTGAGGACAATCAGATGCTTCCATGTTAGGGGAAAATGAAGACAAGATGACATACTGCCATAACAGACAGACATAATGTTTGTGGCTATGTAAAATAATTGTCCTTATTTAAGCTTTTTCATAATACAAGACACTGAGAAAAAAAAATTTGCATATATAATAATGATAAAAGGAAATATTTTCTTGATACATAATTAACCAGCAAACTCGTGTCTGAAAGACATCTCAGAGACAAGAGCTAAACAGGAGTTAAAAAAAGACTATGCTTTTATATGAATAATAAGAATAGCAAGAGTTATGTTAGTATTAAAATGTATGAGGGATATAAACTCCCATGATTCAAGGTATAAAACAAACATAAATTGCATGCAGCATGGGAAGAAACTACACCCCCAGATGTTTTGATTCACGAGTGCACCCCACACAATGGTTACATTCACTCCAGCAGGCTGGAGTCTCCAGTTTGTCTGGGGTATTTCCTATCCTTCCAAGAAAAATTCCTTAGTGACTCATTCGCAGAAATCAGCTGCAAAAAAATCACCTGGAACTCTGACCCCATTTCAGGTTATTCCCCTTTAAATTGCTCAACCTTTTATTACCCAGGAGAATAATCCTCATTGATAGCCAAGCTTTTATAATTACAATCATATGCCAACTACAGGGACAAAGTCAAAATTTTATTGAGTTAAAGTCTCGTTTCAAAACTACTTTTTTTGAAATATGAAAAAAATGTAGTTATCACTAACTTATATTTGATCATTACTTATTATATATATTATATATTCACATTTACATGCACTGTATTAAAACTCACAGGTTTTTTACATTTTTTGCCCTATCTAAGCTGACCATTCCACTATTTCTCATCGTATCATCCTACCTCACTTATTTGCAGGAATGTTGGAATGCTTCTGTATTCTACAAGCCTACATTTCAAGTTCAAGACAAATTTAAAATTCAGTTCTTATCCACATAATATTGACCTTACGGAGTGGTTACTGTTTACCATGTTTACAGTGCTGTATTTCTAGATGTTACCTAATTAAGGAAAAAAACCCAGTCTTTTTCACTTAGTGTCAGAGTAGCCTCTCTGACGCTATTATGATTCCAAATTTAGAGAATCATCATTTTTAATAGGAAAATAGGTTTTAGCCACACTTTTTCAAAGAAATGCAACTCTATATAGACTTTAAACTGCAATTTATGAAACATTAATTTCCATTGCTCTCTGTTACTAATTATACTATTAGTTTACCAAAGCTCTTCTTTCTGTGGTGCTTTCATAATTACCACTCCTGATTATTTTATTTCCAATCTTCTGATAGTTGATGGCTTACTTAAAGGTTGAGCCAGTAAATGCTAGTGTGAAAATGTGACTTATCATTTACAGAAAAACATTTTTTCTAGGCTTTGTAGATAAAAAGTGAATTTTAACTACTTTTTAAATGTGAACTAAGTGAATCTGAGAGCCTCTAAAAACACAAGGCAAGTAAAGTCAAATCTTAATTTATTGGGGAAGGGAGCTGACTCATAATTTCTGCTTATGTGAAGATGACAGTATGCTTCCATGGGTAAATTCTTACTCCAAAATTATGTATTTATGGAATAGCTTGACAAGTATAATTTCCTTGAAGATAAAAAAAAAATAATTAGAAATGTTAAATAGGACCTAAATTTGTCAAGCATAATGCAGAGGAATGAAACAGCAAAGGCTCATATAACTTCAAAAGAATTTGAATTATGCATTTAAATTCAGACTTGTGGCATGAACTAAGATAATTACCAGGAAAATAGCAGCTTTTGCAGTCAACAGCAGACATTGTATTGAGTTTGTCAATTTTTCTGAGCTGACAAATGAAAGGTGATGGCTGCTGAAATGAGCTGCAGAGCATGAGTACTGCTATGGTCCGTAAGAGCAAATGCTTTTATTCTCAAAGCCCAAAGCTGTAAGAAATACTTATAAAGCTATTTATATTTAGCTGGTTGTAGTGCATCGGGTACCCAGTAAAGAAAGGTTTCTTGATGGAGGTAGCCTTCCGTTTCCACTTGGCATCAAACACAGCTTTCTAAAAATGTTTTTCTGTTCTGTTCTCCGGCTAATTCAGCAGCAGGAGGACCAGGAAACCCCTGTCAGAAGAACTGGCTGCTTGCTTAGAATTTCTGTTGTCCTCCTGACCACCCGCTGGCAAATACTAATGAGCAGAACAAAAATAAGTACGATGGCTGTGGCTCAACATGGGTAGCACTGGAAATGGGGTATAGTGAGTGTACTGGGAAAGAAGAAAACCCACCCATAATAGTGGTGTCTCACTGCTAGAGGACAAATAAATAAAACCCAGTATTTATGCTTTGCAAGATCTTTATCTTGACTTGTGATCTTACCAAAGAGCTTAAATTCCTTTACTTTCTGCAGAGCAGCCATCCGTGCACACTAAAGGAAGAACATACTGTAACCATGACTATACATTCCGGGGATACAAACTAGGGAATGAATGACAGCTCAGGATCAGCCAAAGCTGATCAAAGCCTCAGGAGTCTTATCTCCCCAACTTCTGTGGGAGCCAACTGTGACAAGCTTATCTCTTTGATCCCAAATTTAGAATACGTCAGAAGAGGTTAATCCTACATGTTTATTTTCATATTTGACAATATTTTAAAAATTAAAGTGGTAGGCAGGGCCCAAGCTTCCCATTTTCTCACTGGTTTCCATCACTTGGAAAATGCCATGGCGTGGGAGGAAAGTTCTAACTGTTGGATTTCAGCTTTCAGCTGAAAACTTCAGCTTTTCCTTAGCTCGTCTTCAAAAGGATTCTGGACCGGTTTGCAGAGAAACATGAGTCTAAAAAAGTGCCACGGAAAGGAAGTGAAGAAAATCCCAGTCTCTTTTGAATTTTGGTTTTGGATGCCTTAATGGAACACTCTTAGCCATGATACAGATTTCCCAGACCAGATGGCCACTTCCCCTATGCCCAAAAGTATAGTGCGCTCCACAAGCAGGTTGTCACCCCCAGCAATGGACCTTGGAGTTACCTGAGACATGCCTGGTCCTTCCTATGAGGCTGAGAACTCTGCACCTTCCTTCTGCACATCTCCTCATTGGTCACTGCAATCATCACAACCCACTTCTGCAAGGAGGCCTCAGCACCAAGCCATTCCCTTTGGTTCTTCTGGCCTCTTGTGTGCAAGACCCATCAAACAGCCATGTCCCTGCACAGATACCATGAAGGGCTGGCCCTGTCACCTTATCAGGGAAGCTTAAGGCTCATGCTACCCTCTCTCCATATTTATATTTGCCCCCCAAATCTCTCCATATTTATATTTGTTCTCTACGGACCCAGCTCTGAGGAACCCTGCTAGGAATCTCTTTCAACAACATCCAGACTAGATCATGGTCAAGGAACAGCCAGGGGCTTGCACCCTTTGAATTTTTAATTCAAGAAAGAGTAACGAAGTAAGAAAGGGAGATTTTTTTGAAAAAGGAAGCAAAGGGCGGCTCCAAGTCTCAACTCTGTGCAGGCACCAAGGAGCCTATTTAAGGATATTGTAGTAGAAATACATACTTTCTCTTCAGAAAGACTTCAGAAAAGGCAGGAGGGAGCTGGTGTAACTAACCAGCAGGGTAAGTGAGGTTGTTAGAAGCAAAAATACCTCTTTGAAAATGCTGGAGTCGTGTTCAAATGACACAAGAAGAAAAGAGTTACAAACTCTGGCAGGTTAAATGTGAAAACATAATAAGGCAGACCAAAAAGCACCTGAAGAATGACTAACAAAGGAATCAAAACTAATAATCCTTTTCTCTACAAAACACATCAGGAGCAGGAAGTTTGCCAGAAACCGTAAGGCCAGTTGGTTTTTCAGGGCATAAAAGAGTACTCAGAGAAGACAAGGTCGTTGCAGAGAAGCTAAGTGAACTCTTTGCATTGGTGTTCACTGTGGAAGGAACTGGGAAGATTCCAAATCCAAAACCCTTCGTTGTGGGGGACTCATCTGAAGATCAGTCTGAAATTGAAATTACTGCAGAAGAGATCATGGAATAAATAGATAAAGTGAAAATCACCAGGACTGTGTAGTATTCACTCCAAAGTTCTAAAGGAACTCAAGGATGAAAGAGCTGAATTACTCACAGCAGGGTGTAACCTATTGCTTAAAATTGCTTTGCTTCCGGAAGGCAGCAGATGTGACATCAATTCTTTAAAAGGTTCCAGAGAAAATGCGGGGAATGGCAGGAATGTAAGCCTGACCCGTACTGGGCAAATTACTGGAAACCATGCTAAGGAACAGAATAAGGGGACACCTGGATAGATCTGATTTATTTGGGAAGAGTTAGCATTCTGATGAGGAAAATCCTGATGATAAGAAGTTTTTCAAAGGAGCCAAAAAGGATATGGGTAATATGGGGGTGATGGTGTCGATACTTTGATTTCCAAAAGACTTGAGTCCAGGTTAGAGTTAAGGAATGTCTACAGGGATGGTGAGACTGAAGGTAGAAGAAACACCCGAGGGAGTGCAAGGCAGGACTCAGGGGCTTTAGAGGGAGAACATTATGGGAGGGCATCCTAAGTGTGTTCAGCCTGGCCTGATGTTAGCCTTGGGGCAAGGCTGAGGGAAAGTAGTTGGAGGGAGTGTGGTCCAGAAAAGCAAAGACTTTTTACTGGTAAACATTCACTATGTTATTATTCTTTTTCACACGTGGAACACAACTGTGTTCTCTCTGCATGAAGAGTCGCAATCTCAGGCTTTGTTCTTCTGATTTCATGCAGCCAAAAGAGAAGATGCCCACATTTTTCTGTTTCTTTATGGTGTCTTTTAAAAATCCATAGCAATTAATAAAGCACAAAAACCTAATGTATGAAGTATATAAAGAAAAAAAAAAAAGTGTTA
This sequence comes from Gallinago jamesoni, assembly GCA_025769975.1. Taxonomy (NCBI): domain Eukaryota; kingdom Metazoa; phylum Chordata; class Aves; order Charadriiformes; family Scolopacidae; genus Gallinago; species Gallinago jamesoni. Next base: position 73,302,872 of record JAOQGH010000032.1, on the reverse strand, counting down.
ACAACAGTCTATCTTGCCCTTAATGTGCTCCCAACATTTTCAGTGAGGTCAAAAGTACAGCATTTGGCAAAAGTCTCAAATCAGACTTCTTTTCACCATGAATCCCTATTGAATTCATAGGGGTTTCAGTGGCAAGGAATTTTAAAGGAATTCCAGTTATATATATATATATAACAGCCTAATAGGTTGGAACAGTAATTCTTCTTCCATCAAATGTAATGGGTACTTTTTAGATTTAATGTGTTTGTGACATTTTTGCAGACTCATATTTCCTTTGTTGTCTTCCCATTGCTACAGAGTCACACCCCAGGGTACTTTATGAAACTGTAACTGATGTGAAAACTTGATTGGCAGATTTTTGTGTGTAAAATATATGTTTCATGACATTTTAAAGCCTTGATGGAATCTACTTTGTTCTCTATTAGGCTGTAGTTCCTTTCTGTTATGGGAGAATGTATTTTTGCATTGGGTGCAGTACCAAATACATTGCTTTATGTACTGTCAGTAAAATGTTAAATATTGCTTATGGCATTACGACAGGTATCTAAAAATACAGGCAGAACATTTCTATTTTGGTAAACTGCCCAGACCTTCCATGTAAATAGAATTTTTAATATTTCAGTGTGAAGATTACTAAAATGGAAATCGTGCATGACAAACTACCTTAATTTCTTTGAGGAAATGACAATAAAAGCAGACAAAAGTAAAGAAGTGAAATAAAGTAAAGAAGAAAGTAAAGTAAATACATTATTCACTTGGATTCCAAGGAAGCTTTTAATCCAGTAACAAAAATTTATTAATGAATAGGGCAAGAAGGCGAGGAAGTAATGCTGAACTGGGTAATGGACCGGCTTGCTTACAAAGACAAGGAATGGCCAGAAATGTAACAGGGAGATGACAAATGCAACACCGCAGAGCTCAGCATTAGATCCTCTCCTCCGTCATACTAATGAACCGGAAAACTGACAGAGCTTCAAGGTGTGCAGTTTTATGTGTCGGGAATAGAGGTAACAGCTGGTCATAGGAGGAAAGTAGAGTTCAAACTGATTGGGAAAAAAAACACGTATGTGCCATAGAAGTGAAAATTTTAAATGTCTAAAAGTAAACATAAGGAAGTTAAAAAAAATAACAGAGATTATGCCCTAAATTATGGGCTGTACTGAGCGTGTCAAAGACTGGCGGTGTTCAATTCAAAGTTTAAAACATCAGGTAATTAGGTACATTATTATATTAAATTATGTTCAAACCATTTGGTAAGAATGTAAAATACCGCATAAATACAATCAGCCATTCAATATCTGGCAGCAGCTGGAAAGGACAAAAATTATATGCAGAAGATGGGGAATGCAAAATCCAGACTCACAGTACAAAGGAGTGTGAAAAGAATTGAAAATTAGAATATTAGAAATGTATCCCAGGATGACAAAGATTAACAGTTCTTCCCATCGGTTTACTTGTTTGGCTGCCTTTGTGCAGTGAGCTGGTAATTACGCCAGCAGACACATTAGTGAATGACAGAATTGAGAAATGATTTTTTTCTCTTATCTTCCAGTTATTCTCAGAAAATCAGAAGGAGGTACGCGGGTGGAGGCCGGTACTCGCTGGAAGACTGCTGTGATACTTCTGGGAATAAAGAGGGACTTAGCGCACTGCATTTCAAAAGTGCATATATTAAGAGCTAAGCGATGTTCGTCATGGCTCTACTCTCTAACTAGCGCAGTGTATGCTAAATTCATCGCTGCTCTATACGTCCTGAGTTCCCCACCCCCAAAGGTGCACACTCAAGAGCAGCAAGTGGAAGCGGTGCTATTGCTGCCAAATCCTCCATTTACATGACACATGGAGGTGTAGTCTCCCACCTGCCTTTGCAGCCTTTAGGAGAAGCAGTTCGACAAGATTAAGACAATAAGAAGTGTCTGACCGAACTCATCGGCGTTGAGATGGCTTTTGACAGCAGCAGCTCACACGTAAACATTTGGCTGAAGCTGAAGAAAAGAGATAAGTGATGCTCCTTGAAGAGCTCATAGAGGCACTTAGGCTACTCTGACTGAAAATACAAAGCCGTAAGTGGCCAACTCAGTCCGTAATTAGGGACTGTTTGTGGACTTTGCATCTGGGACTAGTGCTTGCTCTCTGGCAGTTGTCTTTGTTGAGCTGCTAGATGACAAGCTTGCTTTGTTACCTACATTACAGCAAAGACGTACGAAACCTGCAGCTCTCCAGAAGCTCTAGCCCGACACTCATCATCTGAGAATTGGAGTCAATTCTGCACACATAAAATTCATTCTCCACTCTCTGTATTGCTTTCTCATCAATTTGAAGTCTGAAGCTCTTGAGATCTCAGTATTCTGCAGCCTTGAGCTAAGGTCACTGAAAGCTGGAGGATGAAGAATGTGAGATTATGGCTTGACAGAGTAGCTTCTTTGTCAGCCTCTGCCAGCATAGCACACGTATGACAGACAAAATTCTGGAGGGACTGAGGGTAGGGGGAAGAAGAAAATATAGAATCAATTCTTGCAGAAAGAAAATACTATCACGCAGGGTCACTATCTTCTGTTTCATGTGCAAGACCAGTGAAACCATAAAACAGACCCCCCTGCAAAGAAGCCAAACCAAAAGATGCCTATATGTTTCCCCAGTATTTCTCAGAGGTTTTTGTGATAGGGATCAAGGTATCGAGAAGAAAACAAACCACCTTCTTGCCCCACCTGAATCCTCACAGCAAGGGGATGAACACATCTCTGCCATGCTGGCCTGTTCTGTGTTGGTCTTTGTAGAGCCTCTATGTTATTAAGTCAGTATGGAGAGAGTTCATGGCTTTCTTTTATGATTCTCTTGAATTAGCGTATGGCTGTTCTTGCTTAGTTCTTAACATATTTCAGGTATTTTCATCTTTTTACTGGGTGACGGTAAGATAAAGGTGCTGTCAAACTCGCTGATGAATCTTAGATCTATACTTTATATCTAATATTTTCATGAAGAATTCGTCCTCAAAGGCAGATATCCAGATATCCACCTTTGGTAGATTTCCAGGTTTTGTACCCACACATTAAGATGCAAATTATCCCTACCTGCGCTCCTTAAAGCAATCTCCTAATGCTTCTTTTCATAATATTGTCAGTTTCTAACTTTGGACTGCTCAGTTTTGCAGTACTAATGACCATTTTTGGTCGAGTATGCAAAACAGAGCAATCTGCTGTTAGCACAACTGGCATCGGTGGTATTATTCCTACTCTTTGTGAGTACAATGATGAATAGAAATAGGCCCAATGCATTCGAGGATAGTTTCTGGCGATCCTGTTCTGGACAATTTTACATTTAATTGTTTCTTTTACAAAGCTTTCAAGACATCCAGAAATTTTTTACAAGTCTTTCTAATAGGTTGGAAGAAATATAATAAGGTTTTTAATAGCCATGTAGTGAATGAAGCTATGAAAATGAAATGAGGGTAGAAGCAGAAATGGAAGCAATCGTATGGCTGCGCTGTAAAAATAGGACTTGCTGCGAGTCCCTTGCTTCATGTTTCATAATGGACAAGAATTAATATATCAAATGTACTTATTGGTTTCTCTTTTATAACAAAATGCTCATCAGCTATGGTCTATATGGTGGTCTTGAAAGTTGTGGGGTTTATTCTCTACATTTATGAACAATCTGTTTCATCGCCTCAAATCATAATTGACAAAAATGATGTTTCATCCATGATATTTGCAATAAAAATAATATGGCTTCAGGCATCAACTAACAACATTATTTTCTGAGCACAGGGGAATCATTAATCTTGAGAGACAATCAACTGCTAAATCAATTATAAAAATGTAGGTGTTTTCAGTTAGCTTCAATTGTTCATTATGAGAAGAAACTCAAACACTTGGTATAGCTGCCTAAGGCACCAGCCCAGCAAACCTACGACGAAGTTCCAGTAGTGTGCATGAAAGTGAAGCTAAAATATTTGAGTAAATCTTATCCAGGAATAAATTAGTAGAGCACAGGTTGCCATACGCATCAGAGCTACCCCCAACCTCCATTAGCCTCCTCCATTTCTTAATTGCACTGAAATTTGAAGCACTGAAAGGTAGCGGTAGGTCCTATTCACAGCATTTACAGTAATGGTTTTCCACAGAGCTGCCTCACTTTATTCTTGTGGTCCACCTCTCTCCCCTAGGAAAAAAAGAAAACCACCAAAAACCAAAACCAAGCCAGAAATGCAAAGGAAGAAAGAATTAGCTGATGCGGATGGGCCATTACCAAGTCCCTGTGAAGTCCATGGGCCGCACCTCAGCCTGCTGTACAAGACATTCCAGTTGCAAGCATTAGTGAATGAATTTTTCCAAGTATTACTGCAAATCACAATATTCCCTTTAGGTTATCACTGACAGAATTTAAAAATATTTACATTATTTATCAGCTCCTGCATCTCCTCATCTAAATGTAAGCTGTAATCAATAAATCATCAATACCTCACTTCTTTATTCTGTGGGACCTAAATTATGCAGCTTTCCATTGTTTATATATATGTGTGTGTGTGTATGTAATGCTCAGCGTTTCCAAATCCATCAGAAATAAACTTATTTCTAATCAATAAAGGTGCACCTATCATTTGGGAGCCATGACTACTTCTATATACCCAGTAATGAATTTAAATAGCATGAGGATAAGTTGTTTATGCATTCCAACCCTGCCAGCCTACAACTTTGAAGATGAACAGAACTGGGTCCAATGCCTAGGCAATGATTTGATTTTATTGTGAATTGTGTGCTTGTCACTCTCTTCATGTGTCATGAGAATCAAGAATGCTCAAGATTGGAAACTCTATTTTAAGGTAGATAGAGAATAGAGTAGAGTAAAGATAGGCTAAATCTCAGTTTCTGCATTGGCTTTAAAAGGACAGAATTCCAGAGGAGGTCATGAAGATGCTCCGAGGGCTGGAGCCCCTGTGAGGAGAGGCTGAGGAAGTTAGGGTTGTTCAGCCTGGAGAAGGCTCTTGGGAGGCCTTAGAGCCTTCCAGTCCCTACAGGAGAGCTGGGGAGGGACTCTTGATCAGAGACTGGAGTGACAGGATGAGGGGGAATGGTTTTAAACTGAAAGAGGGGAGATTTAGATGAGATATTAGGATGAAATTCTTTGCTGTGAGGGTGCCCAGAGAAGCTGTGGCTGCCCCATCCCTGCAGGTGTTGAAGGCCAGGCTGGATGGGGCTTTGAGCAACCTGGTCTGGTGGGAGGTGTCCCTGCCCAGGGCAGGGGGGTGGGACTGGGTGATTTTGTAGTTCCCTTCCAACTCAAACCATTCTGTGGTTCTATGATTGCTACCACAAATTATCTTCCCCTTCCTGATTTTGCAAGCTTTGAAGTGATTAATAAGGAATGGTAAAACTTAATAAAGGCAGAATCTTTGTTTTTCAGGAGAATATTTCCTTCAGGAAAGGTGAGATGGTCAATGAAGCAACAGTAAATGCTGAAGATACAGCTTGGCTCACTTTCCACAGTGAAAGTCATGTGGGGCTCGTAGTAGGCCTTACGCCGACTTTTTAAGTACAGCTACACCCACAGACTTAAATGGAACTTCAGTTTACTTAGGAATTTAATTAACTTTATTTCAAACCACAGGGGGAAAATAAAAACCCAAACCTTTAAAACTTCTTATATTCCCCCCAAACTTATTATACAGTTGTCCTTTGATAAAGAAACCTAACCCATTATTCTGAATGACAATTATTACTGTTCTCAAAACTAAACCACTTAAAGAGTCTGGGAGTTCTTATGGAAAAGTTAAAAACTATTATACTTCAAATTAAATTTGAAGGTATTGCATATTGAGTTGCCTTTTTTTTCCTCCCATCGTTTTTAATTACTAGTACATTTACATGAAAATAGGATCTTTATTTCTTGAAAGCTCATCTGCTCCTGCTGCTTATTCTTCATTGAAGATGTCACATGCAAAGGGTTAGATCTTCAGGTTGAGGTAGAAGCAGGAGCAGATGTGCTTAAAAGAAAGAAAGGTTTTTATGCAAATATTATTTTTAATAAAACAGAAAAGAAAAAAAAATTGAAAATATATGCTCTGAAAGCAAAATTCCGGTATGTCAACCAGGAGATACAGGTGTCCCTCCAAACAAATGTAATTCTGAACTTTAAAACTGAATATACAACATGAAAATACAATATGAAACCCTAAAGATACACTAGATGACTGTTTACTCAAAAAAGCCCCCTAATTTGATACTCATGCCTTTACTGTATCATACGGAGACACAAGGCCCAGGCAGTCAGGTTCATTTAACCCCTCAAAATAAGACTTCTATAGAGAAGTTTCTAATTTTTGATGGTCCTTTCTGAAACAAATGGCTGGTTTCTATCTGAGGAGAGGCATTCGTATTGTAAAAATCAACCAGTCAAATGCTTGTGCCTCAGTGTGAAGAAACCACGAGCAGCCAACACTGAGTGAGCACCAACTATGAACTACCTATTGGCTCCTCCATGGGCAGAGCCAGTCAAAAAACAGCGGTGCAACACTTTGAGGGACTCTGCAGCACCATGTGTCTGCATTTTCAAAGAGAACCCCGTATTTAATATACAGCCCCTGCTTCTATTTCTCCATAATTCCAGCTGCCAACAAAACTGACTACATGAAAATAGTAACGACAGCCTGAGCTGTATTAGAACTATGAGAAAAGCCATTGTCATGGTTTCAGCTGGGGCTCATAGAATCGTAGAATTGTCTAGGTTGGAAGGGACCTTTAAAGATCATCTAGTCCAACCACCAAGCTAACTCTGACAAAAAACATCACTAAACCATGTCTCTAAGCACTATGTCAACCCATCTTTTGAATCCCTCCAGGGATGGTGCCTCAACCACTTCCCTGGGCAGCAATAACTCTTTCTGTGTAAACATTTTTCCTAATCTCCAATCTGAACCTCCCTTGGTGCAACTGGAGGCCATTTCCTCTTGTCCCATTGCCTGTTCCTTGGGAGAAGAGACTGACCCCCCCCCTGGCTACACTCTGTTTTCAGGGAGTTATAGAGAGCAATAAGGTCTCCCCTCGGCCTCCTTTTCTCCTGGCTGAACACCCCCAGCTCCCTCAGCCTCTTCTCATAAGACTTATTCTCCAAATCCCTCACCAGGTTCATTGCTCTTCTCATGGACTGAAATAAAACTGTTCTGCCTTAAAAGAGCTGTTGTGCTCTACCAAATGTTACTGGAGATTAACTGGTCTTCAGATAGCTCTGCCCAGTTAGGTAGTAAGTGTGGCAGTTATGTTTGACAGTCATTGCAGCTGCCTGCAGCCTGTCTGGGAAGCATCCAGAAGTTGATCATACTCCAGGCACCAGACTGGTGATGACAGTAAACGAGCTGCTAGTTATCAGGTATTCCAAAACCATACACAAAAATCTGGCTGCATAAATAATGCTTTGGAATGACAAAATGGCACTAAGGATTTCCATGGTGAGATCATCATCCCGTGTAGGGTAAACTGGTGGCAGTGCTGCCTCTCTGCTGAAAGGGGGCACCGCTTGATTTGGGAAGGGAAGGGAAGGGAAGGGAAGGGAAGGGAAGGGAAGGGAAGGGAAGGGAAGGGAAGGGAAGGGAAGGGA
>JAOQGH010000032.1:73280437-73295179 GCA_025769975.1 Gallinago jamesoni | reverse complement strand
AGGGAAGGGAAGGGAAGGGAAGGGAAGGGAAGGGAAGGGAAGGGAAGGGAAGGGAAGGGAAGGGAAGGGAAGGGGAGTTGGGTTTATAACATGAGCCTCTATTTAGAAAAATACAGCTCTGTCCAAGCTCCAGAAGTGGTATTTGACCTCATTTCTTCTGATTACAGAAAATGCCACAATGGCAGAGCCCAGAGAGTATTTTACCTGCAGCCAGGAAAAATTGACAGTGCACTCAGATACTCAAGATTCAAATCTGCAATACAAATGAATTGCTACTAATAAAAACAAAGCACAGAGTCCCTTTTACATTGTTTTATCCTGTTTAAAAGACAAACATTTGCACACTGCAAGCCTCAAATGGATAAAAGCTACCATGAGAACTTATAAGCCATCTGCTAGCTTCCTAATGAAGCCAGTAACTATTATTGTTTACAGTTGAACACCGGGGGTCATGTGTATTTGCTGTAATGAAAGAATCAATGCATCACTGCAGATGCTAAAAGAGAACTTTTTTTTTTCCAGACGGCTAATTATAAATACAATAAAATAGCAAATTAAAAAAAAAATCTGTTCATCTCCATAGAGAAATAGTGCTTGGCACACCAAATACAAACTGCAGCACTGTGCTGTTTGCTGGGAGTCTCCACTTGACAGGCTCAGCTTACAGAAATGGAATCACAAAAAGTTACTCTTCAAAACTTAACAAATAGCTGATCAGCTCTTCAAGGAACGCTTGGCCCCTAATTCTCTAATCCTTACAAACTTCCTTCATTATTTAACTATATTGTTTATCTGAAAGGAATGATGAAGTGTGCATTAACAGATACCTCTCTGTTGCTGTTTCAGTCTGTTTCTCTTGCTCTTGACATATGAAAATGTGGCTCAGTTGAGCTATTAAAAATGTCCTGAAGTTTCTTGGATTTTTTAAATGTTGGTTGAAGATAAACTGATAAACAGCAGTGACATAACTGATTCCTGTCTTACTATTTCATCACTCAAACAAAATTACACAAAAACTTACACAGTAATATTAATTCCCAACATTTAGCAAAACCAAAGCATGATAAATAACTGGGCCTTTGTACCTGGGGAAGCTCTTAAATTCACTGCAAACAAGCCACTCATTTTGAAATCTTGTTAAAGGCCTTTATTTCCTATGAAAAAAAGTATCTTAATGTCAGGAAATTTCCTGACACAGGAAAAGCCTGTGAGTCAAGAAAGCTTACTTGCTTTTGCTGAGTTGAAACGCTGCGAATGAGTCCTCATTGTCCTCTGACACCATCAGGGCCATGGCACAGCCTTCTTGCAGCTCGTACTCTCCTCCTTCCACCTGCAGCATACACAGAGGTACATATCTATCATATGGCTAAAATGTAGTGTAATGGTGTAGCTACAAAGGCTGTGGTAGACAAGAAAGCTGTATTATTGCAGGCAACAGATCAGTAAACCCATAAGTAAGAAAGAGAACAAACTATTCCTCTTTTACAAAAATCATAGAATCATAGAATGGTTTTGGGTTGGAAGGGACCTTAAAGATTACCCAGCTCCAACTCCCGTGCCCTGGGCAAGGATACCTCCCGCTAGACCAGGTTGCCGAAAGCCTCGTCCAGCCTGGCAACCCTTTGCTGCGGCCACCTTCTTGTCCGATGGCCGCACGCCTGTGGCCAGCTTGCCCGGGCAAACCCGTCATGTGAACAGGCCACGCGCGTTCCCAACGTATGCACGTACAGTGTAAGACATATAGAGACGCTGGGTAAAGAGGAGATGGAAGGATCTGCTCAGCATCCAAAGCTTTCCTTCGCTTTGGCAGCCCGGGCTGGATCCCTCCAGAGAAAATCAGTGAAAGAACAGAGTGACTGGAGTACAGCAGACAATGAGGAGAGTAATTTAATTTCAGTTCCTACTCTGACGACGTTTCCACCTTTGTGGAATTAAGTGAATGACTGAATTTATATGTCTTAAATATCTGTTTCATAAAGTGTCTGAGATAATACTTTCTTCCCTAAACCAAAGGCAAACTTATATGAATGTACTTGCTTCCCCAAATTACAGGGGAGTTGCGAGAATTAATTAGTTAATGTTTGCAAAGTGCTTTGAAGGCAGAAAGCACTCTATAAATGCTAATTATTAAATCAAAGGTTTATCTGACTTTATTACTAAACCACTAATAAAATAAGTCACATAGCTGTTGCAGGTTGGAAAAGGCACTTTTACTGTCTAAAAGATATAAAGGTTTTAATTAGCAAATGTTTTGAAAGCGCTTTGCTGAGGAAAAAAATGCTAACTGTTAATAAAGGTTTCCCTAATGAAAACAGCTACAAAATATGAACTCCTGGATGCTACTGTAACTTCTGCATATATTATCTAAAGTTTTTTCCCATGACGACAGTATTTTTATTCGAGGCACAATTTTTGTAATATTGATGAAAAAAATCGCGGTTACGTTTGTCAAATAAATGTTCAGATGCAGCAAGAGATTAAAGGTATCATTCTTAGCAGAGAACAGCAAAACCTAATGTATTGCCAAATTATACATATATACACATACCATTATTTTTGCTATTTAAGTTAAAGTTGTATTTTGCTAAGCTTCCACGCTTCTGCTAATTTACAAGGTTCAGCTCTTCTGAACGCTCTACTGTACCGGCACTCAAGTGACCTGTTCTCTACATGTTCTCTTAAAACCTGAGCACGCCAACAGATTTGAATCTTTTACACATTAGAAAGAGTGAAATTCTGAAAGTGCCTCCAGCCTTCTCAAGCACCCATCGATCTTCAGGTTCGCATAGTTTCATCCTGCCGGGAGAAACCTTTTGTTCACCTGCTTGTGACGCTTGTTTCCCCTCCAGAGTTAATAATATAAACCTGGGGATAATAGTATGAACATGTTGGTTTATTAATGTAATAACTAATGTATTAACATAATCATGGGTCTGATTCATGCCCTTCCTACATACATTTTAGGCATAAATTTGCTCTTAAAGCCTTCCAGAGTCATATAATAATAATTATTATTATTATTCTTTCAAAATTATCAGATGACAATCAGTATTTGGCAAGTGCCCGGGCTCGTGGTTTGAAAAGAGGTTTGAAAGTAGATCTTGATATGCTTAATACCTGTTGTAATGGCTGCCTGTGGCCGTAGAAAACACGATACCTTAGGCAATACAAAAATCTGATTAATCTGCTTTGCCGAGAGGGGAGAGGCACATCCTCCCTACTTAAAGCTGTGCTGAAGGCAGGAGGATGAGGATGAGTTTGAGGATGAGGATGCAATCAGCAGGGCCTGCACAGTGAAGCAATGCAGCCTTGTCATCTTCCATAGTCCAGGAGATAAAATAACCCGTGCTGTCCCCAGTGCTCCCAGCAGGCAGGAGAGGTCCAGGTGTTGCTCCTACGGAAACCAAAGGGGTCTCATGCTTTGGGTTGTCACAGACCAGTGGTTCCAAAAGATCTCTCTCAAACACCCTCATGGGATGCAGTAGTTCATTAATCTGAGCCATAAATTGCCATTTCATTAATTTGAGCCATAAATTGAAAATTGATATGGCAGGAAAATGTCCAGAAGATAATATGTCACAGCAAGGGGTTATGTCCATTTCTGTGCTTTTAGGATAGCTCTTCCAGGCAGATGCAGTGCCAGAGCAGCAGCAGGAGTGATAAACCTTTATCATGGTATCCATTTGTCAAGCTGTCCCCAAAGGAAAGATGACGGAGATTTTTTGGAAATGGGGCAGGGTTCAGGGCTGGGGACAGGAAGGGACATCCTGGAATAGATGGGAAATGAAAAGTGTTCAGGGAAATTAAAGGTGTTCATTTGTTAATATGTCAAAGGGGTCCTTTGCAGCAGAAACTTGAGACTACTGCATTTCTCTAAGCCCAGGGTTTTGCAAGTGTGTTTCTTTGGGTTGCAAGTTTACCTTATAAAAACATAATTATGATATCTTTACAAAACAATTCCAGACTAACTAATAAACACATAGTCCAAATTATTTTGTAGTTAGTCTGAAATGACACATTGTGAAATAAAGTACCACTGACATAAAGCAATAGCAGTAGTGCTGAAGTAATGTCTTGAGTGATATTTTTGTTGTTACTATTATAACCTTTAGCCCTTGTTTTTAAAAAATTATAGGAAATACTGTGGCCTTTCTGGACAAAGTTTATGGATTTTAAGGTTAATGTATGGCAGTAGATTATACTAAAAATGTTGATGAAAAATAATCCCTTTTTATTTTTAATGCTGCATTAATTAAATCAAAACACACTCCAGTAAAATAAAGGTATACAGATAAGCTTGTTTGAAAAACCTTAAAAATGTATGTAACTTCCACAAAATAATCTTGATGGCATCAGAGCTCAAAAAGACAGGTCTACCTTCAGTCCTGCATTTTGACTTTGTGTAGTTTAGCTTTTCACATCCTGATACCACCAGTGGTATTAGTCCATTCACGGACAGTAACAACAGAATTTGAAATAATGCAGAAAAAAAGCAGACGTGCTCAAGAAATACTTCTGTCTTATAACTGGGGAAAAAGGCACATTAAGTATTACTAAAGGATGCAGATAAAATACTTCCTGCTCTGACAGTAAATTGTAAAGCAACGGGTGTGGTGGAGCTGGGACAGGCATTAGAATGTGATGGCCAAAAGGAAACAATACACAAGTCCCAGTGAGGTGCTGAGGAGGAAGGAGTTAATCCAATCTATGGCCAAAAAAACTGGGGAAACTATAGTAGAAGCAGATAGATGCCACTTATCTCTATATTTGGCATCAGTGTGACTGTTGCTGGGGAGTTAGTTTTAGCTGTGATATTTCAAACTGAAGAATGATCTCTTTTAATTGGAGTGGAGTCAGAGAAGAGAAATGGAAATGATTAAGGCACTGGAAAGTGAGCTTTAGAGTGAAAATATACCAAAGAGGAGATTAAGAAGTGATTTGATCATATTATGTACACTTGCAAAATATAAATAGTCGTTTCTATTAGTGCAAAATGAGATTTAACCACATCTGACAAAATACAGGAGTGAAGAATTCTGACATGGAAAGGCTTACCTCTTTTGTACAGCTATGTATAGCTTAATTCCGCTATGTACAGAGCACTAAAATTAAAATCTAGTAATTGAAGAGGATGCAAAAATCACCTGCTTGACTTGCTTCAAATAAAAATTCAACTGTTACTAACGTTCAGCATTGTGGGTTTCCTGCAATCATTTGAAGGCAACCCTAAGAGTGATTTCATTTCTTTTTTTCATTTGGCTTGGTATTCCATTATCCTCACGTACTTTAGCAATGTACTTTTCTTCCTACCAGCTACGTGTTTGCTTTCAGGGAAGTCTGCTCCTGTGACTTGTCTCAGAACAATTTGCTTATACAGGTACACAGATTAAAAATATGAATAAACCCAGCCATACACTGAGGCAATCTATCTCACATCTCCAGAATCATGTGTAACAACCCATGTAGATCATATCCCAATGTTGGTGAGGAAAAGCTGGGCTTTGCAGTGGTTAAGAAACCCTGTCCTACCCTGGCATGGACATGGTTTGCTGTGAAGAATTTAAACAGTTGGACTAACAGGACTTCACTTGGTGCTGCAAAAGTTATCGACTGTCGGGTAAAGCAGCAGAGAAAATATAAAAGTTTTGACAAGCTCATTATGGGTTGTCTTTCATCCATCATTGCTTGGCTTTGGGTTTTTCTTGCTATTTCTTAGCTTTCTGCAGGTCCTTCAGTATTTGACATTGTTTCAAAGAATACGACATGACAAGACATCATAATTATTCTGTCATGATGATTTGGTATATTTGAACATATGAATCCTCTGTAAATAAAGTGAAGGGATATGAAAGAGAATTTTAGCTCTGCAGTCTGGTTTAAGGCCTTTGATTTTACTTTGATTTGGAAATGTCATGGTTCACTGCAAGCCCACCAGAGTGAGTTTAATGGATTAGAATATTTTATTAAAGTGAGATTGCTGGCGAAGAGTATTCTGCAGATGTGGAATACTGAGAAGGGAGATTAAACAAAATGACTGGGGAAAGGCCCCCGCTGCATTAAAAGGCAGCGTCCACTACTTCTTCTGTCTGGCTTTAGAGGATAAAGGGCAGGAGCAGTACCACAGGTTTGCTGCAGCAGACAACTTTTCTCTATTTTTAGTTTTTCTTCATTGATGTTGATACATCAAAAAAAGATCTCTGGAAGATATCAACAGAAAAGCATTAATCTTTCATGTGGCGCTACGGACACAAAATGTGCATGTATGTGCTTTTGAGAATCTTTTAATGTTCTTTTTAAGATTTATTTTCTGAAACATGATTTCCTTCAAGGATTTGCTTGATTCAAGAAAACCTCTTTTCATAAGCAACTCCTTACTTTCTTCTCCCCTGCCCCAGTTATTTCTTTGCCTCCTTTCACCGAAACAAAATCTTGTATTAGCTTGCTCGTGATCTATGAAAACCACCTAAAACTTTAAAAATATGTATTTAATTGGTCAGATCTTTGCTTTCTTTTAACAGCACCATGGCGCCTGTGATTAGTGATGTTACCTGTAATGTGAGAATGGCTCTTTCTCTCCAACTACTGTAGAAGACGCACCAATTCCAGGGGTGATGAAGGCTCTCAGCCTCCAGTTGCTGCTTCTTCTTCTTCTTTTTCTTCTTCTTCTTCTTCTTCTTCTTCTTCTTCTTCTTCCAGCTCTCACCAGATGGAGCTGCTGGTGAGGCAACTGCCGCTGTTTCGAAGCCACTCAAGGATGTGCAGCATATTCACCATATTCAAGGCAAGGAAAAGAACAGGAGCCAGCACCTGCCACGGAAGAAGGTGATGCTACTTTTCCTGCCCCCAGCCCCATCAGTGATATGTGAAAAATTACCATGGATGTTTGTGTATATGGGGTGAAACTAGATGGAAGCTGTAGAACAACAGATCCTTGTTCCACTACATTTTGAAGATACACTCCGTTTCCTTGGGTTGAAAGGCCTGATTCTGCAAACTGAAAAAAAGCCCAAGATAATAGTTTCTGAGTTCCTGAAGTGGGAAGCAGGGTACTGCGTCAGAGTATTGCACTTCTTTCACATTTGCTATGTTCTGGAAAGAAAGCTATCAATGGTCAAGTAATCAGAGAGTTTCTGAGCTGCTCTTTGAAAACACCATTTTTCTTCTTTATACAAAAGGACACTTTTATTTGCTTTTATTGCTGAAGGTGGCATATTGAGTTGTACAAACACGTATTCATACTTCTGTAGAAGAACCAAGGTCTTTTGTGAGTGATGATGTCCACGATACCACTGAAGGCTGCAGAGACCGCAGTCCTGAGGAGGCTTATCTCTTGTCTGAGTCTCTAGTGAGGCTGCAGGGAAAGCAGCACCGATTCTAAACCCCCAGCTGCTCGCTTGCGGGGCCACCTCTGGCCTGCAGTTCAAGAAGCCAGTTTGGAGCGTAGCAGTTTCTTTGTTTTGGTATGTTTGAATTATGCGTCAGGCCTTTGTGCTCTTTAAAGATGTGGAGAAATGAGCAAACAGGAATCTCATGGAGTTCAACAGAGAGAAACTCAATGTCCTGCACCTGGGGAGGAATAACCTCATGCACCAGCGCACACTCCATGCCAACTGGCTGGAAAGCAGACTTGAAGGAGAAAGACCTGGGGGTCCTGGTGGATAAAAAGCCAACCATGAGCCAACAAAGTGCCCTTGAGGCAAAGGCAGCCACCAGCATCCTGGATTAGTAGAGTTGGCGAGGTGATCCTTGGTTATCTGAGGTGATTGAGGGAGGTGATCCCTGCCCTCTACTCAGCACTGGTGAGGCAACACCTGGCATGCTGGGTCCAGTTCTGGGCTTCCCTGTATAAGACATGGACATGACATACTGGAGAGAGTCCAGGAAAGGGCTGGTGATGAAGGATGATGAAGGGACTGGGGCATCTCACGTATGAGAAAGGGCTGAGAGAGCTGGGGCTGTTCAGCCTGTATAAGAGAAGACTCAGGGGAGTCTCATCAATGTATATAAATACCTGATGGGAAGGTGCAAAGAAGATGGAGCCAGGCTCTTTTCAGTGGTGCCCTGTGAGAGGACCAGAGCCAACAGTCACAAAATGAAACAAGAAGGCTCCCTCTGAACATCAGGAAACACTTTTTTTCCAGTGTGACCAAGCACTGGAACAGGTTGCCCTGAGAGATTGTGGAATCTCCATCCTTGGAGATATTAAAAGACTGTCTGGACATGGTCCTGGGCAACCATCTCTACGTGGACCAGGGGGGTTGAACAAGATGACCTCCAGAGGTCCCTTTCAATCTCAACCATTCTGTGATTCGTTTGGTATAAGCATCAACTGTATATCCTTTGGCTGTACATTCACACCTTTACAGAACAGCTGATTATCAGCAACAGCTCTGACATTTCATAGTCTGAGGATTATGCTTTAATAATGAAATTTTGCAGACTTTGCCTAGCTTTGAATTCTTTTCTTTGAATTACTGTTCAGTGTAATAGTTTATGCTGTCAGAGGTTGTTTCTGTATTAGTATATTTCATTTAGGAAGACACAAGTACAGCTAACTAAAATTTATGCTTTTGTTATGTTTCTTACCAAGAAATTCAAAGGAGAGAGCTGCTGAAATATTGTCAGGTGTCTTATACACGGACACAAGCATTTTGTAACATATGCTTGACCATATGGAACTGATAACTTTCATACACATTTTACCTGGGAATGAGATACTGAATAAAAGGAATTTTTGTATGAATTATAATATTTTCCTCCTTTTCTTTACCCCAACTATTTCTGAGACCACATATTGGAATAATAAAAATGACACAATGCAGTTCAACAGATTCAGCTCAGGAGCTGAAAGCATCCTATGTTCTACTCCCTATCCTATATCGTTTAGGTATTTTTTTACTCCATCGAGTCACTTAACACTTGTTTTTTAATGTCCACTGCAAAGTGAACAGAATAATATCATGCTGCATTCTTCAAATTTTTTCGGTTCCTCAAAAAGCTCAAAAGTTGGGATTCTGGGTTTTGGATAACCAGACTAGGATGAAAATTGCCATGGGATGATTCATACAGTTCAGTGACAGTTCCAGCAGTCTAGAAGTGCCAAATTTTGGTACTGATGCATCAGTCCCATTTTTTTCTATAAATTTGCACAGATTCAGATTTTATTTTTACAGCATGGTTTTTAGCAATGAGAGAGGATTGAGATTTCTTTGTTGTTGGCCAGGACAGATATCAAAGTACTTTGCATTCACGCAAAGAAACTGTACTTTTTTCAAGGGAAAGAAGAAGTGAAAAGTGTGTAAAAGAGAAAAGAAGCATTTTTTTCATATTATAGCTTGGCAAGGTTTGTGTTTCAAGTAAGATCTTTCAGTTGTTAGAAGAAAGGTTCCCATAGCATCTCCATCAGTCAATCATATGGGGTTTTTTTGCAATGCAGGTGTTAAATAGTCAGTTAGTCCAGTCTGCTTCCTTTACTGCACTGGGTTTCACAAAGTACATGGATGATACAGAGAAGAAAAGTATTTCAGGATGTTGCTAAAACCTTCCTTCTTGTATTTCATCCGTTGCCCCCCTTAGATACAACCCAGCAGATGTACATTAAGTGCTTTCTTCTGGCTGTGGTGGGAGCACTTACTCCTTGCACCAGCAGAGAGGGACTGTTAAAAGCATTAGCTCTGTAAACCTGTGCCCTCGTATACTACTTGACGGAGTATCTTAAATACTTGAAGAAATTAATCACTGCTCTCCACCAAAGGAGCTGTTATGGAGAAACAACTTCATTCTTCCCTCCCTGCTGATGAGCAGAAACCCACTGCTGCTGGCCTCCTTCCGTCTGACACGCAGCCAAGAGAGAAGACCAGGCTCTTGGGAACCTTCTTGGCTGACCAGGCATGCTTTTTGTGGTTCTCCAAAGCCATTAGCCAGCAGTGAACAGACACCACAATTCCATAGCTATGATGAAACGTAGGAAAGTTAAATTGGTGTGTGCAAGTATCAGAAGCATATTAAAAAAAAAATACAGAGAGACTGTTTCTATGGAAGATGTAACACCAAGACAACATACCAAGACTGCATCAAGAAATTATTTGGGAATATGCCTCAGAGGCTAATTTGGACCTCACCAATCCTAGGGTTTTTAGAACAAATAAAATTCTCCATTGTCTTTTTCTTTGTCCACAGAAATATCAGTGGTATGAATCAGAGTTAACAGAACTAAATGCTAAGTTAGTTTAATGAGTGGTTTGGGGTGAGTTTGAGAAGATTTTACCATGAAAATACTACTCGTATTTTCATAGTCAGGTTTGAGGCAAAACTCTTACCACATCATTTCCATTCTACCTACCCCAAACTTTTAAACAGACTAACAATCAGTTAAAATTGTTCTGTGCACTTATTTGCAGATTTATAGGATTAGAATTAAGCCTGCAAGGACTCAAAGCGTATAATTGCTCATTACTTTCTCCTATGCATGCCTGAAGGCAAAAATAAGGTCAAAATTTTGAAAAAAAAAAAAAAGAGCTTGTTTTTTGAAGCAGAACCTGGTACGGTCTTATTCACTGATACCCTTGGAAGTCTCATCCTATTTTAGCAGCAGGCAGTCCAACTGGAGTAAGAAGAAAAGCTGAATGAGCCTAAACATTATCTGGCTCCATTGCTTCTGCAGAGCTTCATCATAAATTCAACCTGAAAGAATATTACTCAAGATCTTTTACTCTCAGATGTATACATGCATCAGAAGCTGACAATAGTAAAAGCAGCATTCCTCCTCCTTCCCCACCTCACGCATGTACAGTTTTTCTTTACAGGACATTTTAAGCCCTTTTTAAAACTAAAAATTTCCCTGCATAAAGGAGTCCTTTCTTTTGGTGTTTTTTTTTTTTTTTTTTAAACATAGCTGTCAGGTAAAACTTGCAGTTGTTAAATAAACAAATATTTTTAACGCTGAAAATAGTATTTTTTTTAGTTCTACAGTAGCTATATGTGAGGGAAGACAGATTTGTTGTCCATATGTGGTGGTTTAAGTGTCTAAAAAAAAACCCTAATGTAACCAATACATATTTTCAAACATTTTTGTCAGATGTTCTTAGAAATTAATTTTGTCACCATACTTCATAATTCATTCTGCACTCAAGTTCTGTGTGAAAGCAGTGGAGTCTAAACTACGTAGATTTTCAGGGAGACAGCTGTGGCTCTTGATTCAGAGCCATTTGTGGATAGTACAAGTTGGAGTTATAACAACTGTAAATTTCCTTGGGGACATTACTCTAGTGGATCATCAGGTTAAGGGAGTCACTCTTGTTCCACAAGGACAGGGTACAAACATGCCTTTTTTGATCACAGTCAGTCCCAGGAACAGATTTACTGTGAAAGAGGCAGGAAGCAGAGAGTATCAGGAGATCAACTCCACTAGTACAGGCTGGAGTAGGGTATGCTTCTCGTTATGTGATGGAGCACAATCATCTGCCTTTGCAGACCCCATTTCTGGATTCAACCACTTTCACACTTGTGTTCTGAATTTTCGCATAGACATTTTTTATTTCTTCTAGCTGATAACAGTAAGTAGAAAGGAGACAAAATAGTTATAACCACCTTTACCTCAACCCTTTTATTGTGTACTCTGTGAACGTCTCCAGACCAGTTAAACACGCATACGCAAAGCAAGAGAGAGGAACAATTAACTCCTTTTCCTTGAGCATATCTTGTTATTTATCATACTTACTGATAAATACTTAAGTCATGCCACAGCTATGTTGTTCCGTGCTTTTGGACAACTCCTTCATATGCACCCTTCTGTGTTTTGAATAAAGCATGCTTACATCTTCTGAACTATGCTGTCTTACGCAATTAAGCCAAACAATCTGTGGTATGCTGTCAGCTGACAACGTCAGCACAACATGCTAGGCAGGTTATCAGTCGAGATGGAGGAGGTATACTTGAAAAACTACTTTAAGATGGGATTTATAGCATATTTTAGGTTAAAAAGAATCCTTATGAACATCTGTTCTGCCTTCCTGTATTAGACATATGAAAAAATACTGAAGGATAGTGGAAGAAATTATTTTCTACCAGTCCAAATTGCAAAAGAGAAAAAAATGAGAGGATAATTGGATTCTGTTTTGTACAACAATAGCAGTCCTTTGAAAAGCTAAACGTTCTCACTTGTAATATCAAAGTTATGGCATGTATTTACACAAATATTACCTCCTTTTTGTCACTCTGACTTCAAATATTGTCATTTCTAAGTATACCTAAACTGACATTCTGGACTGTAGACTCTATAAATACAAACACAATGAAGTACTCAAACAATGGAAAACAGAGGGAGGAAGGGGAGAGCCTAATGCTTACCATGAAACAGTTTATATTTAAGCATAAGCACATCTGTATACGCACACACAAGGATATACACAGAAATTGGACAATTGATGCAATGATCTCAGTATATTTATTTCCAAAACTTAAGAACTGCAATTTCCATTTATTTGTGCAAAAGATAGTATCGATGTTTTCTGATGAGAACTTTTACCCTGGTAAAGATGGTTATAAGTCAGATCCACATCCATGCAGATCTTACCTGACCAACAATATGGTTCTGACTGCCTGAGTGGTGACATGGAATTAGGAATTAGGTATCAGGTGCCATAATTAACTTCAGGGGAAGTATTGACATAAATGAGGTTTCAGTTTTGGCTTGATATTACAGATTTTCTAGTCTCATGCTTTCTTTTATGTGGATTATTTAGAGGAGCACAGAAGTGCTGCCGGATAACAGGCCTTATTTTTCAGGATGAAAAAGGCTGTATTGTTGTAAAAACTCCATGTTAACGCCAAAGATAAGTAACTGGCAGCTAGTTTTAGGAAGAAAAGTATAGCCTCTATAGCTTTTTATCAACTTACATAACAAAATGTCTTACTGATAACACAAACTGAACTTTAAAAGGGAAAAGGAAATCCAGTTTGTCCTGTCCTACAACTGCTACAGGTACTTTCTCACAACAGGATGTCACCCACCAACAAATTTATAAAATTGAGTAGACTATTTAAAAGGACACAAATGTAAATGCATAGTAAAAGTGCTTCTTTACACTGATGGAAAACAAAACTGGTCTTTATAAACCAATCAGGTCATTGAAACTTAATATTCTCAATGCAAATAAATGAGTCTGTGACTTTAATAGGCAATGAGCCTGTTGCTTTCCTTAAGTGAACTTTTACAGATATCCAGAAGTTAGGACAGCTCGGTTTTCCTCCACTGTTATCTACCAGGGCCTTACTTTACATATGTAGTTTCACTGCACATCACCTTCATACAACAGATGTGAAAATAAAATCTTCAAGACAGACTGGAGCTCAACATACAGGTATTTTGGGGAGGTATACAAGCCATTTGCAGAGAGAATGTTACAGAATAAAATAAGCGCAATGACTAAAATAATAAAGGTCTTAGCTCTACCAGATTGGCAATTAGCTAAATTAAAATTATATCTTGCTGGTAGGCTTTTCTATTTAGGAGCAGATCCAACAATGGGACTTAGATACCTGTAAATTAGTTACTGCAATTCCTGTCAGATAATGTGGCCTCTGAAGCGGAATCCAAAAACTTGTTACTCACTAAACAAGTCCAGTACTGAATAAGTATAAATTATCTCAGAAAAATAATTTCTAGAGCTGAATATTACAGCTAGCTATAATGGAGTAGATAAACAGATTGAACAAAAAAAAAAAAAGGACAGTTCTGGGTCTCAGACTTCCTCTTCCAGAAAAATTTTGTCACTTCAAATCAGTAACTTCAAGTGAAAAAACCCAAAACATTCTAGGAAACAGGGACTAAAACTTGGATTACTTAGGAGTCCTAGCCACTAAACTAAAGAGTCATATTCCCCCATAGGTGCTCCACTTCTGGTGCCAAATCTTGGGAATCAGATACACATGCAAATTAACAGAGCTCATTAAGTTACCTTCTATCTGCTGAACCATGGTAACCAGCCTGGGATACTCTTCTCCTGTGGCAAATGTGAGATAAACGCACAGTAATTCACACCTTGCTTCTATACTTAACGCACCTCAGCTGCCTGCTTTCTAGGCCAGAACAGTTCAGGGCACACGTATTCTCCATTGGTACCTCTGTTAAAAGGAAAAAAAAACCAAACAAAACCGTAAATTTATGTACTTCTACAAGTAAATAAGGTTTCTTTTCTTAAATTTATATTTTTAACTGAGGTATTTTAAACATCAAAGTCCATTTTGGAACCCTTAAGCTATACCAGACTTTAGCAGGTATTCACCAGGATGTGAAAAGCAAGGGTAGCAGGATCTAGGTGGAAGGGAAAGGGAACTCCACACTTCATGGTTTAGGATGCGGAGTCAGCAAAAAAACCCTGCCATTTTCCCTGGGCAGGTTCCCCTTGTCCCCCAAGGGCCAGGACACCCTCTAGGGCCACAGTCACCTGGACCACCTGAGTGGGGCCAGTAGCCAGCCTGCCCACCAAGGTCCGGCCAGCCAGCCATCAGCCACCATACTGGGGTGCTGCTTCCCTTGCCTCAGCCCCTTCCTGCCCCTTGCCTTGCCTCAACGCACCTCAGCCCCTCACCTTGCCTCAGCCCTCTTGGTGCCATGGCTCTCACCTCAGCCCTTTCCCTTGACTTGCCTCACCTCAGCCCCTCCATGCCCCTTCCCTCACCTCACCTCAGCGCCCCTTCCCTCACCTCACCTCAGCCCCTCCATGCCCCTTCCCTCACCTC
>JAOQGH010000032.1:73238439-73280337 GCA_025769975.1 Gallinago jamesoni | reverse complement strand
GATCTTGCCCCTTCCCTCACCTCACCTCAGCCTTTCCATGCCGGTTCTCTTCTCTTCCCTTGCCTCACCTCGCCTCACCTCGCCTCAGCCCCTCCATGCCCCTTCCCTCACCTCGCCTCACCTCAGCCCCTTTGCGCCCCTTCCCTCACCCGACCTCTGCTGGTTCCCTCTCCTCGCCTCAGCCCCTTCCCGCCATTCACCTCCCCCGTGGGGCTGGTGGCAGCAGTGGCGGCGGCTGTGAGGGGACTCGCTCTCCCCCTCCACCTGCCCAAAAAATGCGGTGGGGACGTGGCCGGAGAGCTTCAGCGATTCAACCCCTCTCAGGTGATCGTCTCCAAGGGGGTACTGCTCGGAGGTTTGGAGGCAGGCGGGCGGCGGCGCCCTCCCCTCCACGCTCCCCCGCCGGGCCGGTTGCTGTCCCGAGGCCTGCCCCTCCCGGCCCGGCGGGCAGCGCCGGCAGGGTTAACCCTGAGGAATGCGGCGGGAGGAATGTGCATGCAGATGAGATGGATGCTAATCTCATGCTAATGAGCAGCGGCCGCGGCCGCCCGGGGCTCAGCCGGGCTCCCCGCGCCCAGACGGCAGCTGGCCTCCGCCGGCAACCCTGACCCGGGCTGCCGCGGCGCGGGCGAGGCGGCAGCCCCGGCATGGTGGACTGAGCCCCCGGCCGCGGAGGTAGCGCTTCCCCGGGCGTCACTGAGCGGCCCGCTGCCTGCTTTCCCCCCCCTGCCGCCGGCCCCTTCCCCGTCCCGGGTGAGGGCTTTTCCCGCTTCCCGGCTTTCTTTCTGTCCCTATGGAGCAGCTACCCGCCTCGCCCGACCATGCCTAGGAAAGCGGGGAATGGGCAGCTCCCTTTACCCGACGGCTGGGAGGAGGCGAGGGATTACGACGGGAAAATCTTCTACATCGACCACAACACGAAACAGACCAGCTGGATCGACCCCCGGGACAGGTGGGTGCGCGGGTCAGGGGGTCGGCGTGGTTTAATTTCAGAGTTGATGTTAAGGCTGTAGCGGGGGGGAGAGTAAGAAATTGCTGGTGTTTGGGGAGTTCCCGACAGGTACCGAAGTTTGCGAGTCCCTCCCAAACCGGAGGCGCCATCGAGCGGGGCCGCCTCCTTCCCTCCCTCATTCCCTCCCTCTTTCCCTCTCTCCCTCACGGCTGGCGGAGCCTCCGGGACGCCAGTCCCTCCCGTGGGTCTCCCCCGGGGACCGGCAGCCCCCCTGGGGACCGCCTGCCCCTGTGGCCCGGCCCGGCCCGGCGAGCTGTGGCGGGGCAGCGGGAGGCCTGGAGCGCTCCGCTAGGCCTCAGCGAGCCCCGGTCCCTTCAGCATTGCCTCCCCTCCGCCATCCCGGGGTTGTTTTGCTGCCCGTTCCAGGTCTTTAGGGCTGTAAAAATCGGCAAAAACCTCCTGGCAAAGCGCTTGGGCCAGCGAGGTGACCCGCCTGCTCAAAGGCTTCTCACCCAGGAGTTCAGTCTTCCAGCTGGGGAGGGATTCTGGCTCTCTGGGGAGGCTTCAATGGCTGTTTTTTGGTAGCTGGGTGAGAGACGCCCAAGGTACCTATTGTAGAACATGTGTGTTGTCCCAAGTGGTCCTGAAAAAGTAGTGAAAGCCCCCAAACTTCGTGCTTCTTATGAAATACAGCGTTGCTATGGACAACAGTGCCATCTGATTATCAAAAACTTTTAATAGGCATTAAAAATGTATGGAACAAGCTGCACTGAATTATAAATGAAGGCCTCGTTTTGTGTTTCCCTGGTGAAAATGGAAAAAGGTAGCCGTGGCGAAGCTTGGTGGCTGTAAGTTGCATGGGGAAAGTTGTGACAAGCATCATATGCTGTGTTAGGCCTCCTTCTCTCTCCTGCTTGCTGTAACAGCAAATTCCAGCAGCCACAAACTGAATACTTAAATTCCTTTCTACTTCAAAACATGTTAAGTGCCTTGTAAATATCAGAGAGGTGGGAAGGCATACAGGACAGTGTTATTTATTACACCTGTCCTTCTCAGGTGATTGAGTTTTGGTTCTTTTTTTTTTCCTCAGACAAGAAAAGCTGGTTTAGTGTCTCTAAAAATTTGCAGTTTTGTTTAGTTTTAGACTTTTAATCTGTTTTTGCAAAGCAGAATACAATGTGGCATGATTGTGAAGTAAAGTAAAATGTGACATTGGAGTGTATTTGTTATAATACTGGCTCATGAGTATACTGATTAAATATTTTTTTACACATTCTGTAGACCTGAAAAGTTCAGGAGTATTCATATTTGGTGGTAAAAGCTGAGTCTTCGCTCTCATGAACAAAATGGACAGTGGAATAACACTTTTGTGTTTGTCATCCTGTAGAGAGAGGATTAATATTGTTTCATTAATATTTTGATTACATGTGAAAGAGAAATCAAGCCCTGAGACTTGATAATTTGTAGTGAGAACTAAGGAAGTAAAGACCTTTTTCAGAAAGAGTGATGTTTGAAATAATTGTTAACCTTTGTCAGTCATGCAAAACAGAGAGAGGGATTTTGCCCTAAGTGCTTGAGAGAATCCGAGCTTTAGTGTACACGGCTCAACCATGAAGCTGAATTGCCTGTGCAGACAAGAGACTGACAAGCCCATTTAATGTGCAGCTTACAGTATTTGTGTTTACAATATCCATATTTACAATCTGTATTTATATTGGTGACCTGGTTTGAAAAAGTGAATAGGAAATGCATCAAAATCCTGTGATGACTTTACTCTAGGTTCCATTGTATCTTCCACATATTTAGAGAATATATGTTTGGAAACCATGCAGGACATAATTAGGGCTTGCTGTCAGAAAAACTGAAAAGTGATCTTCCAAGTTTGTCAATAAAATAACATCTGGATTCATGCCATTTCTAAAACTTCTCTTAAATTGTCAAAATGATGATAATACGTTCTACAGAAGGACTGAAAACACATTCCCTTGTTTGATGGTACTTTAGGACTTCTTTTTTTCCCAGCTGTTTTTCTTTGATGGAGGTCATAAAGTTTTCATAATGTACTTGTGGTTTCTTACAGTACATGGACTCCTAATATCTTTCATTGGTAAAGTAAGTGTAGAAAAGATAAGTTTTTATGGACAATATTCCTTTTGCTGTTGTTACACTGCATTCCCTGGATGATTACATAGAAAACTCACGCTCAATGTTTTAAAATAATTTTTATCCTCTTTGATTTAGAAGATACAGATACTGAAGACCAGTGCTGTGAGACATCACCCATGTGTCTGTGGGTTGCCACGTGCATTTGAGCACAATTAGGAACCTCTCTGTTACTGGTTTAAAATATTTATGTCTAGAAAGAAGCTGTTGAAAATACCGTATTTCAAAGCTTCTTGGAAAACTTGGGGTGGTGTTTGGTTGGTTTTGTGTTTTTGTTTTTGTTTTTTTTTTCCACACAGTGATGCTTTTTCTCATGTGCTTTTCTAGACTGTTCTGACAGTACGTGTATTTGTTACTGCTTATATAGTGCAGGTCTGTTAATATAATGATAGCCTCGTGTACAGCTGTGAAAAAAAACCCCAAACCTCATATCAGCTTCAAGGTTGGAGCTCAGTTTTCAGTTATGCCCATTTCATTTATCTGAGTAATCCCATTGACATGGGAGAATCTTACACTTGTAAGGGCAGGAGTGACTTGGCTTGTTGTGGCTTAAGAGTGTTGTGGAAACTATTTGAATTGCTCTGTTCTTCAGGGGGTTTTAATGTTTTGCAGTGGTTTTTCTCTCCAAACATTTAGGGTACTGTGTTGGTTTGTTTCGTGGACTGGTGGCCCTAAAGAGAGGGCACTTTAAGATACAAAGTATGAGAGAGAGAGAAACATAAAGGCGAGAATATGGGAGTTGTAGTAACATTTCCACTCACTAAATATATAGATGTTATTTCTTTCTTCATGACTCTTCCAAGCTACCGCAAACTGAGAACTCACTGATATTAACAGTTCTTCTGAAATTGTTTTATTGTAAGAGTGGAAATAGCCCAAAATATTGTATTCTGCTACTACTTGACAAAGTTATAAAAAGACAGCTCTGGACTGAAGAGGATGAGCCAGATGAAAAGGTGAGAAAGAGCTAAAGGAATTCACACTTTTCCTTGAAGTTCCCACGAAACTCTCTCAAGTTCCTGGGATCGTAGGTTACAGTAAGGTGGTGTTGTAGTTTTGTTGTTTTTTTTCTGATAGACAACTGAGAGGGGCTTGGGATACAGACTGAAATTTGAAAAGGCAAATTTTTAGTTTTTTCCTATCGTTCAACATATATTTAAGTAGACCTCATGTTTGTTGTATTCCTTAGTGGAACCAACAGAGTAGAGCACCAAGGAGGAGCGGAATAGGCGATGGGAATCTCAGTACCTTCAAATCTTCAGCAGCTGGATGATTTGGTTTTCTTACCAGGAATGTAGGGCTTCTCATCTTGGTTTCCACATAGGAAATTGTCTGTGCTCCACTGCTGATCATCACTGACTCAAAACATATATATATATATATAAAATTAATAGCTTGCTGAAAATGAGTTCCATATCACAAATTCTGAAGCTTTAAGTTATCTTTATTTAAAAGTTTATCTGTTCTCCTGTCAGAGTGGTAAGGACTGAGATGCTGTGATAACAGAACTATCTTTTCTTTCTGCCTTCCTTCCACTGTGGGGAAAAATCTGTTTAAAATATATTTGTAGTTCTGAAATAGTTTGTAGCATACTTCTGCTAGAATGTTTCTAGAGTACTTGTCAACTACATAACCAAGAAAATGCTTGAGAAACATCAGATGTGCAGAAATTGGAAAACTTTGAGTTAAGAGAGTGTGAAAGGGTTTTCTTTATGGTGATGTGGAGAGGGAATGCAGTTTCCATTGCTGCTTTCACCTTTTGTAGTGAAAACACTGTGTTTCTTTTCATGGAATTCCATAACTTGTGCAAGATTTGTCTGAATTGGAACGCTTATGAGGTTCAAGCAATTAAATGTTGGATGCCCCTTTTCCCTTAGAAAAGAAGTGTATTTTGTTCCCTGCTTTTTCCCTGGAACTTGCTTTTTCTTCTCCTGTGAACAGCAGGAGCTGTGAGAAGGGAAGACGCTGAGGTTGAAGCTACTTGAACAGGGGGACTTTCATCCTGTCCCTTTCCTGGGCACTATGGTAGCTCAGGGGTGTGTGGTCAGAAGGCTTCTAACTTGGAAAGAAACTTGGAGAAATAGGAGGCCTGTAAGATTCTGCTCTGGTAAAAGTTAAAAGTAGCAAATAAGAGGCAAGCAGAAAAAGAAATAGCTTGATGGGAGACATCATCAGAGACTGGAAAACACATTTGAATCAATTCTTTTTGCATTGAAGTAAGCTGTGTTGTGACAGATGAGTAGAATAACTTTTACTAGCTGAAGTGTCTGTTGTCTGAGGCAAGTTCAGTTCTGTATGAAATTGGTGATTGCAGGATTTCAGCTAAAATAGGAGAAAATTTGGAAATGTTAAAATTTCTGGATGGATGGAAGGGAACAAAATTTAAGCAAGAAATAGTATGTTTCACCTGTCCTTTGCAAAATAGTGATGTTAAATTGAAGTGTTAGTCATTATATTCTGAAAGGGATGGATCTTAATTCTGTTTCAAATGCAAGTCTCAACATTGCTGATTTAAGGTACAACTAAAGCAACTACCTGATAAATCCTTTCTTTAGGCTGCTGCTTTCTAAGAACAAACTTAATGGCAAACCATCACTGAAAAGCTCCCTTTCTCATTCACTTTCTATTTTCTATTTTCCCTTACATATTTTCTATTTTCCCTTACATCTCCCTTGTTTGTTAGTAGCTGAGGAGGGAGTTGGGCTTTTACATTTTCAGTGGCATGGAGCTGTTGAATGATTGCCTTAACGTACCATATGAAATTCTAACCTTAATAAGAAATAGTCACCTGCTTAGTTTGGAAAATCAGTATAGGAACATTTGATATACAGTTGTACATTTTGATGTACAACTTGCAATAACCCTGTAGTGAGATAGGACAAAGATATTTTTTTTCCCCCCAAATATATTTTTTCTACCTTGTTTCATCCTGTAGTATCATTTGATTTTTTTTTTTTTATCCCAATTCCCCATAATTTGTTCCTGTCTCCTTCTCTGCTCAGGAATGTGCATATTCCCTGTGAAACTGTCTGGTATCTCGTTCTGGTTTCAGTGACAGGTTGGGAACATCTTTACCTTAATTGATGAATATTTATTCAAAATAAAACCTGTGATGCAAGTACTGAACTCGCAATGAGAGACTAGCAGTGCCTGAACTTCTGACACCTTCATTTGTTTATCCAGTGTAAAGCAGAATTCTAATATTACAGTGCTAATATAGCTGTGATAGCATCAGACAGTGTTAAAATACATAGTGATTGGGTATGTGGGTTTTTTAACCAGTCTGTCATTTGCTTGGGGCTACGTGTTGTTGATTTTAGCATTAGTGAAAATGGCTACGTTAACTCTGAGATAACACACTTTTTCTTTATTTCTTGGGGGGAGTGGGGAGTGTGATAGGGCTGCACTGTATCTTTCATCTCAGACTATGTGAATTTAACAAATCAGGAAATGTTAGGGAGTATTTGCTTGTGTGTGCAGTGTGTCCCAGTGGTTAAAACCAAGGACTGTGACCTGGTACATAAAGTGGGGCAAGTGGTCTAGACTGTGGTTTATCCAGACCTGTGTTTGTACTACTTACCTGCTGGAGCTATTTTGATTAAAACCCAGCTTGATTTACAAGATAGTGTTACTGTACTTGTCATGTACAATGTAAGCCTTAATGGGAAGTTGTACAGAAGAAGGAAAATAGACCTTTTCTAAAATGAATGGAGCTGACCTGTTTGCTAGAGATGTCCTACTACAGTATGGTTAAATGAAGGAATACTTTGGAACTCTTTTATATTTTCAGGGAAGGGGAACTGGCTTTACTTTGAAATAATGTCTGTGAAAGAAGTTCTAGTTTTTACAGGTAGGAGTCAATATATAGATCAAATAGGACAAATTATTTACAGCTTTAGAGATCTGTACAGATTACATCAGAAGTTCTTGGTTTTCTCCAGTTAAGTAACTTGTGTTCAACCCTGTGGTTAAAATTCTATGTTTTGAAGATCATAGAATGGTTTGGGTTAGAAGGGACCTTAAAGACATCCAGTTCCAACCCCCCTATCATGGGCAAGGGGACTTGGGGAGAGATTGCCTTCTCCCCACCTCCCCCTTCTTTAAGTGTACTTTTTTAAGGTTAATTTGCTTTTGGAATTTTTTTGTTGGTTAGGTCTTCTGGGCTAGAGGCCATCTGTCAGTGGTATGAATGTATTCTGTCAACTGAAACGATCAATTCCATCTCATAGAACAAGATAAGGTGCTATCCTTTGAACTTGGATACTGTTTGTACTTGAAGAAAGCCAACTTTATCTCATCAACTCTGAATGCACATTGTATTCAAAGTAATTGTTTGGGTATGTAAAGAAGTATTGTGTCTTGGGACAGCAAACTCAAATTTCTGCATGCTCTTGCTGCATGCTGTGTAATACTGTACGTTGGACCTGCTTTGGTATGTCTGTGCTGTTATTCTCAATTCATTAAATCAAACTTCAATCTTTATTTGAAAAGAAAAAAAAGAACAACGATACTGGGATGCCTTCCATAATGTAATGTTTGTTCTGATAATCAGGCTTTCAGTGAGGAAAGAGATCTAGAAGAATCTGTATTTTAACTAAATCCTGTTAGGACACTCTCCTTCTATTAGCAACTTTCTTGTGTTGTTAATGAAGGAATAATAATTTATATACCTATTGGTTCTTCTTAAAGTACTTTTAAGTGCTCGACTGTAGTCTTGTCCAGATAAGCATGTTTTACAGCTATACTGGACTTCATTATGCTTTTTGTATACTCTTGGGGGATGTATTCCCAGGTGGACCTACGTCCACTGTCCATCTAAATCTGACCCCATATTCTCAAGACCTAGACAACATGTACTCAGTGTATTCACAGATTACCAGAAGAAAAATCAAGTCCTTTTCAGCTCATTCTGCCAGTGCTGTCTTAACGCATTATGCCATCTTGTACAGCAATTTGTGATAAATTTTCGAGTGCAACATTGCAAATGTTAGGTATGATTGTATTTTTTCTGAGGCATTGCACTGATTTTAATTACATTCCCAGTAATGGACAGTTTGGATGCAGGATATTTTGTCTTTTTTTTTTTTTTTTTCTTGAGACTTTTAGTGCAAAGACTTTGACTTACTCCCCCTTTTTGGTTTGGATGGAGTTGTATGGTGATGAACGATTCTAGTTTGGAGTGCTGTGGACTTCTCTGAGAGGTTTGCAAAATAAGCTATGATGAGAATTTAAGGCCCAAAACTATTCAGTACTAAATTCCAGAGTGAACAGTGACGAACTGCCAAAACTGGAACTGGAATGTCCGTAGAGTTGGAGTGGAATAGAGAAAACAGGATACAGCTCGGGTGATGTGATCTCCGAGGGTCTGACTTGAATGTCACCCTTCTGAAGCAAATAATAGTGTTCCCTTTTATTTATAGGATTGGAACGTAGACCTGTAGAGAAGTCCCAGAAATCAAGGTCTCTTCTTCTGTGTTTCTATATCTTAATGTTCTAGACAGTAGGAGTTTTGCCAAAGTTTTTTTTATTTCCTATGTTCTTGTGCAGTGCCAGCTTTGTTTTGTGCAGTAGTGGCAGACTGAGGTAGTGCTTTGGTGGGTTACAGCACAAAGAAGGATCATTTGGAATGGAAGTATTAAATATTTAAAATACATTTTGCTGAAGTATTGGGAGGTAAATGACTGGACATAAAGAGGATGCAATTCCAGACAGCGGTCTGACAAGGAGGAAAGACCTCTTTCCGTCATTTTGAGAGCATTGCAATGTTTGAAATGAACTGTTAACACATTTACAATCATTCTGGTGAATTAGGAGAATGCTATGGATGTGAAAAATCATCGGAGACCTTTACAGGACATTCCTGTAATAGTGTTCAAATGACTGGAGAAATTATGGGATGCAGCAAAGCACACCAACACTGTAAGCCTTTTAGTCAGGCCAGTGCAGTCAGTGGTTTACTACTGCAGTAAGTAAGGCTTAATACACAGGAACTTATACAGTATACAGAAATTTGGCCACGTTTCTGAGTTTTGCTTGTTCTTTTCTGGTTTTCCTCCATTATAATCCCTAGACTCTCTTTTTATATCTACTCTTTGAGAGAAAGACTTTAACATACCACAAACTTTAGTTCAGTAAGGAGTTGTTAATTGGTTACACTGCTGTGTTACCTAAATTAATGATACTGTGGTCTAGAAGGTAAATTTCTTATAGCAAACCAAATTATTATGGTGATACAAATCAGGCTTTTTGGTTCTTGCTTCTGTTCTTGTTTTACGTCAGTTACTTGCGCTCCAGTCATCTAAAATGAGCCATGGACTTCTGTGCTGTGGTAGGTTCCTGATCTGCATTTAGGACCTGGCTGACCCATTTGCTCAGAATACGTGAAAGCCATCCAAACTTTATTTTTTCAGGCAAGTTTTTGAGAAGAAAGCAAGCTTTGAAGGAAGGCAAATGTAGAATAGCTAATGTGTTTATCTTAATCTTTAGAACCTCTTTAGAACCTTTTGCCAGTCAGGTTTTGCTGAAAAGTTGTAAGATATCTTCTTTCTGGTCATAGTTGTCATACCTAATGTGGCTAGTATTTAAAAAATATTTGAAGAGTATTTAAAAAAAAAAGAAAAAAGCAGTGCTTCCATAATCAACACTTCTTTTTAAATTTTATTCTTGATTTGGCAGGCGTATGAGATAGTATGAGAAACACCTTCACTGCAGGTATCTGGTGTTGAGGGCTGACAATACTTCTCAGAGGACCCTCCTTGTGGCAGGACTGTCATTGCTTATTGAGGCAGTAGGTTTCTAACATATTTTTGGAATAAGCACTCAGAAATAGCTATTTCATAATAATTTATTTGAAAATATTTTTTAAATGTCCAGTATAGAACTTTATCTGAATGCTCCTTTCCCTTAGGTGTGAATAATACCCATCTGTTTAAGGCATGCAGTGATGTTTAAAGCTGATGTTGCGCTGATGATGAACACACTAACATTCAAATATCATGAAAGGTTTCTTATGGCCTTGATGATGGTGATGTCCTGATGGGGCTATTTCAATTACATAAAAAACTGTGAGAACTTAAGTACTTAACTTTAAGCAAAAGATTATTGGATACTTGCAAAAAATTTTCAAGACATAACTTCTGCTCAGCCTTTCAGACCAATAGATGGAATTCGTCTCCACAGGAAGTCATCTATGTAGATCCTTTATTAAAAGGAAACTGTATTCTAAGTAGAGGAACTTGTGAAACTTGATAGATTTTTCCTGTAGATATGTTCTTTGTGTGAGATTGCAAGCTCAATTGGAGCTATTCAACTGCAGAATGTTTATGAACTTCTTTCTTTCTTGAGCTATTTTCTTCCACGTTACATGTCATGGGAATATTCTGATATCTAGCAAAAGCTGAACTAACTGTCTTTATATTCTTGATGAGAGAGTTAGAGGGACAGAAAAGTTTTATACTAATATTTTCTGCAGTTTCTCCTTCCTGTGGTGCCTCCTGATGCCGAGATGAGGTTTGACTTGCCCTGGTTACATCTCAGTGTTTTAACATGGAGATATAATTTATACACTTCATTATGTTGAAACTGATGGGCCAATATGTCATTTGTATCCCAGAAGAGCTTTAAAAGTAATTGCAAATGGAATTGCAATGATCTACTGAATCAGAAAAAAATTGGGAGTGTGGCCTGGGATTTGTGGGTAAACACTAGAACAGGTTGCCCTGAGTGGTGTGGGCATAACTCGGAGCAACCTGCTCTGATTTAACAGTTGCCCAGTGCAGGCAGGATGTTGAACCAGATGACCTCCAGACGTTCCTTCCCATGTACACTATTCTGCGATTACCTTTTTGTTGGTGGTTTTGTTTTTCTGTTGTTTGTTTGTTTGTGTGTGTTTGTTTTAAAAAAAAAGGGAAAAAAGTTTTCTGGGGAAGATTGACCTGCTATTACTGAAAGCAGATATTTTTGGATTGTATAACCAGCCATTCCCTCGTTATTTACCAGGCATATGTCAATATTTACCAGGCATATGTGGTTAGATGTGGCTTTATCAGGGTTAGATCATCAAATTAACTAAACATCATGTTTTGGAAAAAAAGACTAGTGTCAGAGAAGTAACGTATTGGTGTTTAAATTCAAGGAAAGCACTTATTACCATAATTTGACATGAAGTCCTTAATCCTAAACCACCTGCGCCTTTGATGGAGAAATTGGGTGATGATCAAGTAGCTGCAGGACAAGGAGACTAAAATGTGGTGTATTGGAATGGGAATTATGAGGGCAGTGAGAGGTTACTAGTGGTGGTTTGCAGTCTAATGGCAGTAACTCAGCCATTGTCCACTTCAGTAGTGTCTGTAAAACGACATTTGGCTCCAGCTATCAGTCCTACCAGCAGAAGTACAGAAATTCAATTTCTTTCTCACTTTGAAGACCAACTCTGTTCTATGTGATGTCGATACAGATCTTCAACACTCAGGAATTAGCATGTACTTCTAACAACTTGAATTTTAGAATTTGATGGGGAAAATGTGATCGGTTTATTAAAGATACCTCTGGGTGGGCTACATTATTTGCAGTTTTAATGTTAAAGTTACTACTACTAAATATACTAGAAGCAACCAGTTATGATTTTTTTTTTTTTCTTTTTTCTGTTCCTTCAAATGTGACTTTGGAAGGGACAAGGTTTTAAAGTTAGTTCCAGAAGGCACTTCCAGAGATGGATGATTGAAAACAACTCCTGAATGGCACCTTGCTGTACTTTGTAGATCATAACAGCTTTTATTCACTACTGTGATTGTTTTTTAAATTACTACCTGTGGATGAATACTTGAAAGAATTGGCCTGCTGGCTACATATTTGGTTTGATTGGGGGCTATCTTGAAGTTGCCTTTAAATTACATGGGGTTCTTGATGATCCTAGCATTTTCTAATCTTCTTTGTACTGCATGGATTGTTTTGTTTCTTAGATTCTTGCAATTTTAGGAAAAATAGTAATTCTACCTTTTTTTTTTTTAAATGTGTCATTTCCAGCTAAGATATACAGAGATACTTCCTTTAAAAATTATAAACATGCTGGGATTTTTGCATTATTCTTTCACTGGAAGCTGCAAATTGTGTAATGAATGATTATTGTACTAATCGTTGCTGACGGACTGGAAACTGTTGAATTTATAAGAGCTGCGTTTGTCACAGGGAAAACTCCAAGTGACGTCTGTAACAGTGGTGTACAAAAGCCATACTGCTTTAATACTTTATTGAAAAATATCAATATGGCAGTAGCATGCTACATGTTTTTCCACAGATGGACGTTTCATTGGGCTGTCACTAACAAGACAGGCAGAAGGAGAAAAAAAAGAAAGAAAATGAATGTCATAAGACAAAGTTGACAGTTGAAGTTGGTTGAAATATTTTGAATAAATAGGGTTGGTTTTTTTTTTTTTTTCAGAAGTTGCAGTGTTGATAAGTCTGTATAAAACGTTCCAGTCTTCTGTTTTGATGAAAAAAATTTTGTCAGAGGCCCTTTTGGGAGTGTAAAAGATTGGGAAGATTTTTATTGCTTGTTAGTCAGGGTACTGGTCTGGAATGTGAAAGAATCAGATTCCAGTCCCTTTCCTGGCTCAGAATGACTTGGTGCTATTGAAAAGCCATCGTCCCTGACTGAGTGAGACAAAGAGGTACCTGAACATCCCAGGCCTGTTTCCTGAGCGGCCGTAACCCCAGGCAACAGGAAAATCTAGGTTTTGGTTTTGAAAATGGAGCACTTTGGAAATTTTCTCGGGAGGGGGGAAAAAAGCAGACAAATGAATAAAAAGAAACAATGCTGTAAAAATTGCTGTGAAAGGTAATTGTCCTCTAGATAGCACCAAGAGGTGTGCCTATCACTAGAAATATTTAACCAATCAAAGACTATCCGTAATCTCCATAAATTCCTCTCTGATTTTTATCAACGCAGTTCCCAGCTTCAGTTGCCATGTCCTGTGTGCCTTCTGTTCCTAATACTTGATCTTTTGCCTTTTCCTTCAGAAAATAGCTCGAGTGAATAAGCATGAGGTAGGAGGGCGATGGAAAGAGCGGGTCTCAGCTTGTTCTGTCAGTATGAATAGTATGGAATAAATAAAAGGTAGGTAAGGGTGATGGCAGCAGGAGAAGGCAACATTTTTCAATGCCATGAGGTCCACAACACGTTAACAACCTAACAACACATCTAGGACTGTTAGCCACTGGCAGAGAGTGAGTGATTTGCTTTGTACAGTTTGTGTTATTCTGCTTCTTGGGCCGTGGAGAATTCTTAGCCAGGCCTTCCTTTGGAGGTCCCCAAAAACTGAGTTCAGAAGTAACTAGCTGTGTTTTTGGGCTACCTGTGCCCTTCAAAATTCCTTTCCCACTTCTGCTTTCCTTTTTCTGAGGCATATAGCAGCTGGAGGAAGGAAAACAGAAGGAAACAAAGGCATCAAGTTTGGAGTGTTTCGGTCCTTGTATTGTCTCAATAGGGAGTTAGCAGGCTGCAGACATCCCCTGTACCTCAGCTGAGGGATTCCTCTGGGATTCCTTACTCTACCTCGTTCTGCACCTACCAACTGCAAATCACGCTCTGCAAACTGTGTTCTGTCCCACTTTGATAAACAGACTTAATAGTCTAATGCAAGTACCTCCTGAGGTATTTAGAAGACGGGTAGACATAGTGCTTGGTGGTATGGTTTAGCGCTGGGTTTTGTCATCAGTATTAGGTCCATGGTTGGACTCAGTGATCTGACAGATTAATTCCTATGATTCTAAGGATCACAGGAACATCCCGTCGTGTGGATCATTTTGCCTGTATCCCTGCTGTCTGAAGCAGTTGTCCCTTCTGCAGCACACTTTCACAGCCCATTGACATGGGCCACCCATGAAGGACTTGGGTTACAGCCTAAGCATAGTGAGTGTCAGTACAGTAAAGGTCCTTTGAGCATCAATTCAGCTTCCTGCTCAGGCTTGAGAAAGGAAGAGATTGTTTTCTTCCCAAAGCCCAGTGAAAGGATCAAAAAATGCTCTAGCCTGCTTCCCCCCCCCGCCCCCAGCTGGCACAGGGGATTGCCATGCTCCATCAACCAGGCTAATTCCTTGGCTGCCAGCGAGGGTCACCAAGCGCTGCTGCTTCCTTGTGGATCTTCCAGCAGCTGGCTTTAGAGGGACACCAGGAAAAACAAGCCAAGCATGGAAAAACAAGAAGGCAACAGTGTTAGTTACTTCGCAGACTCTACCAGTCTCTTGCTCGAGGCCATGTATTTCTTCTGCAAGGTTCTGGTCAAATGCAGCCAGATATTATCAAAACCTAAATACGGTAGTGTTTGGTTTGGAGTTTTTTGTTGTTTTTATTAGGGTTCCAAATAAAAGATACCTGCTGTTACGATTAGATCCTTGAAGGAAGAAGTGGCTTCTAGACAGAATGTCTTGTATGTGTTGATGCAGAAATGCTAATAATGGTTGAAATACTGTGATGTTAAGAAATGAGCAACACTGTTGCTCCACTGGTTCCCCCACATCGCGCTGGTACCATTGGGCAGATGATGTCTCTAGTTCTTTAAAGTGATACTGCTTCTTAGGTAAGTTTATGTAAAGCAAACCAGAGACCTTGTTACAATCTGTTTATTGTAAATACAAGCTGTAGAAATACAATGACTTCTACCACTGAGAAAGCAGTACAGTGAAGATGATGGGCAAAATTAAATGCTTCTTGTATCCTTGGTGTGAAGCAGTGAAATCAGCAAAAAAGACAGAACTTAGACCCTTTCACCCAGAGTTCTAATAAAGAGCAGCATTTTCCCACTATTTGTTCAGTGTAAAAACTGCTGAAACACGGGAGTTGGGTTGGGAGAGGATAAAATTGCCATATAGTGAAAAAGTCAGTGAGGAGCTGTGCAGATCTCCTTTAGGAAGGATTGCAACTGCTTTATTTTATTGCAAAAACATACCTTTCTTCCTTACTGTTCTTGCCTATGAAAGTTCAGTTCTTCATAGCATGGCACAAAAAGAGATGCTGGGCAGGCTGATAATGGAAAGCATGGAATCATCAGCCCACAAGTGTGTTAAAAATGTTTAGAACTAAATGTAAAAGAATGGATTTTTCATTAAACAAGCACGCGGCACTGATGATTCCTGTCAACTTCTACCATTTCAAAGACTTGACGGAAGATCAAATCTCTCTTTTTATGGCTGATTTAAATCAATCATTGTTCTGTCAGGCAAAATTCCAAGCTCCCATTTGAAAGCTCTTTTGAGAATTATCCTTCCCCCACCCTAGGTTATATCTGCCAGATCAGGAAATTCCAGCTTCTTCTCTTAAATTTACTATGGAATCCCCAGAGTCTAAAACGCAGAAAACAGATTTTTTTTGCTGGACTGTGAATAATCACGATCCACTCTTTCTTCCCTAACCTTTTCACGTACTTTCTAAAACAGAGCTTTAGCCACGCCAAGTACCTGCAGATAGGCTAAAAAAGAATTGCATGGACTGGCATGAGCTTGGAAATCTGTCCTCTTGTTAGGTCGTACTCTGCACTCGTATGCATTCTGACTGAATGTTAATTTTCATTGTATTTGTTTTCATTGCTTGATTGATATAATGTAGAGCACTGAAATGCATGCAGGCATCTAATGGCATTTTTAACAGATTAGAAGTTTGACTCCTATTTAATTACAGTGCACCTACTTTGAAGCTTTTCAATACTTCTGAAAATTGTTTTAGATGACTGATGTTTATAGGATGAGAGTCAAAAGCCTTGCCTCCAAGTAGATAAGTTTTGTTTTAAAAGCTTGAATGATACATGAAGTAATTTCCCAAAGGAACCTCACGACATCATGTAGAATTGGAGGAAAAATAGTATCTCCAAGTATTAATATTTATATTAAAGATTTTTCACAAAAGCAACTGATGTAGATTGATTTATGCGAGATAGTAAGAGACTTCCATTGAGAAGTTTAAAGAGATTACATAAGTAATTGGAGAGCAGAGATTTGTATCTGGACTATCTCTTAAGAGCAATCTTCTCTATTCAGTTTAAAAGAATAATAAATGGCGAATGGAGATGTAATGCTTATCTTGGCAAGGAGTGACTGCATATTTCCACCCCGTGAGCTCGTGTTGAGGTTTTTCATTACTCAAGCTGTATAAAAACTTTACGTCTAACAAAACACTTAAAGTGATTTTTATGAAGTAATCATTTAAAAATACCGTGTCTAAGAAATTCCAGTAGTCTGTGAAACTGCAGCTTTCTAGTCAGCTGAATTTATTGAAACATTGCTTATGTGGCAACTTGCCTCTTCCAGTACAAAAGATATATACAGCGTGGGAGATTACTGTTTAATCAATTGTTTATGCTTAGGTGTTGTTTTTCTGTGAAAGTGCCTCTGCTCACTATTTGAGACAGTATTGTTGTTTTCTGTGTCATTAGCAATTGTTTTTAAACTCTCTCCTTACTAGAGTCTCATTAAGGAACTAGTTCTGGCTAAAAAAAAAAAAGTCAAAACAGCAAAAGTAAAGCCTCTCAGAGAAGGACAAAATATTTTTTAGCTTTTATTTTGGCAGACATGGCAGAAGTCAGGTAAGTAAAGTATTAATCACAGACAAAGTTTGCTTCTGTCCTTGTTGAAGGTGATGGCAAGGCTGCCTTTGACTTCCTTGACTTGTTCTGTGAGGTTGTGCATCCTTCGTGGGATCAGGCACTTGGCTTCACATTGCTCTTCTTTGAAATTCAAGTACTCAGTAGATCAAGGTAGTGCAATAAATAGAAATTTTTCCTAATTGCCCAAGCATTTCCATGTTGTAATACAGCAGGAATTAAACACTGTCCTCTCTAATTTCTTCCCTTTTCTCAGAAATAGGTCTTTGCAACCAGGTAAGGTTTGTTGTTAGCCCCCAAACCCCTCAACCTACCAAAACCAGCCTGTTAACTTTCACCGCATAAAAACTGCACAGGGTAGTTAGTTAATAATCTCACCAGTTTTGCATGTTTAGTTTTCTTTTAGTAGCTTAATTATAAGGAGTAGTAGTAATAATTGTCTATATTATGGTATTGTCTACGTTCTCCATCAAGAGCCAGGATTTCAGTGTCTGTTAGGAACTCTGTTGTTTCATGACTAGTTCACACCAATTTGAATTGGGACTGAAAGTGGTTCCACCCTCTCTCTTGCATTGGCGTTACTACCAGTAGTGAACTGGTTAGGCAGATAAATGGGTTAATAAAACTAAATAATAAATTCAATCTCTCTCACTAGTTTATTTCTTTGAACTGACTTACCATGGAGCTCTCTGGACTAGCTTAGCTTTCCATTTTTACTAAAATTCAATATTGACCGTATGTTACTTCCCATAAATGGGATAAATGTAAATCTAAGAAATGTCAACTTTAAGTAGTACTTCTTTTAAAAAACATCCTTTGTGACTGTTACTCAACTGAAGAAAAAAAAAAATTAGGAAGAAATCTAGTGACTCATTATAAAATGTTAAATAACTAAATGTTTATTAAATAAGAATACATTAAAGGGACTTCAAAGATACTTTTGTTTGTGAGTTGTGGCAGCTCCGTCATGTTGTCTGTAGTGAGGCAGTTTGAAGAATTCTGCTGAACAAGGGTCCAGTTTGAAGTGTGTGCACAAGGCCAGTCTTTTTTTTTTTCCTTTTTTTCCTCCCACTGGGAAGCATTCTCTTCACTTTCATCAGTGTAAATTAGGATTTGTCTATTATGTGTTCTTTTCTGTTGCGAAAGCATAAAGTTTGGGGCATAATATTTAGCTGTGCGGCTATTTTAGTAGCTATCTTGAAAGCATCGCCTCTCTTATTTTTTCTTTTTTGTTTGTTTGTTTGGGTTGTTTTTTTGGTGTCTTTTTAATCATTATTATAAAAGTCAGCAGCTTCTATGTAGCTAGAGTCTTTTCTTTAAATTTACTTTGTGACTTTGTGTCTGACGTGGTTTCAGTCTTCAGAATTCCCATTTCCAGTCACAACAGCCGCGGGAAAGGAAGGAGTGGCAGCTTTAACTCATCTTTCAGTATGTGCTAGAAGGAGAGTGAATTTAGAATGGAAGCTTCAATGGGAAAATAGTTACATCTGGAATATCATGTTTACTGTCGCTGTGGATCTGTTCTTTGTATTTTTTTAATGAAAATTCAGTTTTTGAAAGGATTTACGCTTTTGCCCTCAGTAAAACACTGTGACAGCAAGGTCCCAGGTATGAGTGTGTGTTGTACAGAACTCTTTTGAGTCTGTACTTCTGTACTTTCTGCCTCTGCCTCCTTGTAATGTGAGAAGTAGAGAATGTCTCTTCCTTTCCTTGTATACAATATTTCCACCCTGTAAACAACTTCCAAATGAATAATTTGAATCTGTTTAATTACATTACATTCTATACCCTGATTTCCATTGCTCGATTTTCTCTGTATCTCGTTCTGTGGTTTTGCTTTCTAGGCGTCGTTGTGGTGTATTTGTAAATAAGCTGTTGGGCAGGTTGGCTTCTCCTAAATGTTGAGCTGATCTCCTCAAGGAGTTGAATGACTTCTTCACTGGTGTTGGCAAAAATACTTAACGTCCCTCGTTCCTATTAAAAGTGATTCAGTGGTATATCTTCACAGGTTTTCATGCATAAACTCTTTCCTTTTAAATTTTGAGTTTCTAAGCATTAGTGTAAGCAATTGAGTTTGAAAATGTTGAAAATAACCTTGTTTTGGTGTTCGCATCTTCTTTCCTCTTCTTCCATATGCTTTCACCTTAAAAGGTGGGACGGGTAAAACGTTGCTGTTACCTACTCACTGGGAGTATTGTAAATATTGTTTCAATGTTTGTACACTTATTTGAAGAAATTAGGATAATTTACTCAGTGCTATTAGTGACCACAGTCAGGGACTAGGTTTTAATATGTACTGTGCTCTCTGAAGTAATTCTTTAACCTGAATTAGAATAAGCTTTTTTAAATCAGTGATGCAAAATGCTAATAAACCTGAAAGGAGTGCATTTCCACACATGGGAAAGGCAGACAGCTCTATTCCAGTCCGGTAGGTAGAGCTCATCTGACAGCTCCAGGTTCCCTTTTACAGCGTCTCACAGAATTCCTCAGCAATCTTTGCAAATTACTGCCTTGGAAGCATTTCCCCTGCTCTGAACAACTGTTTCTGCCAAATGTACTCGGTAAAGAGGAATGTGTGATAAGCAATTGTATGCTGGGGGTAGAGGAAAGGCTTATAAGGGTTCAGTGTGCTTTTTTTTTTTTTTGCCTACTTTTTTCTTTTATTATCTTTTTTTCCTTTATATTCACTTCTTTTTTTGAGCTTCACCCTTCTAGGAATCAAAAAGCATTATCTGACCTGAAAGATGTTTAGTTAGTTCGACTTGAGAAGCAAAAGCTGGTTTCTTTTTTCTTTTTTTCTCAAATAGAGAATAAACTGTGTATGTGCTGTGTTCCTGCTAGTGATTACTAGAAAATTTGCTGCATTCACTACAGGTTTTGGGGTGGTTTTTTTTTTCAGGCAGTTTCTGGGAGTGGGTGTGTGGGAAGGAAGTCACAGCAAAACATTTAGATGTTTCCTGTTGGATAATTGTTGCATAG
The DNA here is from genome assembly GCA_025769975.1 of Gallinago jamesoni. NCBI lineage: Eukaryota > Metazoa > Chordata > Aves > Charadriiformes > Scolopacidae > Gallinago > Gallinago jamesoni. The sequence continues at coordinate 73,260,651 of JAOQGH010000032.1, read as the reverse complement.
TTCTCATTCCTCAAACATTACGGCCACTGGGAAAAAAAAAATCATCTAAAACTTGAATTCAGTTAATATTATGAATAGAGAAATGTAAAAGCGGTAAAGATGCTGAAGGAATTCTGCATTGATTTTGTTTAATATAATGCTATTTTGGGAATATCTCGGAATATACAAAGAAAGGCAGTTTTACTTAAAACATTGCAAACTAGAGTTCTACATATTAAAATAATTGGTGGAAGGGCTTCACGGTTGGCCAAAACATGTATCTGAAGTCTTGTAATTGTAATTTTACTTACTGTACTTTTACAGTACTCTGTGAAGTTCAACGTTAGATTTGTGTGAAGCAAAAGTATTTGCTGCAGCCCTTACTCCTTATTTCAGCTTTGTGTGGTTTTACTAATCTATAGGTCAAAGTGTGGCTTTTATCAGCCTGCTTTCAAGAATGTAAAGTTTTTTCTAGAGGCTGTCTTCTATGAAACTGTAGCCGAAATGATTCGAGGAAACATTCTGAACTGTTTGCAACAAGGGTTGGTAGAGTTTTTTATGGTCTTATATTAATATATTAAAATATATATATATTCCCTTTCCTTTTTTTTTTTATTTTACTTTTTGCAAGAGGAGCTGCAGCATGCTTGCAAAATAGATAATGATTTAATGAAGAATGCATTAAAAATTGTTACCAAAGAAGTGATTTGATGAGAAGCTGAGAATCAGGCCATGAAGAACTCGGTTATTGAGAATTTGTCGGTCTGTAACCAAATTGTGGTGACCATGGGCACTTAACTCAAGTTGGCTCTTCCCTGCTCCTGGAGTGATTGGTGTACTTGGCTGGAGTACTTCACCGTGCTGAAAGTTGAAGGTTTGGGAGGTTATTTCAGATGTTCAGATCGATGGTACTTCTCAAAAGTAAGCACTTGCCACAGATTTAAGTTTCCTGCTACTGAAATCGGTAATGCTCCTGCTGGTTTCAGTGGGAGCAGACTTAGACAAGGAGAGTCTTTAAATATCTTCTCTATGAATCCAGAGGTTCCTGGCAATGCAGCATTTGTTTGCAGGAGGAGTGAAGGGGAGTTCACAGAACAGAATTTTTAAAATCATTTTCTGTAGCTGATAAGGTGAGTAGTGGGGCAGCTTGGACTAGCGGGTGTACGGAATTACGGAAAGGAGGAAGGGGAAAGGGTAAGGATAGGGAAGATCTTTTAATACTGATATTAACCATCATGATTGTTTTCTGGTCTTGACTGTGTTCCTTCTTGGAAATGCATTTCTCTTCCCAGATGTAAATTTCACACCACAGAAATGTCCTATATTTAACCCTTTAGTAGTTACCTACCTGCTATAAAGCCTGATTTTGATACTTAGTGCCTGACACACAGCCAAGATCATGCAAAATAATAGAAAAATGTTTTAATCCAAGTGTATCTGGTTTGATTTATTCTGATAAAGCATTGCAGCCTATGGACATTTTCCTCCCATTGTTTGTTATATCATGGTTCAATTAAATGGTCAGCTTTTGGAGACAGATGTTGCTCCTGTGGAAAATTATTGCAGAGTTTGCGCCTTTTTCGAATTTCCTGAGCCAATGTTTGACGGGGTTTGAGTGGGGGGGGGGGGGGCAAGGGGGGGTTGATTGTGGTTTTGTGTGTTGTTTTTTTGGTTGGTTGGTTTGTTTTTACTGGTGTTTTCATAAAGCCACATCTTCCTATTGAAGAGGAACAGTTTGATAATAAATGTATGAAATGAGAAGCAGAGAGGTACAAGACAAGTAAAAGAAACGTTTCCATGCCAAGTTTTCAGGATTGGGAACACTTAAAATTACTGGAAAAAGTATTAATGATGTTTATGGCATTAGGTTAAAACTACTAGCTAAGTTTCCTGACGTTTTTCTCAATTGATTTGAAAAACAGTTTCCCTCTATCAAATGTACAACCGTGTATATACAAATAACCTGTAGCAACACTGCACATAAAAGCCTTTTCATAATGTCATTGCATTTGAGCTTTCCGGGGGAAAAGCTCAAAGGTCGTAGTGTTGGTTTATGGCTGTGGAATTATCCTTGTGCTGGGGTATGGTTATCAGACATTCCTCACATTCCAGGTGTCTAATATTATAGTGCTTACATGCCAGCGCAGGACCAACTGCTGCTTCAAAGGAAAATGCAAGAGAAAAACTTTCAGGACATTACCCATTTCCACTCCTCTGCCCGACCCCCTCCCTTTCCCCCCTAACCTTTCAAAATGTCATCTTTGCGTTGAACTTGACAATGTTAAAGGGATAAACAAATTACAAGCAGTGATTAGGTTGGGGAGTTTTGCCCAGCAAAACCAAATAGCTAATATGCTGAGCTGGAAAATACCAGTTCTCCTTTTCACTTAAATATTTGTTTTCTTTCATCAGTGATAAAATGATGTATAGCTGTGTTCAGCGTAGGGTTTTTTTCTTTCCCTGATGGTAATAGTTAAGTGGAAAGCCAAACCAGTTTATCATCCTCAAAAGGAAAAGGAAACAAAAACCCCCATGCCAGCAGGCAGCCTGACCTGGTCCTGCAACCAGTGGGTGTGGGTCCCTTCCTTCCCAAAACCATTCTTCTCCTTCTGGGTCTCAGATACTCCATTTTTGTGCCTTTTCAGCAGCACCTGTGAAGGGATAGAGAGAGCTGACATGGAGCTAATGTTGACCTCTTTGCAACTGGGAAGAGGCAGATACACTCTGCTTTGTTACCGTTATGTTTTTATGGCAGTGATTAACATGCACGTAGCATCTTCTGGTAAGCTGGAAGGTATTCCCTCTGTGCCCATCTTCCCCTGTTTTCTGCCTCCTGGACCGAAATCTTAAATCCGTGTGTTCTCTGCTCGCTCACTGCTGTTCGTGTATCTGCCTGTGAGAAGGACAGCAGTCCCCTGGTTTGTATTTTTTTCTGTGGAGGAAACAGGCAAGATCTTTAGAGGACCTCAAGATGTCCAGCCTTAACTTCCAGTGTAAAGCTTAGGCAGTTTGGGGATGAGCATTGAAGATAAGTCTTCAAAAGAGAGAAAAAGGATAGTAATTTCTGTTAATATATTGTAAGCACTTAATTGCTGATGATTTTACAGGATAGTTGAAAAACTAAGTGAAGTAGGAAGGTGTTTTTGGGCAAAACTGTTCCACCATGTAGGACTTTTTTTTTTTTTTAATTTGCTTTTATTTTTTTTTCCCCTTTTCATTACTTGGTGGATTACCTATCTTTTAGTTTGGTTCACTACTTCTGCAGATTTTACTGGCCCCACTAAGGCAAAACCCCCTCCAAATATATGTCCTTTATTTGTCTAAAGAATAGCATTTATTCTGTAGGGGGTTTTTTTGTTCAGCTGTTTTTATTATCAGGTTGTATTTTTGAAGACCTACTTGTGCTGCTGTTTCAGTCGACTCAAATTCTTTGCAGTTACAAGTAGATTTTTAGTTCAAAGAACGTGTTGCTCTCAATGTGCAGTGTGCCTTTTCTGGTAAATACATGGCTGTATTGGCTTGTAATGGTCATGTTTGTAATAGATGTTGGAAACTAAGAATTTTTGTCAGGTTTCTGGTGTTTGATGTTGTACAAGTTTAGTAAATCATGTATAAATATATTGAATTTAGGTTTTGTTGTTGTAGTGGGGTTGCAGAAAGGTTTGTTTTCATCCTTGCCCTGGAAATGAAATGTTTAATTAAATCAAGAAGAGTAGTTCCTGGTAAATATTTGAGGAATGGAGTGTAATTTTCTACTGTAGTTAGTGCTTGTCTCCAAAGCCAGTCATTGCTGAGGTAGCACCTTGTTATTTCTAAATGGTTCTTAGTGAATATGGTGAATGGCTGTGTGACGTGGTTCAGTTTGCTGAACACAATGTTGTGTTCGCCTGGGCTGCGTTAATACAAGAGTCTTAATGGGAATTAATTAATTAATTGGGATTTTTTCAAAGTCTTAGATGCTTCCAGAAACATCATTGAATGTGGCCTAGTCCTATCTATGTGAACCCACAGCTCACTTGTACTGTGGGAGATGCTGTAAACCGCTGTCAGTACCAGTTCAGTATTGGAAACCAGGTTTTTGAACATATAAAATAGTTGTGAGAGCCCATTATCCCAGTAATGTATGCCCAAATAACGTCCAGCCATTCTGTGTTGCTGTAAGATGGTGAATGTACTTATGTATGTCCCTTAGGACACCCCCCTATCTGTGTGTAGGTACATTTTCATTTACCAAGATAACACTCTAAAACCCAAGAAGTGTATTTCTTTAAGGCCTAGTGCCTGTCATAAGGTATTCAAGGGCTTAAAAGAATCGCAAGATAGAAATTTCAAGCTATTAAAAATGTCTCTATACCAGTAGGTGTTTTTAAGAAACTACAATCAGTGCTCAAATATCTCAAGTTTTCGTTCTTTTTATAAAAATTTGACTGTTTCACCCATCTTTGTATTACCAGGAGCAAAATGATCTGAAATCTGGAAAACAAGCGCAAATTCATTAAATGTGTCCAGGAAATACTTGCTTGATGGAGTTCATAAATCTTTGTCTCCTAAAAGTGTCTCTCTGACTCTGCTGTGACTTTATACTCCGTGGTTGGTTTTTTGAGTATCCAGTCGTGGTGCAAAAAGGCTATAGGCATAAAGCAGCGTAACTTAACGTCACTGAGAATTTTTCATAATTAAAGAATGGGGTCACGTTTAGTTTGAACTGCTGTTACTAATTCTGTGTAGGTGTAGAAAAGGTAACAAGGTAAAGAGATGCATGACCTTACTGTATTTATTTATTTAACACCACTGCTCTAAAACAGGAGCTGCCACCGTGCTACACCTTGTTTGACGTGTTCTAAGGCGGTACTGATGTTCGCTTAGTTATTCTTTCAAAATAATGCCTGTAATGAAAGGCGCAGTATATCTTAATAATACTCTTATTAAAAGAGAATGTACCGAAGCGATACAAAGGTTGTACATAATGTCTTGGCCTGGCAGCCGAATGGGAGGCACTACTGTGTTAAGAACATGGTGTTTAGAAGCTGAAATCAACAGGCTCATGAATGAGCTTTTTTGAGAGAGAGAGATTGTGCATGGGGTTTGCTGGTTTATAGAATGAACAAAGTATATGGCAAAAGGATGTTTTATGGGCATGCAAATTCTGTCCCTTTCCACAGGTAAATGGCCCAGTTACCACTTCTTAAAGTTAGGAGAGTGACAGCAATATTAGTAATAGAAAATAAATGCATTTTGTTGCAGCTTCGGCCACTGTAATTCAGAAGAGAAAATTGTCTTCCTGATGTACTGTAGCTTTCTCGCTGTGAATGGATCCTAACCTCAGCTGTAGGTACTGGCAGTGCCTCTCTTTAACTCTGACCTGCAACATGGAGCTTGGTCTCTTTTGCTGTTCTGTATGTTCTCTCTCTGCTGCCTGCTATAGTATTCATCCGGCTTATAATTCAGTTAGGTTACCTTCTACAGGCTACAGAGCCTGCATTCAGACTCCTCTTGTCATCACTAGAAAAAGAGGGAAACCTTCAGTGTGCTTCATCTTCAGTCTAAATAGATGGGCTGAATCAGCCTCTCTAGGGAACCTAAAGGACTAATTTGGGTTAGATAACTAACTTCTGAAGGTAACGAGATGAATTGCATCCCTGAGTTTTATGTAAGAAATCCATCTTGGGTGCCTGGAGTAAAATCCATGTTTGGGAGGGTATTTGGGGTGGGGTTAGAAGACATATTTATACATCCTTTCAAAGTCACCATGCCTATAGCATTAGAAAGTTGGGTAAGAATTGAATTGATTTTAAGATCCAACTTGAGCACTAAATTCAGGAGTTCTAGTGAAGAATTTAGAACATTTTTCTTCTTCTGTTTATACGTTCCTTTCCCTGATTATGTGATTTAAATGTTTGCATTTGCTGGTCTTGAGCTACTGGATCAAAATAAATTCGATTAACTAAATAATAATTTTAAAAAAAATTAAATGCTTTCAGTCGTCCTTTTGCAAAATAAGAAATTAGCTAATGCTGATCATATGTTCTTGTTCTGTGCTTCTGTTGGTTTTCTTCTGATATATTTTAATAGATGCTCATCCCTGCAATTCTAAATAGTAACTTTAGTTCTGTGCTCTCAATTCCTAGAGTGTGGAAAAGAGGTACATTTTTCAGAACAGTTTCTGTCTAGGAAAGGTACTAGTGAGTAGTGCATTGTAAGAGAAAATAAATAATGGGATGTGCCTCATGTATGAGGATGAATGGGTGTGAAATTTAATCAGTACAGCACTTCATAGAAGTGTCACACAATACCTTGCTAGGTGGCAAAGAACATGAGGTCATTTTGAGTAGGGGATAATTGGGATTTGGAGAAAGTTTTCAAATGCATGTTGATGTTGCTTTAGAAGTTGCATGTTTGCTGTAGTTATAATTGAGTTGAAAACTCCAAGTCTTGATTATAGGTCAAGCACCACACAGCAAAGGAGGTATTCTTGGAAGTAATTTTGAAAGACATTAAGGTGAACCTGTTTGTAATTCTCAGGTAGTTATGTACCTGCTACCAACCTGCATTTTATTACTTTCTAATTTAGGAAAAGATTTGTCGTTGTTTGGTTTTTTTTTGATCTGTGTCTCTTTGCCCCTCTTCCCTGTCCCCCCAGTTTTCTGATCCCCCTGCTGTAACCTTTCTTTCTTCCCCATACCCTTCACCATACCTATTATAAATGACAATAAATCAGTCTTAAAAAATTCATGCAAGTAGTTCTATCTAAGCAAAACAAGTCAAGCTGTACCCACATAGTCCTTCAATGTGTGGATAAAATCAGGTCTTGAAGTACACCAAGGAGGCGAGTGATGCTGGTAACAGCTGAGTTCAGAAGAGAGCAAAGACCAAAGTCCGGAGTTTCCTATTGATAAAGTAGAGTCCTAATCATGATATGGATAACCTCTGGTTCGGCGTTACCATTGATTTAGTCCTGGATGGATTTTGGAGGAAAAAAAAGTCAGAGAAGGAACGCAGCATTACTCTTGCATAGAACGTGTTGAAAATAGTGTGTGAGTGTGTAAATATACATACACATGCATTCACGTTTTTCAGAACATGCACATTGATAATCTCAGATCACAGAAGTGTGAAATACTGTGGGCTGCTCGTATCTCAGCAGAAAGATAAAATTCACTGATACATGACCCTGGCCTTAGGAAGAAGCCTTTCTTCTGTGTATTTTTGTGGTCTAGGGAGTGCATCAAGCAAGAAGGTTGTCCAAATGGAACAATATTGCACGGACAATCCATCAGCCTGTAGTTAAGGTTCCATTTTACAGCGTCATCATCCTCTTTATTAACTCTAGATGCACATAGAGACATTCTTATAGGCATGGCTGCAGATGCAATAGCAACTATTAATGATAACATATATCATCATAAAATCTATGTTCTAAGCTCTTAGTTAACTTTGTATTTTGAAAACTTTAAAGAAAAATGAGGTGGTAATACAGCTTCTCAATTTGTCTCCCGGGTTTCCCAGGGCATCTGTGAAGTGATTTGCAATAACAAAATTATATGCTGTTTACATAATGGAATTACGGAATATTTCCTGGTTATCTGAAAAGTAGCCACTTCTTGTTCTGCACACCCGCTTCTTGTTCTCCTGGCTGGGGAGTAACACTTCAGTCCAGATGCTGAAATGGGAGTGTTATATAGGGTTGAGTAGATAAAAATGCAATATAGGAGCTAAAGGATAATAGACGAGCCTTCACTTGGAAGGAGTTCTATAAGGTTAAAAAAAAAAAAAGTGCCCATAGGTGAGAATATTTGAGCTTAATGATATGCATTTAAAAAAACCCCACTTTTTCTTAATGAATTAAACTTCATACTATACAAAATGTGGACTTTAAGTCATCCTTTTTAGAGTATCGGCATTCTTTTAAGAACATGTCAATTAATGACTACAAACTGAAAAAGTGTTATAAACTACCTCAGAATATCAGTATCCTGAGATGCAGCACTTAATCCTCTATTATGGTGCAATGAACCTCAATTTTCTTGGGTCGTGGTTAATGAACGTAATAGCAATCCATCTATCATAGGTTGTGATAATGATCTTCACACGGACAAGATTCCTTCAGTCCTTGCTCTAAGTATTATTTCCTTTCCAATTACATCTTGTAACTCTTTCCTTTCAACTTCTGTCCTCCAAATTTTCTCTTGCATTTTACTTATCTTCATGTCATGTTACTCTCATCCATTTTCCAGACTTATTTTGAAAGGATTTTTGAAAATTCTGTTTAGTTTGAGACAGTTCTGAGGGCCCCAGGCAATGGGGTATCGCTTTGTGCTGATTGCTTCTGAATTGTAAGTCTGTGTCAGGCTGAAAAATCTTGTGCTATTAAAAGACTCTGGAACAAAAAAAAGAGAGTTGTGAGGATGTAACACTCAAGTAATTGTGGTCTTGTTATGTACAAACCTTTTTGTGTTTTAAAAGTCTACTCGGTCAGTCTTAAGGCTGCAATGGCCAAGCATGATCCAACAGAGCAGAATTTATAGAGTAATTTGTCTGCCTTTTTCAGGGGGGTCTCTGCCTCCCTCTTCTTCTTTTGTTTAAGGTGGGTCACTCAAGTGTTTTTCCACAGTTTTTTTAGTGTCACTTTAATTTATGGAGCAGTTGGGATGAGAGATTTGCTGCAATTTTTCATGGTGTCCGATATCTGACAGGTGATAACACCTGGAGGGAACATCCCCATGGCCAGAGTGGTCTGACCTGCAGAATGTGCTATAATAGCAAGAAGTCGGTGTTTGATTGATAATAAAATTGGTGTGGAGTGCAGATGAAAAGCCAGGAGAGTTACAGGGTTTACATCCTTTCTGTACAGGTGGTTTAAAAATCATATCCAGTGATTGTTGGTGACTGTGGTGTGTGTCTTTGGTGAAGGTATTGAATGCTTACGCAGAGTTCTAAGTGAATTTGTTTCTATGAATTTATTAGAGACCGTCTGACCATGTTTATACGAGTTTGTTATCATCCCTACTCTGCTATATGGTATTTCAATTTTTTTTTTCTACTTGACCTACAAGACTTGTGTTTTGAGTTAATACTATAATATTAAGGTTAAGGATGACATTAAAGATTTATTTTTATTCAGTTTAAGGTGTTTCATGAAAATCCACATTTGTAATCTGATTTGAGGCATATGTGCCTTTGTAGTTTGCACGGGTTTGTGTGATGAATCGAACTTGCTGAAGTCCTGTTGCTTTAATGTGACTGATGCTACTTCGGAGTAGTATCGGCCTGGGAACTTTCTCTCTAGCTGTAACAAAATGCTAACTGTGGAATCATAGAATGGTTTGGGTTGGAAGGGACCTTAAAGACTGTCTGGTTCCAACCCCCTGTCCTGGGCAGGGACACCTCCCACCAGACCAGGTTGCTCCAAGCCCCATCCAGCCTGGCCTTGAACCTCTCCAGGGATGGGGCAGCCACAGCTTCTCTGGGCATCCTGGACCAGGCTCTCACCACCCTCATGGCAAAGAATTTCTTCCTAATATCGAACCTGAATCTCCCCTCTTTCAGTTTGAAGCCATTACCCCTTGTCCTATCACTACATGCCCTTGTAAAAGGTCCCTTTCCACCTCTCTTGAATTTGATAGTTACGAGTAGGTAGCATTTGGGCAGGTGTATTGTGTGTGTGTATTGTGTCTGGCGGTGCTTTGTGGGCAGTTGTTGGCCCCCGGCCACAGCAGCAGCTTCTGCTGCCCTGAGAAAAGGTGGAGGACGAGGAGCAGAAATGGCAGGTCTGAGCTGGGCTTTCTGAAGAGCTCTTTCTCCAAGCGGCCTCGCTCAGAGCAGCGCTGTGCCTTGGACTCCTGGACTGTGAAGATGCATATAGTGGCTGAAGGTTGAGGAGAACAGGTAGTACAGAAGTTACTTCTCCTCACTCAATTAAGAAAAGTGTCTCTGGCTGGCCGTTCTCATGGAGAACCTCTCCCACTAAGCAGGACTTCTCTCAGAGGTTCCTTGTGCTGCTTCCAACCCGTATTTCACATCCTATTGATCCAGATGTAATCCCACATTAGTCATCTCGCCTGAATTGTGTAATAGTTTTCAGTGTGTTTAGTGGTTTTGCACAGCAGTTTGTAAGTGGCAAAAAATAACAAATTTACCTTATTTGTGAATTTGTTCAGGACCTCAAAATTAAGTATTAGTAATCTTCATAGGATTATGTTGTAAACGTTGGAGAAATATGAGGAAGTGGATTCATGCTTACAGTTTAAAAAAATAAATCTATCTATACTCTGCAGAGATTTTTGGATTATAAGAGCTTGATTCTTTGTGATTTCTTCAACTGTGGTTTGGAGGAATAAACTTGCTGCCCTATTTAAAGAATTGACAGGTCAGATCCATCAACAATAATAATAATTTCTAAATCAAACCTGTGCTCGAATTTCTATTTTCTCATCTGTAAGAAAAATTTAATTTGATAGTTTTGGAAAAGTATTTTCTATGTAGTGTTTTCTACACAAAAAAGCCCATTCATTTTGTAGAAAGTAAAATGTACTATTCTTTTCTCTTTCATTCCTCACAAAAATGTCAATAAACCAGTTTATTTGGGTCAGAAGCTAATTAAAGAAAAAATACTGAAACAAAAAAAAAAGCATATGTGAATCAGACTATTAGCTTTTTATTTATATAGGATTTTCAAGATGAGATGAAAAAACAGTCTTAGGTGATAGAACTTAAGCAGCAGTGAGCAAGGGAGGTGATGCTCATGTGTCCTACAAATTGATCTTGATAATCTTACTCTGAAGATTATTTTTTTTAAACTCTGGATGTGTACTAATCTTATTGTCACTATAGTGACAATAAAACCTTAAATCTCTTGTTCTTCCTATTAAATATATCAGACATGGCATTTATCTGTGAGTTTATCAACAGGAAACTCAAGACACATTTAAAAAAAAAGTGGCAAAAATATCATGTAAAGCTTTGCTCAGCTTTGGAAATATTGTTGGAAAAAAGCCCACATATTATTGTTATCAATCTATTTCTTGTAACAAATAGATGCTCCATTATGAAAATTAAAAACTTTAATTGTCTGTCTTCCTGAAAAGGTACCTTTTGGGCATCTGAAGGCTCATTAAATGTTACTTGTAAAATGTGTACTCTTCTCCATGCTGCTGCTTATTTGATTCAAGTATGTGCTTCCCAGATGGTTGTGTGCTCTTCTCTGAGTTTCCCCACCTGTGGTTGTTAGAGAAGATGACCTTGAAACCTTGTGCTCTCATCACAGACTCAAGGTTGAAGGGTCGGGGTCTTCTGGACCAATAGAAGTGTAGGTGTCTTTTTCTACAAGCTATTGGTTATTGTTTAATTTTAAACTGTCAAATGTGAAAGATGTTACAGTGAATTTTTCACTTGAGTGCCTACACTGAAAAACGTTTGCAATAGCTTATATTATGTTTTTGTAGTTAATGAATTCGGAAGGATGCAATAGGGAAAAACAATCAAAAGCCTAAATTTTAAGAAGGAGAAAACAACTCGCTCCCCTTTCTCCCTGCGATCTTTCTTTAGCTTCTATCAGAACAGGAATAAATATGAATAACAAACACGTATGGAAGAAAGAAAAGCTATGCCATTATCTTGTTTCTTTGTTTTTAGGTTAACAAAGCCCTTATCATTTGCGGACTGTGTTGGGGATGAACTGCCGTGGGGATGGGAAGCTGCATATGATCCTCAGATTGGTGTATACTATATTGATCATGTCAACCGTAAGTATTTTTCAATTAATTTATTCAAATATTGGTTATATAAGAAGGTTCATCTTGATTAGAGCTTCCTGAGAAGCTTCTAAAGCATAACTGGGAGCAGGGAAAGATCTCGTGTGAGAAAAGCGTAAGGTAACAATTTCTGATTTTCAGGAGAAAAATTATTCCTTTTGTGTGCATGGGTTTGTTGGGAATGGTTGCGGATGTATTACAGCTGGCTCAAAATTATCCATACAACTCTTCATCTTTTTCTGTGGGACAATTCCGTGAAATGTGTAGTAAATAAAGATAAGTTACATCTGTTTGGTACCTGTAAAAAGTAGGATGTTTGGTGACCATTCTGCACTGGCAGAGATAGTCTGAAATAAGGAACGAAAACTGGCTCTAGTTACTGAAAGGAACTATTTTAGATAAGGTAGTATTGAGTGTGGGTGGTGTTTGTAACTTGTATATGAGATCTGGCAAACGTACTGTAGTTCTAAGAAAGTTGTAGAACACATTTCAGGCTATAAATAATGCTGTATTTTGTAGTAATTGGAAAGGGGTTGGGGAATCAAAATGCTGGGGAAAATTTGCCCTTTGGTATAACGCTTTTGGCTTTAAAAGGCTTACAAGAAAATCTGCTGGTACAAAATGACTACATCTGTTTCTACATATATTTTTTAATAGCATGGGAATTGCATCTAAACCGTACAAAATGATAGCAAAATTTGAAATACCGTGCATGTTACATTTACTGAAATAAATATATTCCTGAAAGTTTTTATCTTCTTTTTATGCATTTATTATTCCCTAATAATTCATACCTTTTTCTATTTTCTCAGAAATTGTCTTAATAACATAACAGAAGATATTCCGTTTGAGATCAATACCTGACTATAGGTGCCTGCATCTATGCTAGCAGTGCTGTGTACTTACTTAAAAAATAGTAAGGTGTCTGTGGCCATTTGAGATGCTTTAGGTTAGCAGAGACAACTGCACAAGGTCAGTAGATAAGGCATGGGCAGTAGGAGACCAGTGGTCTTGGCTTGTTGCCCCATGGCATCTCAAATGTATGCGCAAGTGAATCAACCTTGAGATGTCTACGCTGCTGTTGTAGTCAACAGCTATCTAGTCAATACGGTCAACGTAATGTGAAGTGCAATATAGCTGACTGCTTGGACGTTTGCTTTGAAGATGAATTGATTTAAGCTCTCTTGGTTGGGTTGAACATTAGATATGTAAACTGAAGAGCAGAGATTTAGATGAGATCTTGAGCAACCTGGTCTGGTGGGAGGTGTCCCTGCCCATGGCATAGGGGTTGGAACTAGATGTTTTTTGAGGTCCCTTCTAACCCAATGATTCTATGAGGTAGATATTTAACCTTGAACTGAATCCCACACAACCTAATTTTGGCTTTTATAGCCCCTCTTTATTGGAATAACAAGGGAGTTCTCTATCTTATGTGTGGTGTTAAACATTCCTGAATTTTAAAAAATAGGGACATACTTGATCAAACTCAAAAGGTGGGAGACTGTAAATTATTTGCTTCTGAATCTAAATGCTATTATCAGAGCAAACTTGTCTTTATAGTTTTGGCCAAGGCCAAAGAAGTTAAAACTTAAAGCTATAAAATTTAAAGCAGGCAGTGTGTATTTCTGTATGTTTTGAAAGTGCTTTCAGATCACTTCTTTGATAATTGTGCTCTTTTATTTCATGCACGCTCAAAACCTTTAATCAGTTCTAAAAATCTCTCTTGTAGCTTTCCTGCCTTTTCTTTTTTTTTTTAATCAGGTAGAGGTTAAATACTTTCTTTACTTTTAAATGCTACTTCTGAGCATTGAAGGTGAATTCCTGAATATTATGAGCTGTTTATGAGTTGAAGTTCCACTTCTCACGCATGTAAGACACTGAGGCTTGAACTGCATTGTCTTGGAATTCTCTTGAAAATTGTTAATACACCGCAAACACTAATGCTTCCACTCAATAGAGAAGAGTTGTATATATCATCTGTACACGTCTTTCTGTGGCTGGGACAAATAAGTGCAATTAGCTAGATTTCTATATATTCTGTTAATGTGTACGATGGATGGTAAAATATTATGGACTTTGGTGTACTTAAAGCGGTTTCCATCTGTGGTTGAGTTTTGCATTCGGTTCCTGTTACACTAATATATGTGTTGCTTTGTAGCAATTTCAGTGAAACTTCTTATTTTGTCAAGTGGTATATTTTAGTTTTGTACCCTGTGTTTTGCAAAGTGTTGTGCTGAGAGTGCTCTTGAGTTTCTGGGAGGTAAATGCCTAAGAATCTTGTAAGTATGCTGTTTGTCTGACGTGCCAAACATGGAGATTGTAACTTCTTCTGACTGGGGTGCATGCATTGTTTTGATGCTATTGAAATCTGTAGTATAGAGATTACTAATAATTAGGGGGAAAGCCTTACCAGAAAGCAGGTTTTGCCCCTGCTCACTGCTTTATTAGCAGTGTAATAATTCAGATGTGTCGAATATGCTTTTTGGATTTGAACTGTTTAATTTTTATCGGGCAGTGGCTATGCTAGAACCAAGGAAGAGTCCTTTACTCTTTCCCCTGTATTGATTATAATTTGATTAATTCTCTCTCTTACTGGATAAAAAGCCTAATGAGGGAGAAAAACGGTACCCACTGCTAGGAAGACGACCAAATGGATAGATGACTGGAAAACAGGTTGGGTAAAGTGGAATTCTAGGACCTGTAAATGGCGGCTTGAGGGAGAGCACCTTCGGAAGAAACCTGCTCCCATGTGTTAGGTAGGGAGAGGTGACTAAAGATGTTTCACATTCACTGCCTTCTGCCTAAATTTCAGCAAAATGTTTGAGGGAAGGCCCATTGATTCTGTCCTGTTGCATCCCATAACTAATTATTCTAAACAGCTTCTCTATTACCTGTTCTGTTTTTCCATTCTCTTTCTAGTATTGCTCCTACTGCATGCCTCTGTCCAAAGCTTTGTTTGATGAAACTGAAGATTCAGGTTGTCAACAGGACATTGGAGGCACTGAAGTAAAACTGGCCAATATTGTTAAATTTCTCAAACCAACCCAATAAACTGTGGGCCACAGGCTAGACCTTAGTGCAATAGACTGTAAATTTCAGAAGGTCTTACTCATGGTTGTTTCCTCCTTGTCTATTTAAAAACTCAAGGTTGAAAATGTTAAGGATGGAATTTCTATTAGTGATTGGTGTGGGACTTAATTCCGCTCTTCTTGAAGGGTGGATATTGGCAAAATTATTTCAGGAAAGCAGTACTAGGCTGGACCTTGCAAAGTTCTAAATCTACCAAATTTCTATAATGTCAATTCTTCAAAAATTATTTAAATCAATATTATTTTTTGAAAAATAAAATAAAATTCCACATCTGTGTTATTGCCTGCCTTAGCCCTTTACCTCCCCTTCTCCCATATAAACCTGAGAAAAATCCAACTCTCTGAAATTGCCAGTGGTAACTCTTTCTCCTCCACAGAGAGGGGTACGAGTTGGCTGTGAGCAGTCTGCAGTTGTACAACACTCCCTCAGACTTGAGGAACTTGCTTTTGCTGTCAATATGTTTAAGTATAATTTGGTTTTATTATCATCACACATTTTCTATAATTTTATATATTTTCATGGTTTTGTGTTTTTTTTTAAATACAGTTGGGTTTTCATGGTTCTTATTGATTGCCTTACAGCTTTCTCATGATCCTTTTGGATGATGTAACCCACTTTGAGAAACACAGACTGAGGTCATTACTTTATGAATATATTACCCCAATTAGGAGTTTTAATGGGCTGCTTTCAGCTTCAAGGGAGACCAGATTACAGGCCATCTGGCAAGGCAGAACGTGCAGATGATGTGGGTAGCTAATACCGTAAGAACCTAAATGCTCACCCAGTGCTTCAGTAGCACCCTTTGTTAGAAGGATGACTGAAGGGATACTATCTGGTGGTCAGGGATGGAGCAGTTCCTTTCCTGCAGGATCCTTCTTACCGTGGTTTAGGAGAGCCCAAAGATTTTATTTTTTTTTCAGTTTATGCTATTCATCCTTATAATCCTTATTGCGTTTGTGTTCATCTACTTCAGCTAACATTTACTAATTTTACTAAATAACATCGTTAGGAGCTCAAGGCAATAATGAAAACAACACAAGCCTATTACTCCGTTTCCTATGTCTACAAGCAAAGTCATTGCTTTCACATTTTTTCGGTTCTTCTTGCAAGGTTTTCAACATCAGGCGTTAAGTGGCTGAGATGCAAACATTTATGCTCCTAGAGTTTGGATTTGCAAACACTTTTAAGCTGATACAATCTCTGAAAGAACTGGTCCCGCTCTGTTGCTACCTCTGGCCTTTTGTTCTGTCCCTGCAATGTTTTTGCTTATACTGGCATGAACGTTTGCGTGGCCAGACAGTGAATCAGATCAGGGAGCTGATTCGAGTTGAAACTAATCTGGTATGGGGAAAAAAAAAAAAAAGTTGCTATTTGTTCTCCTTTCCACACCCTTATTTATGTAAGCGAGAAAGGGGGAAGGTGACCTGGAGATATGAATGAACAGCCAGGTGGAAGAGACAGGGGACAGCTGCTTTTAGTTGTTAAAAGTATTTTCAAACACCACCCTTGAACTTTCATGGGTTCTGCGCCCTGTGCAGCCTCACCAGGAAGCCGTTCTGACTCGGAGGCTGTGATTTCCCGGAGTGGTGGTGCCAGCTGAAGCAGCAGTCCTGGCTTGCTCTGGTTCTTGTCCCCACAGCGTGTCAGTGTGAGGATGTGTAGTAAACACAGACAACAGGGCAGATATCTGCTTCCTGAGGCGTGTGAGTTGTCGTTTCCCACCTCCTCTTCCATCCCCCAGCCATTCAGGTTTTCTGATCTAGATCATTGTATGGGATGTGTGTAGAAGAACTTCTACGGTTTCTAGGAGCACCTCTGCTATGAGGGCAGACTGAGGAAGTTGGGGGGGTTCAGCCTGGAGAAGAAAAGGCTCCAGAGAGACCTTAGAGCACCTTCCAGTGCCTAAAGGGGACCTACAGGAGGGATGGGGAGAGACTCTTGATCTGGGAGGGGAGTCTTAGGACGAGGGGGAACAGTTTTAAACTGAAAGAGGCAAAAAATTAGATTAGGAAGAAATTCTCTGCTGTGAGGGTGGTGAGAGCCTGGCCCCGGTTGCCAGAGAAGCTGTGGCTGCCCCATCCATGGAGGTGTCCAAGGCCAGGCTGGATGGGGCTTTGAGCAACCTGGTCTGGTGGGAGGTGTCCCTGCCCAGGGCAGGGGGTTGGGACTTGGGACTTGGGTGATCTTTAAGGTCCCTTCCAATTCAAACCACTCTATGAATAGTCTGAGGGAATCCTGGATCACAACAGATTCTGCCTTGCCTTCAGCACCCTGTACATTGCTCAGTAACTTATCCCCTTTACTTCTATTTCTTGTTTTCAGGCTCAGGAATAACCCAGCAAGTGGTTGTTTTCTTGGTTGCGTTGATCTAGTTAACCTGTAAAACAAGTTCTCTGCCACTGGTAATGTTTAGTGGCAAAAGTAATAGAAAGGAACTGAATGATGGTATTTAAAAGGTAAGGATAGGGAGGAATAGCTATTCCTAGCCCAGTAATATCTCAGTCCATCACATCATTTTCTTTATGCTGCTCTGTGCTTTGCTTTGCATTCAATATGATGATTTTTCTTCCTACCCTCCACCCCCAGCACTTTTAGTCAAAAAGGAGTTTCACATCTACCTTCTCTGCTTCTGCAGCTCTTCCCTACTTAGTTTTAATTGTCCACTTTGGAAGCACAAATACACCTTTCCCAGGCACTGCTTTCTACCACTGTTTCATCCACAAAAAGAAAGAAAATTGGCTAAAACATCAGGAAACTTAGAGGTAGAGGGATTTGTGTCTGCTTAGCTCGAGAACAGAATTCATAGGAGGTCCCTGTTTCCCCACTTGGTTTCCTTCCTTAAAATTTCAAATCCTAGCTATTTACTACGCTTTTTTGATGCTTGCAACACAACATTTTAACTACAAGTATTCTATTTCTTGTTGTAATCTTAAAGTCTTTCATGCCAATTTACACCTGTGCAACTGATTTATTTAATGCAGGGATTTTTGTGGATAGTCTGATTCTTCTCTGCTCCAGCCTGGGACTCTAGTACATCTGCCTCCATGAAAATAAGCCAGACTGTATTTCCAGACAAAGAAGAAATCTGAAAATCCCACCATGAATCTGCAATTACCATTAGCTTGAGGGTATGAGTCGAATGGCGTATCGTGATCATAAATTGTCTACTGTTTGTTCCCACGACCCATCACCATCTTCTAAGCAAGTAGAAGCATGCAAGTGTTTGGGAAATAATCCTGAAGTCTCTTTACTGTCAGCAAACACACATGGTGAATACCCAAGTGCAGTATATATGTTATCCTGAATCTTATTTATAGGTATCTTCTCTACCCCCTGGCTACAGGAAGGGATTAATCTGCTGCATGCTGGCTAGAGCAGGAGGGCTTGAGCAACCAAGGCTCTGCATTAAAGATGATTTTTATGGAAAGATCATACTGGCATCTATACTGGCATCTTTTTCTTACGTCTTCATTCTGGTAGCAGTAGCAGTAGAACATTACCTACTTAACCGATAATGTAGAGCAGAATGCTCAGAATTTCTATCGCATTTGACTCTGAGATCTATAAGCATATGCCACCAGATACCTAGAGGAAACTTATGTGCCATAAGGATAATGTGTTCAATATTTCTTAATAAAAATCTCTGAATAAATATTTCTTGGAAATCTGCTCATGCTTGCATAAACAGTGTAGCTGGAAAACATTCTCATTTTATCTCGTTACTCAAATGCAAGCACAGAATTATTTTATGGAAGAGTGAAAAAGGTGTCTGGAAGAGAGGAGGCATATTTTATGTGCGAGTTTCATGGCAGGAAACAACTGTAGAGAGCTCAGTTCAGAGCATACTCTGAATAACCTAATTTTCCTTCATGTCTCTCTTTAGAACCCATATTCCCTCTTATTATGTGGTAGAATGTGTTTCTTTTTGAGTATCCAGCAATGGTTTAGATCATTTTTAAGACACTGTAGATGTCATCTTGTTGGGCTGCACGATCTTACTGAAACTGCTGTCTCTGCGATGTGCTAGTCTTTATTTTTATGTACCTACTGAACAGATATATCAGTGTGAAATGGTGTAACGTTTGTTTGTGGTTTCTTCTTCAAATTTTGGGGCATGCATTGCTTTTCTTGTTTCAGTTTGAATTGTAAGTATTTTTTAAAAGCCAGGGAAAAAAAATCTGCTTTCAGAAAGCCTCTGGTATGTAAACAGTAAATGGCATTCCTTAAGCCAGTCCAGTAACACTTGGCTTTTCGCCCTCAAACTGGTGCATTTGCTCCTTTGCTGTTCGTTAAGACTTGCATCTCAGTTGCCTGCAGTATTTGTTGTGCCAGTTGAAGTACAATGAAGTAATATTTGCACTCTTTTTTTTTCCCCCAAGTGTATTTTTTTTTGGTCTGATTGCAGGGAAAAGTACTGGAGATTTGAAAGCCCATTTGTTTATCAAGAAACGTGGGATATACTCGTAGAATAAACATACCCGTAGTGATTACGCATTGTTGTTGATAAAATTGCTTTCACCACCCACCACTGAGCTGCGATGGTTGATATCAGAATATCGGATGACATTTTCCTCTGGAAGTTACATGTCAAAGGGTTGTTGTTGATTTTGTTTGTGCCATTTTGAGAATATGAGCCAGCAATGTGCCCAAGTGACCAAGAAGGCCAATGGCATCCTGGCCTGTATCAGGAACAGTGTGGCCAGCAGCACTGGGGCAGGGAGGGTCCCTCTGTACTGGGTACTGGTGAGGCCCCACCTCTAGGGCTGTGTCCAGTTTTGGGCCCCTCACTCCAAGAAAGATACTGAGGGGCTGGAGTGTGTCCAGAGAAGGGCAACAGAGCTGGTGAGGGATGTGAAGCTCAAGGCTTGCGAGGAGCAGTTGAGGGAGCTGGGGGTGTTCATCCTGGAGAAAAGGAGGCTGAGGGGAGACCTTCTCACTCTCTACAACTCCCTGAAAGGAAGGTGTAGCCAGGGGGGAATGGTCTATTCCAAGTCACAGGCAATAGGACAAGAGGAAACATAAGAAGCTCTATCTAAACATGAGGAGGAGGAACCTCTTCACTTTGAGGGGGGCAGAGCCCTGGAAGACACTGCCCAGAGAGGTGGTGGAGTCTCTGTCTCTGGAGACATTCAGAACCCATCTGGGCATGTTCCTGTGCAACCTGCTCTAGGTGGACCTGCTTTGGCTGGGACGTTGGACTGGATCATCTCCAGAGGTCCCTTCCAACCCCATATCATTCTGTGCTTCTCTGAAACAGCCTCAAGTTGTGCCAGGGGAGGTTCAGATGGGATATTAGGAAAAATTTTTACACTGAAAGAGTTATTAAGCATTGGAACCTGCCAGAACGTGATGTATCTGTGTTCATGTTATCTTTTGGAGCCAGCAAGTGTTTGGGTGGGTTTAGTACATTGAATAGGCTTTGTGGTGGGTTAAGTGAGTGCTAGAGGCTGTGCAAAAGAGAACACAGGAATGCGTAGTGTTGGGGAACGTGGGTTGAGGTGACACGGTGGAAACCATCGCTGCCAAAAAAGAGGATTTTTCCAGCAGCTCCCACTGTGGCACACAGCTGCCCCTTTCTCTCCTCCCTGCAGTTCTTAGGTCTCTGGTCTTCGTTTTTAGTCAGGTCAACCAGTATCCCTTGGAATAGCTTCTCTTCTGAGATGGTGATTCTGCTGCATTTACAAACTGCAATAATATGTATTTACACAGATGAAAGTTCTCTCTTCAGGAAAAAGCATAATGCCATAATTTTGTCTCATCTGGGTACATACGTGTCCTTCTCAAGTAGCAATCTGGCATCTCTGGCATTTATTTTTTTTTCAGTGGGACTCCTTGAGAGTACTTTTTCTCTAACTGTGTTGCCTAAAGGCAACATGTCTGACTGAAGGCAGTGTCTGTGTGGGTCATTCTAGAGCCAATCGATGCTGTTATTTTCTTTGGCAAGGGGAAATGTTGGAAGACTATTGCTTCCACCTATTGTTAATCCTGTAGTAAAATGTCCAATTCTCTCCTGTCTCGCAGCAGGGCGTCAGGGAGCCGTTCCCTTCCCTGTGGGATTTTCTAGTGGGATTTTAATTTCATGTATTTTAGGGAAATGCAATCTACTGCTGATAAGGTAATAGTTTCCTTCTGTTCGAGTAGACTGTAAAAAAATTTGGCAGAGCTTCTTGAAAGCAGACAGCAACGTAACAGATGAAAATATCTAATTTGAAAAAAAAATGGCATGCCTAAGTCTTGCCTGTATCCTATGTATGATATATATCTTAAATATAATTACACAAAGGATGCATAACATCGCTGCCCTTGAAGCAAGGTCTAGTCAAAGGAATAAACAAAACTTTCCAAGGCATAAAGCCAGCCGGGGCATTTTGGTTTCGAGTTATAGTTTTGGGCCAGATTCTTTGCTGAGTTTTGAAGTTGCAGCGGGCCAGGAAGAGCGCGTTTGATGAACAGCAGTGTGATTAAAGCCAGCGCAGCTTCCTCTCCTGCAGTTCTGGGCTGCGGTGGTTCCGGAGGACAGGAACGTCCCTGGGAGGACCGTGACGTCCTGCCGCTTGTGACGTTCTGCTGGGCGAGACCTCGAGTCTTCTCTGTCTCGTAGAATTTCTCCCCACCACCACCCGTGGCGTGGGTGGGCACTCCAGATCTTGAAAAATAGGAAGAAATAAATTGCTTGTTCATATTTTTAAAATAAATTTATTAACTACGTACTTGCAGTAATTCATTTAAAGTTAAATTATTTGCTTTTAAATCAAGATCTCTTATTCGAATTGAGTTATTTTGACTTGCAAGTGGCTTTGCCAAATGATGCTAGACCCAAGTCAGATTAGGAATATGTATACTCCAAAGAAGGGGAGTCCCCTTCTCTGGAGTCCCCTTCTTTGGAGATTTTCAAGACCCACCTGGATGCAGCCCTGAGTAACATGCTCTAACATGCTTTAGGCAATCCTCCTTTAGCAGGGGAGTTGGACTAGATGATCTCTATGGTCCCTTCCAACTCTAAAAATTCAGTGAAATTCAATAACCCAAATATGAGGTGTGCCACCAGCCTTCTCATTCTCTTACTATGGATCATTATTTTCCCCTGTGATTGCACAGAGCAAGTTGATATTTAAAGATTTGTTTTAAATCTAAGCAGTGCTCTTGATAGAGCCTGATGTACAACTCTTAGTTACTTATGGATCTATTGTAAGGAGATTCCTTTAGTTCATATCAGACCAGGTTGCTCAAAGCACCATCCAGCCTGGCCTTCGACACCTCCAGGGATGGGGCAGCCACAGCTTCTCTGGGCAACCTGGGTGGCTCTCACCACCCTTACAGCAGAGAATTTCTTCCTAATATCTCATCCAAATCTCCCCTCTTTCAGTTTAAAACTGTTCCCCCTCATCCTATG
>JAOQGH010000032.1:73200129-73229729 GCA_025769975.1 Gallinago jamesoni | reverse complement strand
CAAGGCCAGGCTGGATGGGGCTTGGAGCAACCTGGTCTGGTGGGAGGTGTCCCTGCCCAGGGCAGGGGGTTGGAACCAGACAGTCTTTAAGGTCCCTTCCAACCCAAACCATTCTGTGATTCTGTGGAGTGTTTTTCATGGAAGATGGGAAGAGAGGTATGACTGTTGTCGTAGTTTACTGGAATGTCTGAGGATGCTTGGCTAATATGCCCCCTTTTGGCATTTTATAGTATGTGCATGTGTGGACTTAATGGGAAACAAAAGTTAGTCATTAGTAAGCTGTGAGCCCAGCTGGTTAGAATTTGCACATTGTTTAGTGAACTATTAGGTCAGATGTGCTAAACCTGTTTCTCTCCTGCTGGCTGAGGCTTACGGTATCATCAGGTTAATGGTGGCCGGAGGGGGGAAACTCGGCGCTTGAGGAAGTTCTGAATGGGCCTTTGGCCTTTTCCTTGTTAGCTGTGCTTAATGCATGCCCGTGGAGCCTTTTGGAGACATGAATTGCCATTTGCGCAATGGGTCATGGGGAAATGATGACAGAAATCAGATGGCTGCTAAATGAAATAAGCAGGAGAAGAAAGACCTTTCTCACCAGATTAAAGTTGAAGGATCTGATCCCGCTGTGGACTTTGGGTGGGGCCATTCGGGGTCTCAAGTAAGATAATCACTTAGATAATTCAAATACCAGAAACTACATGTGATAACAGCATGTTTTATGCATATGCAGCGAGCAGGGGATGCACCTTTATAAAATAACAAGTTGGGGAGGGGGTTGTTATTGTTTTCCATTAGTACTCGAGTGCTGGAAGAGAAGGGGGTTAGCCCAGGAGCCCACTTGAAGGTGCAGCCAGGAGGAAGAAGCAAGGGACCTGCCAGGTGACTGAAGATGATGAGCAGAACCAGTAGGAAACTGGTGAAGGATAAAACAAGTGAAGAGTTGTGAAAAAGGGGGAATTATATGGAAGTTTTGAAGGAGAAGACAAGGAGCACAAGAATAGTTTAATGCCAAGCGTGATGCAGTAAACACAGAGTCTATATTATGATGTAGGTCACGTCCTTCTAGGATAATGTGCATAACTCACATTTCTTGATAATGAAATGATGATGAATTACAGCAGAGGACACTCAGACTATGATCTTGAGGAAAAATGTAAGTGTTTCTGAGAGATGCAATTCTCTAAGTTGAAATTAAGTGTGCCTTCTGCTATTACTTTAATTTCGCATTTCTGATTAAAAAAAAAAGTTTAAGCCATTCTGTGTTTCTCAGAAAAGTTGGCACTTCTTTTGTATTTTACACATTACTTAGAACATAAGCGTGAAACTTGTTCATTTTCTATAACCTTGATCAGAACACGTGAGAGATTATTCTTGGGGTTTTTGTGCTAGTCAGGGAAGAAATAGTTAAGGAGGGCTGAATGTGTATATAGAGACATTCCCTATTTATCATGCTAACTATTCAGTACGAAATAAAAACAGGTTTCTGTCAAGTAAAGCAACTAGTGATGACAGCTTCCGAAAGCCTGACCTGAACGCCTCATCTAGAGGACAGATTTTGCTTTGGAGAAAATTGAGATTGAAAGCATTTTATTTCTGTCACAGAAAATTCATTAGCCAAAAGCTACAAACTCGAATGCCTAAGTATCATTCACAAACCCATACAAAGACCCCTGCACACTCCTGGTTATTTTAAACAAAAAAAAGCATTTTCACTCTCTTGGAACACTACAGCAGCTGCTGATGCTCAGTAGTTTAAGTTACCTGGCATGTTGGGAATATAACTTTTATTTCTTTTTAATTTGAAGAATAGCACCAAGTAGGAAGTCTAAGGGGATTTGCATACAAAAAGTCTTGGAAACATATTTTGAAATAAATTTCAGTTAAAGTGGTCAAAATTCTTCATTTTAATATAATCCATTTTTGAAAGGAGTTGAATATCTGAGGACCTACATAAAACCCAAGAATTTCACAGAGGTAGGAGAGAGCAGGGGATTTCCAGTAGCTTTTCCTTTTTTCTCCTGACTGATTGGAAAGTTAACAAGCCTGACAATATCTGGCTACTATCTAGAGTGCAAACGAGCCAGTTATAGATGTATAAATACCCGAATTTCGGACTTGGCATTGCAAGGAGGCATTTCTGTCTCCATGTGTATGCTGAGGATTAATTTTTAATTTGTGTTAAAGTGAACTCCTTTGTAGGTGGTTCAGAAACTTTGGTTTAGTATGTTTGGGAAGTATGACAAAAAAAGATAAATGAAGGATTTTTTAATTTAATCTTTATTTATAAATAGTTGGTAGTTTACTCATGTCTGCTAATATCTGAAATAGCAATATTAAGATTAAAAAGCAATTGAGCATGCAAATTCAGGGAAAGTAAGGGAATGTTTTGCCAAAGACATTTCTATTAAATAGACGCATATATTTGCGATACAAATGTGTTTAGAGATTGTTGCCTTTGAATTAAATGAATGTGAATTATATATTTAGGGATCCAGTGTCTGTAAACCTTTATAAGAATGGATGGTTTGTGGGGGGAAGAGTCCACACTTCTCTTTTACAGTGCAAATGACTTGAGAGCTTACTGGAATGAAAAAGTGAAAATATAATAAGCTTTAAAATAAACAGGCATGTCCCTGTAGGACAGTTGGAATGCATGCTTAACGAGTGAGAAGTAAATTACTTGTTAAAGTTCTCTCAGGTTTAATAACACAGTGTGGTATCGATACAAATAAGGAATGTGATTTAATCTGCTTGTGTCCCTTTAATACTAAAGCATTTTTGCCCACAGACATCAGGAAGAAAACGGATCCTTTTGTTTTTAATATGTATCAGTAGAGCAATTTACTCTCTTTTTTTTTTGGTCTCATCTGATGTAGAGAATACATTAATTGCTCAAAGCCCGCGTTACGCTGTTTAACAAGAGGAATTTTCTAACTCTTGATTTAACACACAAGGTTAAGAAGCTGAAGAGGGAACTCTCTCAGATGAAGCAAGAGCTGCTGTACAAGGAACAGGGCTTTGAAACGCTGCAACAGTGAGTAAAAGAAAATAGCTGAAACTCACTTGATTCGGTCACCTGATTTCTTTTTTTGGCATGGAGTTGAATCCATCTTATGTGAGAGAATTACTAGGGGGAAAAATGAGAATCTACTAACTCTTTTTGTTGTGGTTGGGAAGCAGGAGATCTGTAGAAATGGCAAACCTATTGTGCAAGTGTTAACATGAGAAATCTGTTCCCACTCCTATTTTTATTTTTTTTTTTTCTTGTATTGCAAAGAGGCAGAAAAAGGGCAGTGGTTAAGGGGTCCTCAGGAAGAATTTAGGTGCTTTGCTAAGATTTTTTTTTTTAAAAGTTCAAAAAGTAATTAGGTCTTCCTTTCTTCCTTCCCCACCTCTGAGCTCGAAAGAGAGAGAGAGGAGGATGCTGCTCTCAGAGGTATAAATGGGGCACAACTGTGCAGGGTTTGAAATGAGTCACAATTTGGGGATTAGAGACCTGTCTGCCTTTGTTCCAGTTGCTGGGATGGATGCCTGGTGTCCACAGGGTTGATGCTGTACCGGGTGAGCATTCTGGGTATTTAACCAGTTGGATTATTAGGGAATGAATTACTTTTTTTCAGTCGGAGCACTCTCTGCTGCTCCTGACTTACAAAGTTGGGCCCTAAAATATTAAACATTACTGGAACTGTCACCACAGAGAACTTGCTGCAGAGGAGACCTTACTAACAAACATGTTTTCTTGTCTAATGTCAACAGAAATATATTAGTGCTGGTTGTTTACCATATTGTGGTATGTACCCATACATTAAGGATACATCTACGCAGTGAAATGCTGAGCTGTGTGCTTTTAGTGTCTGAGTTCCAGTAATACTGTCCGGATTCATTTACCCTTTTTCTCAGGACCCTCTCTGTATGGCGGTGTAACTGTCAGCTAAGTAATAATCTCTGTCCTGGAAAACTTGCAGAGTATTTAGGGAGGATGGACAAAAGGTAGGAGAAAGGAAGTGTGTTTCCGGCTCCCGGGTAGATTGTTAAAATGCAAATTTGCAAAGGGTGACAGAGCATCTGTGTTTGGAGTCGAGAGATTGGGGTTCAGTTGCCAGTTCTAACCCAAACATGTTGTAGGCTATTGCCTGTGTATTTTAATAGATCAGTTCTGTTCAGTAGGATTATTTATGGTTTTTTAAGTAGTGAAAAAAAATTTAGTCCAGGAAATGGCTGATCATACATGTCAAAATGGACAAAAAGATATTTTTCTGGTATGAAGAGTTGGAAATCAATTGGGAACTGAATACCCTCAGCACCTCAGGAGGATGCCAGTCAAGTGTCTGTTCTCCTTCGTTTTGACTCACAGAAACGTATGATTTATTTGTTATTTAAATATATGAAGACTAGCGAGGAGCGAAGGAAGAAAAGGATAGCTGATTGAATTTATTTAACCATAAATCAGATTTCATTGGAAGCAAAATTTAGAAGAAGAAAGATGTATTGATTCTAAAGCTTAAGGTAATAAAAACTCATGCTGCTGTCCCAGGATTAAAGGTTAGCCAATCATGCTGGTTTTATTATATTAATTCAACAATGAAGTATTGTTTTAAAGCAGCTTGCTCACAAGCCATTTTGATAGGAATCCAAAGCATGTTTCAGAAACTGTCAACAGCATTCCACAGAAACACAATGGACGTTTGTTTTTAAAATTCAGTCAGCCACTTTCAAACAGCACTAATCCCATTAATTTAAAACAGGAAGATGGAATATCTTGTGTGTCAGAGATCCTTCTTGTCCATCTTAATTATATACAGAATAAAGCAGTTGTGATTTGAATGTGGCACGTCATATTACCAGGCAGCATGTGGTGTATTACCCAGCTCTTCATTCATGATCCCAATTGTTGGCGTATCCTGTCTCTATTTGACCTTCGCAACTTGATAAGTTAGCAAAAATTGAGTGTTGTCAGACAGTGAGTGCGTGCCAAGCTATGAAAAGAGTTTGAGGAACTTTCAGGCTGAAACAAATAACATCCTTGAATAGGAATCCGAGTGCTGAGTCACATATGTAATTTTCTTACACAAATGCAGTTGTAGTTTGTACAAAAACTAAAATGTGGGGAAAGGGAAACAGACGTGCTCACAGCTCTACAGACCACTTTAAACTGTGATATCTTTGTGCAGAGAGCTGGAAGTATAACAGAATAGTTACAGGTGCTTCCTGGAGGTTCTGCTCTTGCAGGGGGATGCTTGAGATCACTTCTGATCATTAAAACGTTTGTTCACTCCTCGCTTGCAAGGTTAATGTCTTCTAGCAAAGATGATGGATGATGATAAAAATGGAAACCCAATTGCATTATAAAGGAACGTATTCTCTACTAGATGCTTGACTTCTGTGAAGATGGCTGTTGTTTTTAATTTTCTGCAGCACAGCTGCAGTCATTTCTATGCTGCTATGAAATATTCAGTTAAACTGGAGGCTGGAGAAGTGTCTTTACAAAATGTACTTCTTGAAGTATAGAAGGAAATACTAAAATGAAATATCTTTTTATCTCCAAGTTTGGGGGGATTTTTTGTTATATTATTTTCAAGTTACAGGTTTTAAAATCATTGATAGGCCAGGAATTTAATAAATTGTCCAATGTATGACATAGGGTAATTATTATCCAGAGATTTTTGTGAATAAAAAGGAGCCTAGTGACTGGCTGGGCAGAACAAGCTGTTAATGTCTGGGATTACGGTGAAAGAGAGGAAAGCTGGACAGGAATGGAGCTGGTGCTGTCTCTTCTCTTGCCAGGCTGATGAGTACCAAGAAGCTTGTCTCTGCCCGTGTCATGATGTGCGTCTGGGTAGAGGAATATTACTAATAAATTCTGATCCTGTAAGGTTCACAAACAGTATAAAGTATGAAATGGGTACCCAAAAGCTGCTTCTGTGCTGCAGAGTTATGGTGGGGAGGGAAACATTGACCATGTTGCCAGCAATTCTTCTATACTCACTTCTGGGAGGAGTCTTTAGTGCTCTGTGCCCTTATGTCCTTAAGTCTGGATGAACTAGAATTGCTCATGGAGTCTCTGCCTTTGGTAAGGCCCTGGTAGTTTAGCTGAGGTGGTTTTAAAGCCAACAGAAGCATTTTTCCATGCAATTTCCTGCTGTCAGTGAAACCCATCCACTGGGGACTGGGTATGTGTTAGCTTGACATTTTTGCCAAGGATTAAGCAGTAAGTATTTTAATGGTGACTTGAATGTCCTTTTTCTTCTTTGCATTTCTGTTACAGGAAATGGTATCTCTTATCTCCTTCCCTTCTATTCACTACTTATGCTTCTGCCTGAAGCAGAACAGCAGAGATGTCAATATTATTTTTTGTATCCAGTATTAATATTCTCTCTTTCCACAGAATTGACCAAAAAATGTCTGGAGGCCACAGTGGGTATGAACTATGTGAGGCCAAAGCCATCCTGAGTGAATTGAAGTCCATCAGAAAGGCGATCAGTTCAGGGGAGAGAGAAAAACAAGATTTAATGAAGGTACTTTGAACGGTTGACATAAATTTTGTGTGGATTTCTTTTAATATGATTAACTTTCCTGATTGTGTATACTTTGCATTTTTGACTTTTTAAGGGATTCTCAAAACTCTTTGAGCCCAACCTGGTATTAAAATCCATTTTCAGATGCAGAAACTGAAGCCAGTGACTTTCCTAATTCAAAAAACACTATATGTTGGTCAGACAATATAGATTTCTGAACTTGTGTGCAAGGCCCAATGCAGATTTTACCTATAAACCACAATTTAAATTATTAAGTGGACAAAATGAGACATGTTTTTGAGGTGCATGGACAGTTTCTAACTCAATGAAAGTTATCCAAATCTAAATTGCCCTATTTCCCGTTATGAAAGCGGATCTTTTATTTTCTTTCTTTTTTTTAATCAGCCAAGAATTTAATTGGCTGACCAAAAAAACAGAGAGACAAAAACACGTAAGTAGTTCTTATATTGTCACAGGTGTCAGTCACTTTTAGTGTCACCTACCAACTCCTTGGTTAAAAGGATAGTTTGCTTAATATGAAGTAAACCTAGAATTTTTATATTGGAGTGGAGATAAACTGGTGGAAACATGCTGAAGTACAAAGGAACTTTAGCACCACTTCCTTTTTTCTTTCCTGGACAGAGTCTTGCAAAGCTGAGAGAGAAATTCAATCTTGAGCAGACCATCGAGACGTCTGAACCAGACCTGAGTTCCAGCTCCGTAAACTCCCAGCTGTGTTTTTCCAGACAGACTCTGGATACAGGGTCTCAGACTGACATTTCTGGTGAGGTGAGCTGTCTTCCAATTTGTCAAATGCCAAGAGAAATTGAATCAGAAAACTGCCATTAACGGAATCGGAACCAAATGGTTGTTTACTGTTGCTGACAGGTGTACATATATACATATATGAGAGATAATTACTTCAATTATCAGGTATCTGATTTTTTTTTCTCTTAAATTTTAAATAGAGCTGAATTTTTTTATGTTTGTCATGAAGCGTTTATGACAATTTGATTTAATCAAATAGTTCCAGGACAGTGAAATCAGCATAAATAGACAGTATTTTTTTGGATCTGTCTGTAGGGTATGTTTCACCTTCCAGCCTTAGTTCAATGTGAAGAGATGTTTTTAATTTTCAGAAACAAGATCTCAGAATTTAAAGGTGCAATTTCATTTCACGCAGCTGAAAACTGGTAGAACTACTTGTTCAATGATGCATTAAAACCTTCTCTGTTTCACTGATGCTATATATTAACATATACAGAAAGCTGCGCTTCATTTTGGTGCCTTCTTTGAAGTTCTGTGAGCTACGTTTGTAAGGAAGAGACTGCACAAGGTTTTCCAAACAAGGAGCTAAGCTTGTCTATGTTTTTGTAGCAAATTTCTTGAAGTCTTACTTTGAAATGCATTGTCTTGGTTCCAAATTCTGAGTTCAAAGGAGGAGATCAAAATTTTGGGTGCAGTCACTGCAAGATTTCTTGGAAAACGCTCTACTCAGAGGACTTTGGGCAATTGGTAGTGCAGTAGTTAAAACCAGACGAGCTGGATCAGAAAAAAACAGCACTACTTTTTTTTTTTTGTACATCCAAGTAGATGCCTAACTAGGCATTTAACAGCAAATGTGTGGCTGCAGGTGGGGGTGGTTTTATTTTTTACATCGTGATTTTTCTAGCCTGTGCATCGATCTTTCTTAATTCCTTTAACAGCTTTACACAGTGATAAGGCTAATTTTTATTTTATTCTATTTTTATCTCAACAGATCGGAGCGAGAAGTAGATCAAATTTAGCCGAGAAGGTCAGACTAAGTCTTCAATATGAAGAGGCAAAAAGAAGGTAATAGGGTGGGTTGTTTTGTTGAGTTCCAGCCTGGGGCTGGGAAGGTGCCTGGTCTCTGCAGCACCAACCTTGTGCTTGCAGTGACATCTAGTGGGTGGCTCTCTGTCGGCACCGTGGGCATTCTGTGGAGTGTGCCTTCTCCTTCGGAACACAAGCAAGCTTTCAGGAGCAGCCGGTGCTTTTGAACAGTAGGTTGTGTTGAATGTGTTAAGAAAGAAAATGCAGCCAGTGACAAATTAACGACAGCTCCAGGATTCATAGAACCGTAGAATCGTTTAGGTTGGAAAAGACCTTTAAGAGCATCGAGTCAGGCTGTTATTCCAGTACTGCCAAAACTATGTCCCTCAGCACCTCATCTACCCATCTTTTAAATACTTCCAGGGCTGGTGACTCCACCACTTCCCCAGGCAGCCTGTTCCAAGGCTTGACAACCATTTTGTGAAGAAATTTCTCCTAATATCCGTCCTAAACCTCTCCTGGCACAACTTGAGGCCATTTCCTCTTGTCCTATTGCCTGTTCCTTGGGAGAAGAGACCCCTCCCCCAGCTTACACCCTCCTTTCAGGGGGTTGCAGAGAGCAAGGTCTCTTCTTTTCTCCAGAATGAACACCCCTAGCTCCCTCAGCTGCTTCCCGTAAGACTTGTGCTCCAGACCCTGCACCAGCTCCATTGCCCTTCTCTGGATTAAGCACCTGACTCTCCACTGAAAGGTGTCTCCAGATTATTGATGCCCTTTATATTCTTCCTTGGGATCATCATTTTGGTTCACTACGCCACTTACGGCTCTTCAGTTTTAGAGCTGCTTCAGACTTCCAGTGCAAATTTAGTAGGCTTAATTCTTTCTTTTTTTTTTTTTTTTCCCTGGGACTTTGGATAATTTAAATACTTGTTATAACTATGGGGTTGAGGTTTTTTTAATGAGTTTAACCTGAGGAGAAAAGAAATTGGGAACTGCTCCACTGATGAATGTGAGATGCCTTTCAAATAAAGCTCTGCCCTGGTTGCTCATGAAAGCAGTGCCATTTTGATGAATTGCCAGAGCACTGAAGAACAGGCATCTGAAAGCAGAACATTCAGGGTTACAAAAACCAGAATTGCTGTATAATACCAAAGGAAGATTTACTATTAAAAAAAAAAAAAAGTCTCTGTGGGATATCTCTTTATTAATAATGTATTGCATTATTTTCTAATACTTTTCACAAAATTTAGGTGTCAGCTGGTCAGAAACCTTATAGTTTTGTTATGGAGGTGCTTTGTAATTTAAGGACAATAGAAATCTAAAAAGTTATCCCACACCCAAAGTTCCTCTTTTACTATATAGAACTAAACAAGGCAATAAAATAAAAAATAGCACTTTTCCCCAGATGAAAACTGTACCTAAAAGGCCATTGAATCTGATATTTAAGTATTATTTCAGTTGGAGTACTGTGGCATGGTCAATTAGAAAACTAGAAAAAGAAATTTGCATCTTATAAGTACAAAGTAAAGGCATAGTTTTTATGTTTTGAAGGCAGGAGGCTATCTAATTTCAAATATATACCCTTCTCTTACAGAGCAGTAGCTACCGTCCTTGCCGGTAACAGTAATCCCTTATATGCTCATTACAGATCATAAAACTTTATTAGATAATCAATGCATTCAACAAAGAGTGCTGAGGCTGTTCTGTTTGTTCAGTATTGAACGTGTATGATTGGGCTCACAATCACCAAGCACGTAATATTAATTGTGAGGGGGTGATTTAGATGCAGATAGATGATGTTTTTTATCAGGCATAATTGATCCAAAACCAGATCATCCTCTGTTTGGACTATATCTTGATACCAAGAAGTTCCAGCATGTGCTTTCTCTCTCCTTTGTAGAAACAACAAAATTCCTGGCAGTAAGTGAGTTTACCACTTCCACCTCAAAAAAACACCACTAAAGCCCCCCAAAAGTTAGAGTGCTCCAAGTATGGAGTTCTGCAGCACAAGATCTTACTTTCTCACAAATTAGTCAGACAAGAAAGTGGGTCAAATTTTCAGTAGCTCATGTACTTGCCTTTGCATAACTATTTGTTCCATATAATGTTAGTGTGTTTCAGGGTTAAATTATCTCCTTTTAGATGGTCTCTTCATTCAATTTTGTCTGAAAACTGCCCAGTAATAAATATTCTTTTCAGCTTTAAATAAAACGATCATAAGCCTTGAAGACACCGTTAAAGCCTTTAAGGTGTCTGCACATGGTGGTCTTACCAGTGACTACAGAGTGAACTTAAAGTGTACATGCCTTGGAATAAAGAGGATACATACCAGTTTGCACCTAAAATTCAGTACCTAATTACATCCCCCCTAATTATTATGGCCATTGTAATCACCACTATAATTTAATAAGGTATTGACCATCTTTTCTGAAATATTAAAGGTGTAAATTCATAGTGTTAAAATAACTGAGAGAGGATACTGTAAGTGAACTTTTTTACTTGAAAATTATGAGATAATTTTGTATATTGCACGTTATGTAACTTAGCCAGCAGAATGTCTTGAAGGAATGTTGATGTTACTATGCTAGATTCAGTTGCAATTGCTATTTAAAAGGATTAGAGAATGTTGTCAATCCTCTCCTGATGTGGTGAAGATCTGGCTAATGTTCCTTGTTGACCTGTTGAGCAAGGACTTCCTCAAAAGAGTGGGACCTGTGAGTTTTCATATCCATCCAGTCCTTTGCCTGTCTGATGAGGCAGCTGGAAAGAGCGGCAGTGTCGGTGGCAGCGAGCTGTCTGTAGCAGAGGGAGCAAAAGAGCTGTTTGGAGACCACCATCCCATCCCAAAAGCCATCAAACAGCTGTCAGGAGCAGCCACTCTCAGAGCATGGTTAAGCTAGAACCAGTGACCTGGAGATGAAAGTCTTAATGTTCCATTATCCAGCTGAAATTACTTGGTGGTTTTCCCTCCAAGCACTGCTCCTCGGAAGGACTGTTGAATATAAATGATAGATGTAACAGCTGTGAAATATATCGAACCGCTTCGTTTCATTTCATCCCACCGTTGGGTTACGGTAGTGCTGCTGACAGTGGTGCTGTTTATTTTACATTGGTTTTCTGTGAAAATACCCTGAGTCCAAACAAACCCTTCTTTAAGGGGTTTGGTGGGAATATGGGTTGTTTTCATTTTTGAAGCTGTTGTCTTTTTGTTGAGGTGCAGATGTGAAAGAAATGTTAGCTATGGAAAATGAAAAGGGGGTGATTTCCCTTGAGCTTCCAGAATAAGCAATGGGATAGTTGCTCCCCTTCCTGACCAAGAGTCCCTCCCCATCTCTCCTGGAGCCCCTCTAGGGACTGGAAGGGGCTCTAAGGTCTCCCTGGAGCCTTCTCTTCTCCAGGCTGAACACCCCAACTCTCTCAGCCTGTCCTCACAGCAGAGGGCCTCCAGCCCTCCCAGCATCTCCATGGCCTCCTCTGGACCCGCTCCAACAGGTCCATGTCCTTCTGTTGGGGACCCCAGGGAAATCCATCATACTCCTAGATGAGCAAAGCATAGTGTCGCTTCGGTGTTACCAGACAGATCGCTTGCAATAAAGTTTTATTAAGGTTGTGACTTTTACTTCATCACAGCACTTAAACAGGAACAACTGCACATTGCTGTTGGTCTGGATGAGTGGCCTGCTCTTCTGGTGTAGGGTACATCCTTGCAAAGCGAAAACTAATTAAAAGCATGACTTTGAGTAGAAAACGTTGTTATATTCTGATACCTTTCAAAATATTGTATGGCTTCTCTCTTTTTTGCTGGGATTGTGTGCCAGGCTGGGCTCTGAGAAATCTGCTATTTTTTATTTTAGCATGGCTAACTTGAAGATTGAACTCTCTAAGCTTGATAGTGAAGCCTGGCCCGGGGCACTGGATGTGGAAAAGGAAAAACTCATGTTAATCAATGAAAAAGAGGAGCTTTTAAAGGAACTCCAGTTTATTACACCCCGCAAACGTACTCAAGATGAGCTAGAGCAGCTGGAAGCAGAAAGGAAGAGGCTTGAAGAAGAGCTGCTGTCTGTAAAAAGCACACCCAGTCAAGCACTTGCTGAAAGGTAAGGGGTTGTCTTTTGCTAATATTAAATGCTGCTTTCTGTGACCCAACCTTTGTACTCACCACGGACCCCAAACTATGCCTTGATGGGCTCTTTTCCTTCAGTAACCCTTCTGTGTAGATCTTAATTAAATTTGTTATTAGCCCACTGGGCAGAAACACAAAGAAGCCTTCTGTCCTGTGAGAGAATGTGAACACCCTGTATGTGCTCTGCAATATCAGTTCCTCTGCGTTTGGTACCGGCATGAAAATGCCTGTGACAGATGTTAAATAACTTGAGGAATGTCAACATACCAGCAGGAGGGCAATACATCATTCCCTCCTCTCTGCTAATAGCCGTAAACTATTTGAACTCAGGTTACAGAGATTATCTTGATTCTTGCACTGTCTGAAGCCTTTCATTGTGAGTTTTATTACGTACAAAAATGCAACCAAAAGGAGGGGAAAAAAAAAAAGGAAGTTCAGAGGAGTATAATTGCTGCAAAACTTTCCTAACTTGTGGCTACCTAACTGGTAACTGAAGCAATTCCCACTAGAAATTGTTTTAGCCAGATTCAGAGTTCAGGAAAATCAAAGGTGACTGTCACAAATGGACTTTTCATCAACCGTGAGTGGAAACAAATTTGTGGGCACCTTCAGCACACATAAAATGCAATAAACACAAAATGTCATTGCGTCTGTCGGTGTAGTACCCTTATTGAAGTGATAAAGTCAGCACCATAAGCCTTTCTGCTTCTCTGCCAGGAAACACCTCCCGGTGCTCCA
This sequence comes from Gallinago jamesoni, assembly GCA_025769975.1. Classification (NCBI taxonomy): domain Eukaryota; kingdom Metazoa; phylum Chordata; class Aves; order Charadriiformes; family Scolopacidae; genus Gallinago; species Gallinago jamesoni. The sequence continues at coordinate 73,216,562 of JAOQGH010000032.1, read as the reverse complement.
GTTCCACTGAATGACTAAATTCTTGTTGTGTCCTCTATTTTTACAGCAGAAATTACCTATCTGTGGTAGTAATATCCAAAGTATCATGGATCTGTTGCTTTCTGACTTCCATTAATAAATGGAGAATAAGAGGTCAATAATAAAGTGACATTCACAAATAAATAATTTGAATCGAAGGTTCTGATAACACAGTGTTGTAAGTAATAGCTAAATCTCAGCTCATGCTGTAAATAGGGAGCTGGTTTCTTAGTCTTTGTGTTTTGGATTCACTTGTTTAGTGCTGAGGAAAATTCTGCACTGGATTGTTTTCCCATACATGTCAGATGCCAAACTTGGAGTACCAAGGGCGAGTAAAATTGTCTGCCACTGATGAGAAGAAATTATTTTTTTTCCAACTTAACTAGTTGTTACAGTTTATTTCCCCCCCCCTCTATTTTCTTCAAACTTTTTCCTCTTGATTTTCCTTCCTGAAAATGTGGAATTTTTTCCCGAGGTTACTGTAGGATTTCATGTCACACACTGCTGTTTGAGGTAGTATTTATGGTGCCTGTTGTGCTTTTTTGCCATTCCAGTGAATTTCTACTGAATTTCTAGTTTTCTGATATTAAAACTGTCTCCCTTGATGACTTCAGAGCACATCAATTTGTTCACAATAGGCTATTTTGAGGATTATTTCTGGTGCATCTGCTATAAACGTAAAGAAAATTTTCATTGTGTAGAAGGAGTCAGAGGATGAAACTTTTCCTGAAATGATAATTTGAGAAAAGGATACAGATAACTGTATCTCATCAACCATCAACATTTTAATTCTCCTCTCCATCATCGGTGGAAGAGCCACGCCAGCTCCAAAGTGTTGAACTGTTGTTGTATCACTATTTTATTTCATGAAGTTTCATGAATGCTGTAGGTTTCCAGTGATTTCACAGGGACCGATAACAAAGCAACAGTGTAAGAAGCTATCGACTGTGTCAGAGCTTCCTGTGACAAGAGGTTTTGTTTTGGTTTGGCTTTGGGTTTTTTTTTTTTAGTTTTTTTCTAGAGGGGAAAGGAATAGAAGACTTGCTCTGATTTAAAAACATCACAGCATAGCCCTGGGTTATTTTGGAGTAGGATGCTGAAATTGCCACTGGTAGCTGTACTCGGAATCAATTCACAGGAGGAGGGTGTAAATCAGAATGTATCAGCCTCAAAAAAGCAGGGACGGGGCATACCCTGACTGCTTTCAGAAGCCTTCCAGCAACCGGATAGAAATAATCCAGATTGTGGAACTGTTGAGGACTATTTGCTGCTTTCTTGCCTCTGCATTCGTGTCAGGGAGATTCCATTCCTGCTTTACTGCTTGGCAGATTCTTCTAAATAATCACAGTCCTCTAAGTAATTTAGAGAGATGCGTGATTTAACAGCTTGATTGTGTAAAACTGGCCCCTGCTCTCGTGCCTGCCATAAGCAAACAAGAGTTTGCATTGAAAGGTTTGCGTTGAAAGGGGAGGTATGTGCCCTTTTCATGTATTTTTTATTTTATTTTTATTTAAGATTCTATGCCCCTCTCAGCAATGTTACAGTTTAAGATCAAAACTGGAGAAAGATGTCTCGCTAACACTCAAGTTGCTCCCACAATGAGCGATGGGTTAATTAACGGGAGGGGTGCAAACAGGAGAGACATCAGAACAGGTAACACGATGGTGGTTTAGGTGTTTACATGGTCTTTGGGATATTAAAGTTCCTGCTTATGTTTTAAAGAAGGAAGGTTCATTGTCTGAAAGTTCTGATTGTTTTATATTTTTAATTTGGCCTGATGTAGAATGAAAAAAAAAGTCTTTGAATTTCAATTTATTGTGAGATAGTGAAATTGTTTCCTGTGTCTCTTGGAACTTCCAGCAGTGATTTCATCATCTACCCTGTGTTTGGGACTAACATCTTCCTGAAACTTACCTACAGGCATTAATGTTACTTCTTTAATTACTAGTAGTAATTAGTACTAGATCAAATTACATCCAGGAAAGAATTTTTTAAATTTTATTTTCAGGAGCCGAGTTATATGGGATAAATTACATTTTACCAACCTCCTTGAGATAACAAAGGAAAACAAACTTTTCCTTGTGCTTTGGAGAAAAAAACCCAAACAAACCTTTGAGTTTAATAGTGCAAATTCCATGGAACAACTATAGGTGGTTCCTAAGTTTTTACATTTTTTTACTTGCCTTTTGCCATTAGTAGTTGAACACATACAGCATTTTTTGTGCTTCTTCCTTGAGTATAAAATGACAATTCACTGTTGAAAAGCCACAAAAGAGTAAGTGAAGAGCAGTCTCGCTTGGGAAAAGCGGGATAGATTGGGCTTTGAAAGAAGGCAGAAGGTGATGATGAATAGTAAAATGATAGGAAAAGGTGCCTGATAACACAGATGAGCATAACTCTTGGTTTGGAAACCCGTGTGCGTGTCTCCCTGGGCAGGGAGTGCGATGCTGTGTATGCTTTTGCCGGATTTAGCAGGTACTGGCAGCCGAACGCGGGGCTGGGGGGTGAGAGCAGAGGCAGCGGAGTGGAAGCTCGCACCCTGCCTGACCTCGGGGTAACTTATTCACCTTTGCATAACCCAGATTTACTCCCTGAATAAACGTGGGTGTAAGCAAGTGCTTTTCATGCTTTGCTGCACTGAGGACTTAATGTCTTTTTACTGGTATCTGCCGCTCAAAGAGAGTGAATTCTGGGAACTCTCGAGTATTTCATTCAGTTTGTATGAGAAAGCAATGGTTGATTTTTTTGGTTTTGTTATTTTATTTTTTCTTTGAAGTGTTCTCTGCATTTGAATATTAATTTATACATCCTTGAGATGCCAGAAAGACCAAAGAAAAGGTTTCTGAGAATGAACATCGAAATTTTTTCTCTATCTTTTTTTTTTTTTTTTTTTTTAATGGAGAGGAGGTAATTTCTTCTCCCTCAGATTCATTGCTTGAGAACTTATGACATGTCAGTTGACTGAGCAAGGGCTAGAAGAGAATGTACTAATCCACAGCTACAGGGGCATTTTAGCTGAATCCACTGAGGGAAAGCAATTTATTTGGTGTTGTAAATGGAGTGATAAAAGGGAATTATAAAGGAAAAAAATCACTGTAAAGGTTAGTGAATCCTCTCTGCTTGCAGCTGGCCAAAAGGAATGGCGGGAGAGTTGTACCATTTGTGGTTTTACAGTTAGGCTGGATAACGGTGCAGGAAGTAATAAATTCTCCTTTTTCATAACCTTGATAATGAGCATTACGATGCTGTGTGGCTCGGAGGTGATGACAAAGCTGTTGGGGACATAGAAGTCTTTACCAAGGACTCCTGAATATGGTGCGTTGTCTCAGAACCTCGCGCTTGAACGCTGCTTTGATTTACTGTGCTCTGTCTCTAGGTGAAGATGCTGAAATCAAAGGGAGTGCTTTAATTTTAAACTTCCTGCAGTGCTGCCCCAAGTTCTTGCATGATCAGAATTAATACTGGTATTAATGTTCTTTTGCTTGTTTTTGTTTTTTGGTTTTGTTTTTTTTTCTTCCCTGAAATGATATTAAGTGAGGAGCCAGTCTACAGCGTGGCTTTTAAAAACTGTATTAGTGCAGATCTTATTGTCCTGAAGTTGCAGCTGTTTTCCCAGTGCTCATCTCTCCCTCTTTTATTTGGTGCGTGTTCCCCTTGGTGCAGTGTGACTGCACCAACGCTCTGCTTGCTCGTACACTCCCCAGGTTTGTTACCGTGCTTAAAATTCTGCAGGTAAAGACACTCTGCTGAAGTGCTTTGGGGTTTTACGATGGGCCTGAGAGTTAACACAGTCTCCTGGATTTTAGGAGTTGGCAAACAGATTAAAATATGAGAGCTCTTCACTTTGTTTCTGTCTTACCTATGAAATATTTCAGTCTTCTGGCTTATTTTGCAATGCTTTCCTGTACTTACACGTTCCTCTCTTTCCAGATTGAAACTAGAGGAGAGAAGAAAAGAGTTGGTACAGAAACTTGAAGAAACTACGAAGTTAACTACATATTTGCATTCACAACTTAGGAGGTGAGTGGGGCCCGTCTTTTTTCAGTGACAGGACAAGAGGTAACGGGCACAAATCTGAACATAAGAAGTTCCAACTAAACATGAGGAGGAACTTCTTCACTTTGAGCATGGCAGAGCCCTGGAAGAGGCTGCCCAGAGAGGTTGTGGAATCGCCTTCTCTGGAAACATTCAAAACCCACCTGGACACGTTCCTGTGCAACCTGCTCTGGGTGTACCTGCTCTGGCAGGGGGTTGGACTGGATGATCTCCAGAGGTCCCTTCCAACCCCATATGATTCTGTGATTCTGTGATTACCTGTGTAAGGTAAAGCCTGTTTTTCTGCACCAGTCTGACCTGGCTGTCTAAACTTCATTCATAGGTTTAATATTTAAGTAAGAAAATGCCAGTCTAATAGCTTCAAGCCTTTTGCTGCCATATGAACCCAGTGTACTTTCATAATTTCAGTAAGCGCTCGAGACTGGATTGAATGGATTTATTTATTTTTTTCTGTGCAGCTTCTATAATTAGGCAGGGAGATGTTATTTTGCTCCTGCGTAAGTAAATAAATAAAGTGGGAATTCTCTAATTGGTCATATCTCCAAAATGCTGTAATTGAGGAGACCAAATGGTTTCTCAGAGTTCTGTGTAAAATGAGAACTATCAGGACTGTAGCCTTTACTCTATGTAATAACTGGAGAGGCTCAGTGACTACATGTATGTGTGTAAATATTTCTGTGAATAGTCGATTCTGGTTTTATTCTTGCAACACTGACTTACACTTTCTGGCGACAGAGAAGTACCCTCAGCAGGATATTTTTTCCTGACAGTCATTGATTCGAAATCTGACTCTGGGTTTATGAAGTTCATAGTGATAACAAAAAAGTCATCAGTCACAGCAACTGTGAGCTCAAACCCATTGCTCTGATGGGAGTTCTGGTATTTAATGATGCGTGTAACTGGCCCTGGGGAAGAGTTTCTCTGACTTCTAGACTGTACCCTGGACTTGTGGGTCTTTTTATCCTGGTAAAGGCAGTTTTTTAGTCCAGTGGCAGAATCTTTCAGGTCGATAGCTTTGTTCAGTAAAGGTCTCTTCGGTCTTTACTCGGTGAGGGTGTGCAGGTTGGGCACGCTGGTACGGGTGCTTAAAAGACACAATACCCCAAGCAGCATTCAGTTGTATATCATTATAGCACAGCTTCTGTCAATCTTATCTCTCCCTTTTGTACCCTTTTGTGCTGGTTCAGTTTAGTAACACACGGTCTGTTTGTGCTTTCTTTGCAGCCTCTCGGCAAGTACCTTATCTGTGTCTTCAGGGAGCAGTTTGGGGTCGCTGGCATCCAGCCGGGGGTCCCTGAACACCTCGAGCAGAGGGTCTCTAAACTCACTCAGCTCCACAGAGCTCTACTATAACCAAGGCGATCAAATAACGGATTTGGACTATCAGTATAAGCTCGACTTCATATTGCAGGAAAAAAGTGGTTACATCCCTTCGGGGCCTATCACCACTATCCATGAGAACGAAGTGGTCGGTTCCCATGGGAGACTGGGTTACAGTGACTCTCCTTCAGCTGCAGACCATCCCAAATTGACTGAACCTCCCAAATCCGTGACGTCGCTCTCTTCCAGGTCCTCGCTGTCCTCCTTGTCCCCCCCAGGCTCCCCTTTGGTTTTAGAAGCTGCGTTTTCCATGTCGGCTCAAAATTCCCCTCTGCACCACCTCACTACGGACTTTGAAGACTGTGACCTTTCGGGTGATTTTGCTGGCAATAGTCTCTGTGAGAACCAAATATTGTTGGACTCTGAAGCCAGAGCAGGATCTCAGATTCCTCCGGACAGTAAAGATCTTAATGAAGGCGTTAGGCAGCCTCTGCCTTCTCTACATGAAGGAAGTTCAGGTAATAAAAAAAAATGTAAAATGTAATGTCGAATATATATGTTGCATGACAATTTTGCACTAACAGCTGGCTCTTGGATGGGGAGGTACCTCGTGTAATTTAAGAGTATCTTGATGGACTTACTTTTGCCATGGTGGGCAGTCAGTAATTCTGAGGGAGTAAAAGCTTCTAGTTTTGGGTGCAGAGAGCTGTGATTCCCCCCAATTCCAGCTACATTTTTCCGTAGCTACCTCAGAAGGTAAGCTCCTGTATTGCAGACTGTCATGAAAAATGAACAGAAAAAAAATGAGGCTGGATCTTGAAGACACGGATGCACGGTGTTCCTTAGGTATTGCTGGGAATGTGTGGGGATAGAGCAAAAATACCCTCTGCTGGTTTTTGGGAATTTGAAATCAGGTACTTAGTTTCTCACTGTAGGGTGAGTTTACAAACTGACATCCTCAGTAAAAGAGGACTTAAGAGTTAGAATTTTTGTGAGTGTGTGTATTTCAAGTTATTTGACCCTGCTGTCACTGAAAAATCTGCAGTTCATTGAGAAGTGACCACGTGCCATCTAAGTTACAATGACATTCTCCCCATTTTTAACATGGATTTCATAGCTTTTAGCTTTTTATCCATCCGAGTTAGCACAGAGCTCGAGCTATTCTAGTCTCTCTCGAGCTATGCTACCCCTACTGTGGGTAGCATCCAAAAGGATGGGTCATCTCATCCTAAAACATACTTCCCTTTAAAGAACATGGGATGAATGACCTTGTGAGTTATCAAATTAATATCGATCCTTACCTAAGTAAGTATCCTTAGTAACTGGCTGACTTTCACTTTGAGATGGCTGAATTAGGTGTAATGAATTCCACTTTAGGCTGCAGTAAGAGACATATTTAGTCGTCTTATGTTGCCAAAGCCTTCAGAAATCCCAGCTGTCAAGAAGTGATGGCTTGTCCTCAGTCTTCGAGGGCTGACTTTGCTGCCTTTTGTTGGGGCTGCCTTGTGTTGTGCTTTCTCTGCACTTTTATTGACTCCTCCTAGTGTCGTTCTGTGTCATTGTCTTGTTGCAAATCCTTGTCCACGTTACACAAGGGCTCTGGTTTGTCAAGGAGGAACTGAGGGAGCCAGATTTCCACCAGTGCTGAGCACTGGCGGCCCTATTTGAAACCAGATCAGCATCTCCCATACCCAGTTCTGCATTTCTGGGCCTGAGTTGGTAATAAAGCAGCTCACTATAGAATTTGGGTCTCTTAGAGTAAATACAGCCTAACTCCAGGGAGATTTGTTGCCGAGCTTGAACCCTTGTGCCTGGAGTTCACCAGTTTATAATAAAAATACCCAGATGTACTGATACGGACACATGTTTTAATGAGAAATTTGCTTTCACTTTTACATATATATACATATAAAAAATTTATATTATATATATGTAAAAACAAAAATATATACCCATATAAAGGAATTGTAATGTCTGTTGGTTGACTAGATTAACTCAGTGCAGTACTGTAGTAATTTCAGTAGTGACCAGAGCAAAGTGGCACCAGAAGACAAATGTAGGGTATACTGGGAGCCAGGGGAGACTCTGTTCAACTGTGCAGAAATTAAAAAAGAAATTGACTGATGCCCTAATGGTCTGAACCTGTGAAATGCAAAGTGGAAAAACACGGAAAGGCATCCTGGGGGGGAAGGAGTAATTTTGTCCTTTGTCTTTCCAAGTACAGTGGAACACAGGTGTTAGTTTGCTTTAGAGTCATATATAAAAGATGAAAAAAAAAAAAACCACAAAAAACCCCCCCTAAATTTCCTACACACATTTCAGCAGCATATTCTTTCCAAATCAACAACTTTCAGTCTGGCTGCAACTCATCTAGTCTGAGAAATGAATTTGAGGTGGTTTGGAATTTGGGAACACATTGGGCTATGAGGAATCAGAATTATTTTTTAAAAAATTTATTTATGATTATTTTCAGAGGCATCATTTGGTTGTCTAACGTTTTTGAGCTTATTTGAGGACCTGTTATTCTGGGTAGTGTCAGGGTGTCTTAAGTCTTCTAAGTAGTTATTTATAATTTTAAAATATTAAATTCATCCTGTGATTCTTTATACTGACACTTCCTCGGGTAGGGTCATATATATGATGCAAATTATCTTTAAATCTGTATTAAGGCTGCCCAAACAAGCACATTTTGAAATGGTCCTTGTGGCGAGGCTTCAGTGCACCAGCAGAAATGCAGACCTGGGCTTGGTTCGGTGTTTCTGCTCCAGTTTCTTTCCTGGAACTGCTGCGATGCTGAGTGCGAAGGATTTCAACAAACTCTGCCAGAGGCTTAAAACCTGCATGGAAAATACAAGTTTTACAAGCCTACAGATTTGAATATTGCTGAATCTTAACTTGGAGCTAGAGAAACATACCTGGAGATGGCATAGCTGGTATTTGCCTGTAATAATCTGCCTTGGCTCTTTAGATGCAGCTCTCACCTGCTCCCCTGTCTCTGACTTTCCTGTACAGGTGAACCATACAGATATTTGCTCCTTTCCACGTGTCCCCGCTGTCAGAAACCAAGTTGGAATATCATGTTAAGATCTTCCACAGTCAGTCCCTGTCATTGTCAAAGTCAGCCCAGGCTGCTGGGGTAATTCCTATGGGTAATCAATAAATCACGTCATGGCCTTCACCCCTCGCGTGGTGGGGGGGAAAAAAGAGCTCTTCTTCATCATGGAAAAAGCATTCCTGCTGCCATAAATGAAAGCACAAATGCAGCAATCAATCATCTAATCTGAAACCTTATGTTTTAAACATCTTAACAAGATTCAGGTGGGGATGATAAGGCATCAAGTGTAATAAAAGTACCATATCGGGCCTCAACTGACTCTGCTGCAGAACGTGGCTTTCCATGATGCTGCTGCTTCACCGCCTCACACCGGCGTATAAATGCGAGTGGGAAATTAAAGCGAAGTAGTGGTTGACAGTAGAGAGTAAAAAGTTTTTGATGATGGTAAGCCAGAGGGGACTTTTCCTCTCCAGTGGTTACATCGCTGGGGAGAGGGTGTCTGTCTGACTTGTGACTATTTAGTAAACAGCAGGCAATCCCTTTGTGCGCAGCCAAAGTGTTGCTACAGCACAGGATGAGAACACGGCAAATATGGGTTTAAAGATCAGGATAATGAGGGTTAATAATGAAGATAATGAAGGATAATAACTAGCTCAACGGATAGGGGTGGTGATAGGAGCCCGTATCTCTGGGAAGGAATAATAGTTGTGCATTTTCAAGTTCATCAGTTTGGCTATATCCCTCGCCAGAACACGTGGTAACAGCAGCACAGCCTCGGAACGCTTAATGATGTGGAACAAAACTACTCTGTGATACTCAGTTAAGGGTCACTGCCTTCGACTTGACAACTTCCTAAGCTTCACGCCTCTCTCTTCCCAACTATTAATCTCTGGGACTAATTTTCCTTCTCCTTCCTGTTTGTAGGCGTTGACTTACCCCGCAGAACGGCTGCTCACCTGCTGGAGGAGAAAACAGCTTGTGTCTCTGCTGCCGTGTCCGATGAGTCTGTAGCTGGAGACAGTGGTGTATATGAAGCTTCTGTCAAACAGTAGGTTTGAGAAATAACGCAAGTCTTTCCACAAAAAAAAATAATTAAATATATCTATATGCAGTTTATCCTTTGTTTTTTTCACATTGAAAGGAAGGCAATCAAACAGTGAAGTATGATTGCTTTTTTTTAAGCTAACAAATTCTCATTACAGTGCTTGCATAAATCAGTTGAGTACCATTAATGCACGACCTTCTAATCCTGGAGTTATTTTCTTGCTAGAAGTTTTCCTAGGCTAAAAGCTGTATTTAAACTCTACAGGTTCTGCCAAGTGGCTGCATTGATTTTACTCAGAGTGACTCTTGTTACTTTTTGTTTTGTTTAGATGCAATCTTAAGATGGCATGGCATTTTGCTTGAGTATTTTCTCTCTCAAAAAAAAAAAAGGATATAGGAAAAGTAAAAAAAATCCTTAGTTATAATGTCAGTATAAAAATAATCCCAGTGAGGGTTTAATATTCATGCTTCACAGGACACAAGAAATGTATTTGGTGTTGGTGCTTTTTTGACAAGACATAACTGCTACGGGATTATTCATATCAGTTCATATAGTAGTGTCTGGTTTGTGGCAGTTAAAGCAACGAACTTTAGACTGCATAACAGAAGACTACTGCAACCTGTGAGAGAAAAATCTAAAATCTTTATTTTCCACCTCAGTTTTGGCAGGTTCTTCACATTTAAGAGTTTTATGTCCTTTTGGATATTCAGAGAGACCCACCTGGATGCAGTCCTGAGTAATGTGCTCTAGGTAGTCCTGCTTTAGCAGGGGAATTGGACTAGATGATCTCTAGAGGTTCCTTCCAACTGACAATTCCATGATTCCATGATTTAGCAGGAAGCTTACAAAGACGTAGGTGTGTGGCTTCTGTTGCCAGGCCACATGCTTTTCTATTAGGACAGGTAAAAGTGCATCATGGTATCATAAAAGGGTTTCAGTGGCCTCTGATAAAATTACTTCTACTTGTCAAGTCTTTCACGAATTAAAAGTGATTTGTGACCAAATAAAAAATCTGAAATATAAAAAGTATTTCTCCTGATGTGTTACAGTGGCCGTTCAACCTCATCTTAGGTCATGAACTTGTATTTCACCCTGAACTCTGAATCCTAGTACTGCTTTGCTCCAATATCTTCAGTTTACCCTAATGCAACTTTCTCAGGCTGAAATAAACTCCCTTCTATTAAAAACTCCACCTTCACTCTGCTGAGTGACTGTGAGTGTGTGTTTTGGTTCAATAACCACTGTTGTCTTTCCATTTTGTTTCCGTTCTGAGCCCCTGTGATGAAAGCTTATCCCCTGCTCTGGTTATAAGCCCTGTAGATAAAAATGGACAGACGTTGGACCAAAAGCCGTGGATGTTCTGTGGAGCAAGCCTTTAGCTGGGGTAGCTGCAAAACAGAACAAATTCCTGTCTTTGCTCATGAAAAGACAAAGATGACATTTGCGTCCCCCAAACCTGTGTACAAAAGAAAACTATTGCCATATTTTTTTTACAAGCTGAGATTTACAGACACTAGTTATTCCCTGATAGCTCCAGGTGTGGATGCTCTTCATTCTTGCTGAGTAGGAAATAGTGAAGAGGTAATGAGTGTCTCTGTACAAGTTGCTTACATTTAGAAGTGTCTTTATGAACACTGTATGTGGAATAACTTATTTGTCAGCGTGCTCCTGAAGCTACAGTGCAGTGATTACTGCTGTACAGACCAGCCCTTTGTATTGACCAATTTAAGACTGGGGAGGAAATAACTACACACTATCAAATTAGCCATCAGTCAGGAGAGGAACAGTAAAAAAGAAACCTCTAAATGCAGAGTCTTAAAATAACGCTGTCGTGTCTTGATAAGGCGTAGGATGTCTGTGTTGTCATTCTCCACATTTCTGAGCTTGACATTTCCTATCTTGATCTTGTTTATTGATCCCACTGGTCTGGTTTTAAAAATCAATGAAATGCATTGATACTGCATCTTCACTCAAAACTCCCAGAAAACCACTGGAAATTATTTTGCCACCTGGATTCTCTGTAATTCTATTCACCACTAGAGTTGCTCTTCAGCTGCAAGACTTTAGCTCCTTTGGTTCTTCTGAAAACAGGCTCAGAGGAAAGATGCTTCTTTTGCATAGAAACCTCTTCATTTTACAGAGCTGCTGCTTCTCAAATATTCTGCAAAGCAGTATTTCATATCCAGTTTACGCATGTTCTGATATTTGTTAGAAACTTCAATTTCCAATTTTGTGTTCAGGGGGGTAAAGAAATGCTAAGTATGTATAGGAAAATATCTTGAGGTTTTTTTTTTCCTTACCTGTCAGTCTGGCTTCAGTAATTGGCCCAAGGACTTTCCAACTCATTACTGGAGTTGTCAGACTCTCCCTAAAAGAGGCCTTGCCATTGCTTAGGCTCTGAAATTCTCATTTGGAGCACACACTGTAATGAAATGAGAATGTATATATGTTCTGTGTACGTTTCTTTAATATTGCTAGAAGCGAGCTGTAATTTTCCTAAATGTGAGTATTTGCCTGTTTGCCCTAGACCAAATGAAACAGAGGACGTTGTATATAGTGAAGATGATGCAACAACTCTAGAAGCTGCCCAGGTACAAATAGGACTCAGGTAAGTGGCCAGCAAAGTGAATGCTTCTGTTCATCCATAAAAATGTGAATAGTAACTTCCCTCACCTTGTCCTTTCTTTAACAGATACGACCATGGCAATTCCAGTTTTGTGATAATCATTGTCCGGCTCCGAAATGTCCCAGCGTTCTCTGTCCCCCTTGGCTCCAAAGTGTAAGTCGATCACAGAGCAGTAGTGTTGAAATATGGCAGTATAATCATAAATTGTACAAATTCTCCAAGGGAGTGGATTGATGTACTGGTTAACAGCACTAAAATATGCATAAAGCTTTTCAAACTGTGGCCGTACTTAACTTCTTTTTCTCACAGCATTGCTGGAATATGGAAAAGCTATCCGGAAGTTTGCACCTTCCACTAAAGCAGAATGAAAAGGATTATTTTAAATTATGTTTCTTTTAGTGTTTTTAAATATTCTGTAGCTTTGAGTGCAGAAACAGCTCTTCTGTAGTGACTAAAAACATTCTATTTGAATTCTATCAGCTCAGGGTGTTGTATTTTTACACTTACGTGGCATTTGTTAAAATAGCGTATGTCTGTTAAGTGAGCTTTTTTTAAAGGTAAATTTGATAACTGGTGAGTGGGCAATCACAGTCACACTGAGATCCACCTTCTCTACCAACTGGAGCTTGGAGGTCTGTTAAGTTCTTGTGTTGAACTGGACAGGAAAGGTCTAAAAGTCATGGCAGTGGAAATGGTATGTAGGAAATGAACAAAAATACCCAAATTAGAAAATGTTACCACTGAGATTTTAATCCCAAACTCTCATCTGTACAAATAAGTACAGCTCACCCTGGCACCTTGGGAGCATTTGTAACTCAGTGAGGTCTTTACAGATTGGAAGACTAAAACTGGTGAGAAGTTTAGTAACTTCAGAGTAGACCATAATCCATCCCTGGAAAATTTGCTTTTCTTGCTGGTTCCCTTCCCGCTGTTCCCTGTCACCTTGAATTTAATGGCAGATGAACAGGAAGCTACTGAGTATGGGAGGGACGTACAGGGACACAGGCCTGGGTTCTGCTTGGATTTTTTTTCTGTTTGTTTTTGTTTATTTTTAATAATAAACGGTTGTCTGCTACCACCCTTCCTTCTCTGACCTCCCTCTTTTCCCTGCTGATCTCCCGAGTCCCCCAGCAGTTAGCACAAGAAAATATTAAAAAAAACCCAACAAACTATAGAAGAATAAACTGACAGAGCTGAGAGGAAAAGTAGATAATGCAGAATACAAAAAGAATGTCATCAAAATGTTTAGTGAGATAAAGTTAGGTCATAGCTGGCATCTTTTTAGGAAATAAAATATGCAGTTGTATTTAGTAGTCGAGTGTCTTTGGTGTGGAAGTCCAGCCCTGCTGCTGCTAAAAGATGGAATAAAACTAAAGGTACCCAAAGCAAGGAGGAAGAAAGGGCAGGGTGAAGGAAGGACCTTGCAAATAGCACTTTTTTCTGTCACTTGCCATCATGTGCAAATACATATATACTGTACAGGTATGTACCATGATAAAAATTGGGCCTGGATAATGACAGTATGTTATAACTGTATTTTCTAGAACATGAAATCGGATAGATGAGTGCTTTATTGAACCTTTGCACCCAGAGGAATAGATTTGACATGAGGTCAGATAGATCCCTTACAAACAGATACCTTACCGATATCTGATTCCAGGCCGTTGGTAGAAGCTGTTCACTTTTAGAGGAGGTAGAGCCCGGCTCGACACTTACTCTTTGTGTCAGCATCATTTGTTCGTGGGTTGAGAACTCATAGATTTATCACAGCAAAATCTGAGGCATTGGTTGACTTTCTAACTTTTTAAATTCCACTTCTTGTAAAGCAAAGCCAGGGAGCAATTGATCTTTTACTTCTCTGTTTGCCCCTCATTCTGGCCTGATGCCAATATATTGGCTAAGAAAAAGTCAGCTCCAATGAACCACTTTTTTAAATATACTTTTAATATACTTTATCTTCTGTTCCCACATCTTTTCTAAATGTTTCCTAATTGCTTAATCAATTAAAATAGCTGTTTCCAGTAAAGCATGCAAATTGTTCACCTACATGCCCAGTGACCACAGCAGCAGCGTTACTGGGATTATATTTACTGAATTTTGGGATTGGTTTGTCAAAATGCTGGATACCTGCTGTCCAGGCTATAGATGTGAACCAAACAAACTTAGATCTTACTTTTTTTTTTTTTAAATCCCAAGAAGCTTTGCATAATTGGGGAATAAAGGCTATAATGAAATTCAAATTTGCTTGCATTAGGAATGTCTTTATTCTGTCAAGCTTCTACTAAAGCAAGACCTGCAAGGGAGCAAGTATCACCTTGATCCACATCACAGCCACTCATGTTTGTTCTGTAAAAAGAATTCAGCTGCATTAACAACTTGGAATTATTCCCTGTGCTTAAGTTCAGGCTTGCAGGATGCATTCTTCTAATATATATTCTTAATATATTATGCATTGATCTTAAGCAGCTATGGGCCCACCTATTTTTTCCCTCATTTTCCTTAGTTTTGTGGTTTCTTTTGAAGGCTTTGTTTCATTTGTTTCTTTAAAAGACGTCACTGTTTTTCAGTGCTGCTCACATCGTTCTAAGAGTTTAATTTTTACATCCACCCAAATTTTTCTCTTTTTTTAAAAAATTAGCATTAAGATCATGTTTCCTCCCATCTGTGACACGATCCTCAGCGTTCACAGTACTAAAGCCGAGGATAAATCTGGATAGAGTCGGAAATAACTACCTCTCCTGCTACCACCTTCCCAGGCACAGAAATTACTTTTCTTGGGAAATGTTTGTGCCAGGGGCAGACGGAGTTTCTCACTCCTCTTCTTCCACCTCTTTTGCTTTTCCACCTCCTGATTTGTTGCTGTTTCATCTTTCTTGCTCTGCGGTCAATGGGGTCGGCTCCTATCACGCGTTACCAGCGAATGCTTGTTTAAACACAGGTATTTAAATACAGATTTTATCTTGTTTTATTCCTGGCAGGTATATCAGAGTAGCCGTGCTTCCCTCCTCCACGGACATCAGCTGCCTGTTCCGCACAAAAGTTCATCCTGCCACGGAAACCGTTTCATTCCACGAGATATTCCGAGTGGCCATTTCCCAAGCAACGCTGCTGCAGAAGACGCTGAGGGTAGACGTTTGCTCTGTGGGCAGGAGCCGTCGGGAGGAATGCCTGGTAGGCAGTTCTATTTCTAGCTTTATTTTGGCAGGCGTTTGTTTATAGTGTCCCCTCTTATTTTGACGGTCAAGGCTGCTGAAATTCCACGGTACTTGTAAACAAACTCTGAAGCATAACTTGGCCTTTGCTACGGTACTTAAAACACCCCCTTTCTCTGAAATTCCTGGGCCTGAATCTAATCCTGGAGGGACGTTTCAGGAGGTGTTTTGATAATTCTAACTCTGCATCACTGCATTCCCTTAACCTTTTAATTACAGAATAATATCCCATCTTTGCAGTTTTATACACTAAGAAACCGCATAAACTTCCTTGCAACACTACTCCAACACTAGATTTTGAAGGAAAAGCTGAATAAGGGCCACAGTTTGTCCAACAACAAAAAAAAGCCAACCCTCATTATCATAACTCATCACAAACTAAATCACATTTTTTCACCTTACTGTAGGTTGTATGATGGCCACCTTTTTATTATTTCTACATATAAAGAATAAAAAGGTGTGACATTCGTAGCCCAGCCTATTAGAAACCGGCACCTTTTAAATTTTGTTGTTAATTGTTGTCATCACCTAATTAGCAATGCTTCATTTACTTTCAAATAGCTTTTGCATGGTCTGGTACAGCTCAGTTTAGTTTTTCACACTGAGTCTGAGAGAGATTTCTTAGTTACAATGCACTGAAGAGATGCTGGAATCTGGTGGGGTTCATCAGCCCTGGACTATTGGGAACAGCCTCAAAATGTAGAATTTCAAAATATAGAATTTAACTTAATTGCTGGGGAGCGTGTTGGCCTTTTTCAGTATGTCAGAGGTTTCCCCTCAGGTAAGGGGAGGGCAGCAGAATAAGGCAGAACAGCAGGATGCAAAGATGAAGAAAAAACCCAACAACAGAAAAATCCCAAACGACTAAAGACATGAGGGTTAATCTCAAGATGAAAAGAAAGCGTTGGGAGCGCTGCCCCTGGCAGAAAGCCCTGGGCAACATGACCAGAGTCTTGGCAGGAGGGCCATTAAGGTTCTTCGAGGGCTGGAGCCCCTCTCCTGTGGGGACAGGCTGAGAGAGTTAGGGGGGTTCAGCCTGGAGAAGAGAAGGCTCCAGGGAGACCTTAGAGCCCCTTCCAGTCCCTAAAGGGGCTCCAGGAG
>JAOQGH010000032.1:73163660-73184942 GCA_025769975.1 Gallinago jamesoni | reverse complement strand
CTCGTCACAGTGCTCTGGCCTCAAAGACTAATCACACAAAAGGCATTTCTGAAGCTCTCAAGAAGGATGACTCTTCTGAGCTTTAATTTTTAAGCCCCCAGTACTTATCACCTGCCTCCTCCTCGGCTGCGGGCAGACAAGCTGGTGCAAACTGGTTACGCCTCAGTAACCTCTCACTTCACAAGAGACAGAAATGGGAACAGCAGAGGAGAAGCAATGAGAGAATGGGTTGACAATTCTGCTTCTCTTAGTCTTGCCCAGGCACAATTATTTAATTTTTTTCCCCCCTCTCCCTTTCCCAAGACAAAACTGAAATATCATCATAGGAAATTCAGTGACTGGATCAATATTTCACTCTCGTCATTGGAGTTATTAATGAAATATTGATTTTTATTTTCTTTTATCAAAATTGAACCTGCTTTTTACATAAAACTGCCTAAGAAGGGAATTATGTCCGAACGCTCTGGCAACTGCATTTGGTGTAAATAAATTCACTGTGTATTTTCCTCGTTCTGTTTTCCAAACCTCTGTTTTAAAGGACTGCGCTGTAACGTTAGGAGCAGTGCAGCAGATGACATTAGAGTCGCGCCACAAATAGTGAAATACTAAGTTGTTTTCTTTTCTGATTTCAGGGAGAAGATGGCCTATTTCACACGGGCAAAGATCAGCATTCCAGCCCTCCCCGCTGACGACGTATAATTCCGCTTTCTCATTCAAGTGTTTCTCCACTCATTCATCTCTTTGCAGATGAACTTTGTCGTTCCAGTGACCCGCTTTCAGAGAGCTTCTACGTTACATTCGCTATCAGAGTGTTTATTTGTAAAATACAGTGAGTTGTTGTACGCTTAAAAAAAAGAAAAAAAAAAAAACAACATACCAGAAAAACCAAAGTAGATGAATTTTGGGATCCTGATTTTTGTACAGTTTGTATGTATTACGTGTGTTTTTATTTTGTAAAGGTGGAAGAAAGGAACCAAGGCAGTACTGAGCATGTGTCCTGTCGAACTGCACTGTGCTGAGAAACAATTACGTTCAACAGCAGCTTGTTTATCTTCTCCCTGTTTTCCTGTGAGCAGACTGTGAAGGTGGCTCTTTGGCCACGTAATATTTTTCTATGAGAGTGGGACTTCTCTAGTTTAAAGTTAACCACAAATGGAAGCTCCTTTCCAAAACATTCAGGCTGCCTCATGCCAGCTGCTAATTAGATTCAGCAGCCATGCTGGAATTTTGTTTCTGAAAACAAATTTCTTCTGGTTTTGTTTTTGGTTTTTTTTTTTTATTTTAAATACTTTGTAGGAAGAGAGTTGGGAGTTTAGATTTGTTGAATGTACAGTACTTTAACCTGCACTAAAAGGTTTCTTGCGTCTGCAGGAGAGTGAGAAAGGCAAGGCAGGCAAGTAACCCTAAAAAAAAACTTACTATGAGACTACCAAAAGGAGCAGCTGCTTTCTGAACTGGAAGCTGAATTAAATTCATAATGTCAGCATTGACATCAGCATAGTTATAGCCAGAGAAACTCTCCTTTTTAAGCATTCTGTGTGTTAAGCTTTTGTCCTAGAGGCTGTCTCGCTGCCAGCTAGGAATAGGTAAAAGTATTCCTTAGGATTCCAAATATGAAGATGTTTTCATTAAAGTGAGAAATATCTATCCTGTACCAACTCGAAGACCAGCAACCTTATTGGTAAGATAAACTCTGTCTGGAAAGGAAAAGTTCACAACTAGAAATCTTCACGTGTCTCAGTACAATAAACAGGATTTTTAAAAATATACCCGCATGACCCCTGTGGAGTTGAGGGTGCAGAGGTTTAACCAAGAGACGTGAACAGGATGGTTCCGTCTGATGTGCAGGATCCTGCTGGGAGGAGGCAGCACCTTGGATTCCTTCTGGAAGAAGCCTGGAACAGTAGCTATTGGGGTTTCTGGCGTTGGGCGCTGTGTAAAGAGATGGACGCTGCAGCTGACAGAACTACTCCATTTTCTACTTCAGATGTTGCACTCGGGTGTATTTCATTCACCAATTCAACATTTTCTTCCCCAAACAAGCAGCCACCTATGCACGGACTTCATCTTTCAAAAAACAAAAAAGCTGTAATTCCTTGGTGAGAAGACAGAAGCGAATCCACCCAGAGCGTGGTGGCAGCTGTCTCCAGTTCAGAGTGACAACTGTGTGACGAGGGGGCTGTGTCACACCCCAGGGGTTTCTGAAGCACAAAAACATCGGGGTCTCTGAAACGTCCGGCCAAACGCGCTGGTTGGGGCAAGGTGACTGAGGGAACAGCCTCTGCCAACGCCCACTTTGGTTGGTGTTTCTTGGGTTTGAGATCACCTTCGTGTTTGAAAGGTCAATTTAAAAAAATTTTTAAGAAAAAGAAAAATCTGGAATTATTTAATGTAGAGGTGAAATGAAGGTTGACAGTTTCAACTTCTCAGTTTGATTATCTAAGTTGTTTGTTAGAATGATGTTTAGAGGTGTACTTTATGATTTTTTTTCTTTTATTTATTTACAGTCTTATTTATGTTCTGTCTAATATAGTTCAGTTCTGGCCATAAAATATTTGATGTTAAGGATGCTATTGTGAAAAATATTTCCAGCTGTCTTAAGTTCTTGCCAGATGAGCTGTTTCTCCTCGCATGTTGAAATAATTGTCAAAACAAGTATTATTGTTGGATTTGTAAGCCCGAGGTGAGGTCAAAATTAAAGTATTGCTGCAAATCTCATTTAAAAATGAGAGGCTTCCCCAATTTGGAAAACAAGGAGCATGAATATGTTTAAGTTAAACGTATTTATAGGCAGCTTCTAACAATTACGTATTTGGAGTCTTGGGGTGTTTTTTTTTTTTACTAATTCAGATTATTCACACTTGAAACCCTCAATAGAATAAGCTAAAATAATACATACAAATAACCCCCTCATGAGTTTAAAATGATAAATATTACTCTTGAAGTGGAATTTACTCTGCACAGCAGGGGATAACGAATGTAAGTAGTTCTATTTCCAGGTACCAATGTCACTGCAGCTCCGTGTATCAAAATCTACATATTACTGGTACAAGAATATTTAGCAAAATGAGCAAAGTTTAGCAGAAATTGTAATGGAACACAAATAATTTTAAGATTTTTTTTTTTTTTACTATTGCTATGTTTATACTGTATTAAATATCAAATGCTCAGGACTGAACTAAATATTTAATCAGGTTATATTCTGAATGTGTTTCTGTTCTAATTTTGTCGGTAAGAGTATGCAAATACATCCCATAGATTAACTTGTCTCTGCACTTTCCATGTGTTTCAGTGATTGGAAAATACATTATTTTTTTTTTAACAAAGCTCTTTTCCAGACCGGTGTTTTATTTTAATTCTTTTATTGCTGTTCTGTGTCTTTATATGCCCTTTGCAGAAACAGATGGCAGCTACGGCTTTGTCAACGCAGAAATCCCTGCAATTTATAGGAAGTTCACATCAATCACTGCCAAGCCTTGGGATGAGTTACAGAGGAAGGGATTTATAGATTTAGAAGTTCGTTCTTTACATTCATTAAGTAAAAACTGCAATAACGATGAAGGTGGGAAACCCTGCATTGGACAATAACCCATTACTGGGGTTTTTCCCTAGAGATTGTGCAGGGATGTATTCAGTCATATATTTACACACACAATGGAGAATCATGTATTACAAGATACTGTGTCTGAGGATATTTTGGGTAAAACATGCGCAAAAAATACCACTTCTGTAAATAATACAGCTTAAGGGAAATTCATTCTAAGCGGTACTGCATGAGGTGTTGGTAATGCACGTTGAAGTGGCCCTACAAACTGTCTCAGGGCTTAAAATGATATTATTTTAATTAAAAAGACACTGTTTCGAGCAGTCCCAGGAGGAATTCTGCCTTTTAAAAGACAGTCAGTTCTCCATGCAAACCTAGAGATTTAAAAAAATTCTACTCACCCCCCCCCCAAAAAAAAAAATTGAACTACAAAACCAAAATCTGCAACTGAACAGATTTTTTAAGAAATACAGTGGTGACTTAAATCTCCACAGCTCCTCAATTAACCTAATTAAAATTGAAGGTAAGTAGGGATTAAAGGAACTACTTAGGAAGAAACAATCCCTCCCCCCGATCTTGTAAACAGGGACCTCTCTGCCGAGCAGACCTTTCTCACTACAAGGCTAGAGGGAGAGATCTGAAAACCTGATATCTACCCTTGTCAAAGTCTTCTCTGTCCAGTTTCCAGCTGTTGATGGGTGTCTTGCACATCTGCCATCACGTACTTCTCTGGGAACCGAAGGTCAGATGAGGAGCAGATGGTGGAGAGGAGCAGAGATCCTCCGAGAACTATAAAAACCCCACCAAACCAGCCACTGAACAGCGCGTCCCCTAATTCCCATCGGGGCACAATCTCTGGGATGTCTTCATCCCAGAACTCCTGGATGATTGTGTGGGCCACCCAAGACACAGGGACTAAGGCCAGAACCGCAGCTGTCCACAGGAGTATAACTCCAAACAGCAAGAGCTGTTTCTTCAGCTTCTGCTCTGGTTCCTCCACCTTTAGACAGTCCAAACCAAGGCTAGCGATGACAAGGCTCACAAATCCTAGTCCATTTGATGTGGATACTAAAATCCTGGAAATCCTGAATTCTAGAGGCAAATCTAAGAAAGAATCAAAATCTTTACACTGTCTTCCTCCTACATCTTGGACTATACAGGTTTGCCAGAGTCCCATGGTCCACAGCTCCAGGACGTTTAAGTCTAAATTGAGGTTTTTCCAGTCTGGTAAATAGTTACAGGTACCAGTTAACACCCATCCCAGTAGAGACAACAGGACTCCAGCCAGCTGTAGCCTGTGGCGGTGCACCAGGTTCATTTCTAGCTGTCACAGAAGCCCTAAACCCCTCGCTTTTGCGCCACTCAATTCCGGTGTCACACTCAATGTGAGCAAAAAGGTAAAACAATGCTTTATAAAGCAGGAAATACTCCTCCCCCTCCTGCTTTTGGAGCCTGGATCCGGGTGCAGTGTTTAGGGAATACGGTTAAACTGGGAGCTGAAGGGTGTGGCCACCACTGGGGTGGGTATTTTATTTAAAAAAACATATTTGGCTTTCCATCCCTACAGCAATTCCCCTAGTTTAGGCGTCTCAGAGTTTGTTTGAAAATTAAAGTTTTAATGTCCCAGTGGTACATTTCTTTTACCAGCAGTACTTTTCTTCGTTTACCCGACAGCAAATAAAGCTCTTTTTGCTTTGCGGCCAGTTAAATATCAGCTCAAAGCCAAAGATGTGACAGCCACACGGAGCTCAGGAGCCTTTCCTAGGATTCCTAGGATGCATAATATAGAATGCATATATAGATACGTATAGAAGCATATATGCCCATAGAGAAGATAGCAAAAGTATTTTTAAAGCAGAGTTTCACAGCCTTTTTTTTTTTTTTTTCCTTTTTGTGCCTGAAATTAGGCAGATGCCAGAAACCCTGGGAAAGACCCAACTCCTGGGGTAGGAAGCTCCCGCCCCGTTAACGCCCCCAGCACAGAGAGACACCCGCAGAGCATTTCGGAATCCTGGGGGATTCTCAGCACCACCATTTCCAAGTACACAGAACAACAAATTTGCCACCAAAGCACGTATTTAGGCTGTTTAGGACCTGAAAACGCTGCGGTTTGTGCGTCAGCGGAGAATTGCACCAGGGAGTCAAGCTTTGAGGCTCATTTAATGGGTTACATAGAAAAAGGAAGCACATTTTGGTTAAAAGCCAAGCTGGAAGGGAACACGCATACTCATTTGCGGGATTTTACAGTGCAGTTGAGAAAGCACAAGCACCTTTTTTTTTTTTTTTTTTTTTTTTGCACAGTCTATGAAAACTTCAGCGTTCTGCTGTGAAACAAAGTTTTAATTAAACAGTTCCGCAGGTGGGAAAACACACCACGCACCGCCTTCCCACACCAGTTGGGGAAGAAAAACGGACGTTAAGTTTAGGAAACGGGCTGGGCAACAAAGAGTCCTTTGAATTCCTACTGGAACAAGCTTCTGGCTCGCGCCGGAGTTTGAAAAAGATAGGGGCAAGTCTTTCTGTACCACTTAAATCCTTCCATACTTTCAAGGCCCGGTCTCGGTTTCCAAGTGTTGACACTGATCTTGTTCTTCTGCCACCGCGCAACGGCCCGAGGACGGATGGACCTCGGGCGAACAGATCGTGCAATTAAGGAGGGAACCTCCCAGTATAAGGCAAAACCCAGCAAACCAGCCAACGAATAGCGCTTCCCCAAAATCCCACCTGGGAACAATATCTGGTATGTTCTCATCCCAAAATTCCTGGACTGTGGAATGGGCAACCCAAGAAACAGGGACAATAGCTGTAATCCCCGATAGCCAGAAGAGCGTTCCTCCAAACACCAGCAGCCGTTTCTTTTGTTCCTGTTGCCTTTCACCGATTTTAGAACAGTCCAACCCAAAGCCCGAGAGCAAGAGGCCCAAAAGCCCCGATCCGTTGGAAAAAACCATCAAAATCCTAGAAATCCTAAGCTCTGGAGGCAAAGCCAGGAAAGAATCAAAGTCCTTGCACTGCATTCCCCCTTCTTCCTGGACAACGCAAGCTTGCCAGAGTCCCATGGTCCAGATCTCCAGTTCGTTCAGTTCCAAGTTCAGGTTTTTCCACTGGGGTAAGTAGGTGGTGAGACAGGACAGGACCCATCCCAGCAGAGAGAAGAGGAGGCCACTCAACTGCATCGTTGGCCGATAGACCAAGGCCATTCTAAGAGCGGAGCCCCAAAAGCTCAAGGAGGAAGGGTCTCCCCCCGGCAGGTCTCGACCAACCGCTACCTTGAGCGATGGTGGAAGCTGTGATGATTTTAGTTCTCTGCTGCCCCAAATATAAGCCCTCGCCATTAACCCTTTGTAAGCTCTGAAACACTTTTTTGTTCCTGGCGAATATAAAGTTTCACATAAAGGACGAAGGACTTCGCTAAACCACGAGTTAGGCTTTCCGATAAGGATTTGATCTGTTACCTTCCAATTTGCTTGGTAAAATTATATCCCAATGCCTGATGATTACAAGCCTGAGGATGAACAAAGAGGGCTCTATGACCCCTCACCCTAAAACACAACAGAAATCTTTGTGCTTCAATACGGATTAATTAGATTTTAAGTGGTGATAAAAAGTCAGCTCTGTGTGCAACAGGACTTCATTGTAATAGCTAAATTTGAGATTTCAGGGATGTAAATCAAGGCCTTGTAAAGAAAGGTAGACTGTTTGCCTATAATCTTTATTCTTAGACTTCCTCAACATACATAATGGCTTATCTTCCACTGCCCTGTTTTATGTCCCCAGCGCTGTAAAAGACGCTTTGTAAAAGATCCTTACGTTTCACATTTTCTACATTCATTTCCTTTAAAATGGGCTTTGTTTTGACCGACTCTTAAGGGGAAAAAGAGACGGGTATGGTGCAAGTACCGTAGAAAACGAAATCCTAGACATCCCTCCACCATAATGAACCCGGGCAGACCATCAGCCGGCGTAAACTTTACCTGCCCCAAGCCTTCAGCAACGCTGTGGTAGCAGCTTACACCAGCTCAGAGTGTCCCCTTTCCGAGAGCCCACCTCCCAGATGGCACAGGGCGCATACGCTTCGTGTACAACACCTGACATTTGGCACTCAGTGCTCCCAGGAATGCCTACTGCCTTGCTGATCAAAGGAAGGGGCCATTATGCTATTATCCCATGAGAAAACCCAGCTTTTTTCCCCCCGCTTTCATGTCACCAACACTCATCTTCAGAGAAGGTTTGTCTGGTGTCCGCCTCCACAGACGGTGCGGCACGGAGCTGAGCATGTGTGCCACCCAGAGATGCTTTCCAGTCTTTCCCAAACTAATTAAAACTTCGTTTCCTAGCTGTGATAATGTACTCCTCTGCATATTTTAATTCTCAAATGCTCATAATGGGTTATCAGGTAATGGAAAACCATAACACTGTTTTTGAAGGTTTCCAAAGTCCATTAAGAAATTTCACTGTGAGAAGATCTCTTCCTTCTCATTTCCATATTGAATCATAATTTCTAACCTCCGTGGTTTTTCTGTCACAACACAAGGAAAAGTGATCCATTTCCCTTTCTCTTGTGCACCAAACCCAGTCCAACACCTCACACCCGGTCAAGAAATAACCATGCATGAGAGCAGGAATCACCAAGGCTGTTACTGACAAAACTGGGAACAAATTGATACAAGAAAAGCTCTAACTTGGGCCATCCACTGGGCAAAAGAACTAAGAAAACCTCTGCAAGATTATAAAAGAATTCTTGTTCTTCCAGTGGGGAAAAAAAATTATAAAGGTAGGACTCGCTTTGCCACCTGGATAGTAACAAGGTCTGAAACGCCTTTACTGGGAACTTACTGATGTTACGAAAATCTCAGCAAGCCCACAAACAAGAAGAGACCTTCTAGCTGAGATGGAGACATTAAGCTTCCATATCTCTTATTACAGATGACGCGCATGAAGAATACAGCACAGATTTCAGGTTCCTACAGTTCCAGTAATTCTGTTTAAAGCATCGGAGATCACACCATTCATTCAAACTAACCCCAAGCATCCCTTTGCAGACCAATTTTGGACTAAACCGAAGCCGAAAGGGGACGGTCAGTACAGACAGCATTTTACACAGGCAAGCACATTAAATTGTTACTCCCGATAAAACCATTTCAGGCTGAGCACAAAGATTCTGAATCTTATTGAAAGTAATACGTATTTTCCTTAAAAGCTTCCTACACTAACTCTTCTGGGAACCCCCACGGCCAGAGACAGATACACTAATACTCCACCCCCTGCAAAGAATATTAGGGAACTGTTGTCTTTACACAGCTCTGCAGCCCACACAATTATCCAAATGTTTTATGTTCAGCAGAAGCGGAAAGAAATACCAGGTGCAGCACTTTGGGAGCTGATTAAAGGCAATTTAATCCCACAAAAGCAGCCAGTGTATTATAAGAGACTGACTCTTTCCTATACTTTCAGTTCCTTCCTAAGGCACGAGCAGGTTCATGTTGTGGGCTCGTTTATTCTCCTCCAGCCATCCAGAAGTGTGCTCACCCCTGAAGTACAATCGTTTCCAACAACGTTTCTCAGACACTACCATAATTTTTTGCTAATCTGAAGATAGCCACTTAGAAGTTCCCTAAATATTTTTCGTCACTCATTTAAATATCCAGTATTTTCATGAATCATTCAGATTATGAATGATCTCTTATCTTTAGATTCCCGTCCTCTAGATACATATGCAAAAGATAGAAAAATCTATATGCTGGCTCTTATTTCCAGAACCGAATCTTAGTTATAGCCAGTAAAACATTGCTACTGACAGAAATTGGCAAGGGAGCATCTTCAGCATCTTACTACAAGTGAGTTAATTCGTTCAGCTTGGCAGCCTCTTGCTTTCCACCTTATTGCCTGAACTGGAAGCTGTGGGTGTTAGCATTTTCTTATCCAGCTCAGAACCTATTTCTTTGTGGTGCTGGAGCATCTTTTTTGGATTTGCATATCCAATATGCCCTTCAGCAAAACCAGCAGAAACACCAAGCAAACAACCACAACCCACACTGCTATCCACATTGACTTACTCTAGTCTGTATTTAAATGAACTTTGATAAAATAATTATCTTCATTAGTAGGTCCTAAAGTTTCAGAGTGCAGAGAGCATCACTGTAGAGACAGGCTGTCTTACCCCTGAATAATTATGTGTCCCCCAACCACTGAGAGTCATAAACTTTGCAACAGACTGATAGCAGGTATGTTCTGTCCTGCTGATGAGGAGGACTGATCTGAATTTTATTTATTTATTACTACGGTTATTATGTTTTTTCTGTTTTATTTTCTCATTTTTTCCTCTATTAAAATTACAGTACCAAGAGAGAGACAGCCTCACACAGAGCTGGAAGGGCAGATGTAGGGCCCACTGTGAGAAGTCCCATGAATCAAACTGACACAACACCCACAAATACTCCAGTGCATGAGGGTACTGGTTTTTACAGACCTGTCTGAACCCTAGTGTGATCCTCAGCAGCCACCCTGAATTACGGACACTTAGAGGCTGTCATGAAAGCAGGGAAAAGAGGCAGTATGGAGAGGGGCATGCTGGTGATGAAGATGATGACAATTTCCATTTTGGAAGGGGAAAAGAAGGTAACTATCAAACTCACACGCACACAGAGTTACCCCATGGTGTCATTACACTTTCATAAAACATCAGACTCAGTATTTAGAGGTGATGATATCTGAGACGACATTGTTTCTGTGTTACCTCCGAAGATAGTGTCCCTCAGTGAGTGCTAGGACACTGCTACAGCAAAGTAGTCACAAAACCCCCAACTGACTATTTTGTGGAGAAGCTACAGCAGAAGGGGACAGTCACAGAATCACAGAATGCTTTGGATTGAAAGGGACCTTAAAGATCAAACCCCCTGCCCTGGGCAGGGACACCTCCCACTAGACCACGTTGCTCAAAGCCCCATCCAGCAGAGACAAAACATCACAAAGGCCCCATCAGCTCTTCTGATCCATCCTCCCTAATGCAAGCAGAGAACAAACCCCAGGAGTGGAGCCACTGCTGATGATTTTACACCACTGGCGCACCAGAGGCAGCACGCAGAGGGCAAGGCAAGTGGAAGGTGAGGACTCAGAGAGACCGTACTATCTCAGCACCTTCAGAAGAGCTGGGCAGGGGCTGCAGAACCTTCTTACATGGCAGAAAAAAGACACAGCTGTTGCTGGCCCGCTGAACAGGACCTCCCTCCTCAAACAGGCATACACCCAGCCTTTCAGTATTGCAAGGACTGCCCAACCTGCATGTCTTCCCTCTTCAAACACTGAGTGTAATTCATTAAGTAACAAGAACCTATTATGTACGCAAAAGAAATGCACTTCTGGGAGTGAAAGACCTTGCTAACGGTTCTACTGCTGTAAGATAAATCAAAATCTTGAAATGAGCTGTCATTAATGGCAGTTGGACAAGACCTAGGAGGGGAAAGGCACTGAAAGAGTTAAGCACAGGAAGGTAAAAGTGTCTATTTCTGCTTTAGGGACTTATTCAAAAGATTGAAATGAGAGAGGGTAGATTTGCCATCATTATACCGGAAGAATAAAGAATGCTTTAAGGCTCAGTACTTCAACCTTTGTGGAAACTTTTCCATCACCATCCCAAACCAGACTTCAAAGTGAGGGTTGACTGGGTTAGAAAATTAGCCGTATTCTTCAGGGAACTATTTTTGATGTACTGTCAATACAGGAGATTACTGTAAGTATGAAAACTCATGTCACTTGAACAGTGATTGGAATGTGATTTCCTTGAATGATGGAAGTCTAAAAAATTAATTTCTGAGCTGGGAAACCCGTAGTTTTCTTTGTCATTATCCATCCCTTAGTATGAGATTCAGGTTTAATAGTGTTACACATATGTATTTCTATAGTGCTCTTCATTTAACACCTGCAAACAATTACTATAATAAACTTTCTCTCATTCCTTAAGATGTGCTTCTTATTATCAGTAAAACTTATGAGAAATTATTTGCAGTACCTAGCTGAACCTGGGGAATTGTTATTGCATGACAACAGGGATTACAAAGATAATATGAAATTGTTAACCATAAATTAGAAGATGGCACATACCTTTTGCCATCAAGCTAGCCAGGGTGTGAAATGAGCCATGAGAATTCCTGATAAATGAAGGAAACGAGAGGCACCTGTGGCATTTTGCTCATCTGCCATAATTGAGATTGGGGGGGGGAGGGGGTAAAGGAGAAAAGCAGCTGAACAAATTTATGGTAATCATTTGAAATATGACTGTTTGCAGATACTAGTGGGTTAAACTGTTTTAGTGTTTTACCTTTTAAGGAGCTGGGAGATGCAGAAAGGGAAAGTTTTTCCTAGCAAACAACTGTTTTCTCTGATGTTGCAGAACTTTTTGGCTACCAAAAAAAAAAAAAAAGTGCTTTTCTTCCCTCCCAGGATTTAAATATCCCACCCCACACCTGGAATCTAAGAATCTAAGCAAGTTTATCCTTTAAAGAGTTCGTGACATCTTGTCATTAACAAATTAAACCATTAATATTTGTCAACATTAATTAAAACTTAAATATACACCTTGCTCTCGTCTTCTGTCATATTCATCCCCACCCCTTCTCTCTAGTCCCTCTCGCCTTCCCTGCTTGACATCAAAAAAAAAAGTTGAAAGGCCTCTGTCCACCCAGGTTCCTTTAGGGGGTGGGGAGTCAAGCAGAGATGCCCATGGCTACTCCTGAAGGAGGGATGGGTGCAGGGAGGGAAGGAGGAATAGCAATTTCCTCCCTTTGCTTCACTCTGGCCCTCCCACTGATCACAGCCACCCAGCAGCATCCTCAATACTGCCTGCAGAGGTGAGGAGGGTGGTGCACAGAATCCACTGACACATTGTGTTGCAAAATACACTACAGCTGGGACGAGTGAGCCTGCAGGAGTTCTGATTAATTCTGCATCAGTAGATTGAGATAATGCCTGCCCATGTTCAGTATCAACCCAGAGAGAGGGAACTGCTGAAAACTTCTAATATCGTGCCTCCGCAGTAGTTATTTCTGTGTAACTAATTGAGGATGACTGCATATTGGTAAGGTAGTATCTTCTGCAAAGTATCACCCACTTTCTAACCATACTTGCACAGAGGCGAGGGCTACCTCCATACCATGGATTCAAACAGAGAATGCTCTATCCTGAATGACAGACAGTGAGAAGTCTTAGGTTCTGACTGCAAGAAAACAATTGCGAAGATGATTACAACTGGTATTTCCCAATAGAAAGATAACCTGTGTTCATTTGAGCGCACATCTGCTTTGAATTCTTTGGTCAGTCACAAGAGTCTATTTTTTCTTTTACATAGCACCCAGCAAGAGACTCTAGGAAAGTGGTTATTCTGCAATATACTCAAGTCTTCGTATTATTTTGTACAAAATCCCATGTTGACAAAAGGCAGCAATTTCATGACTTAAAGGAACGTATGAAGACAGCACAGCCATACCCATTATTGAGCTTGGTATATACATTTGCAAAGCTATGCCCGCTAATACAAGAATGGCAGCCAAGCCAAAAGTTTATCCAGCCCAGCAGGAAAAGATCGTAACACCACAATCAGGATAGACTGATTATCTCCATCCCACAGTGTAAAGATCCCTGAGCCTGGACTTTAACTCTACATCATCGTGTTTAGTAGCCTTTGATGGATTTGCCTCTAAGGCACACACTTGCTGTATCCAAAGCACTTTACAAAAATAACTTGCACAGTTTAATTTTGCCTTGCATCTTTTTATCCCCT
Source organism: Gallinago jamesoni (assembly GCA_025769975.1). Classification (NCBI taxonomy): domain Eukaryota; kingdom Metazoa; phylum Chordata; class Aves; order Charadriiformes; family Scolopacidae; genus Gallinago; species Gallinago jamesoni. The sequence continues at coordinate 73,171,623 of JAOQGH010000032.1, read as the reverse complement.
GTAATTATAAACTCACTGCTAGATCATTTTATCTACTAGTCCCTAGTTCTTAGTGAATTAGGAAGGATAGTGAACAACACCTATCTCAAAACTATTATTTCTGGTGCATACTTCTTTAATATCTTTATGCAGAGCTCTTGTTTATTATATATACAATTATGTCTAAAAAGATTAAAGAGTAGTGGTACCACACACACACACAGTGTTCCCCCCCACCATCAGGGTTCAATACAGTGTCCATGCTATCCTTCTGTAAGAGAATCAATATGGGAAAAGAAGCCTCTAGTCTTTCACACCGCTACCATCATGACTGTCATAGTTATGTTCCTGTTCAACACACAATTTAGGAAAAAAAAAAAAAAATCATGTAAAATCTTTCCTGAAGTTGGAAATACTGTGAACAGCACCTTCTTGGTGGTATATCGGTATCTGCATTTTGCCATTTTGGAAAAATAAGAACTCTAGCTCAAGAAATAAAACAGAAAAAAAAAATTATTTCTCTCACCAGTAGTCTACTTGAAATCAAGTACCTTCCACTACAAGATATGATCTAAAAGTGGGCTGTTTTAGTTTTTTTTAAATAGGAAGGATCCACTCCCAAGTGGATATACAAATGAGTTTCCTGTGATATTCTGCCAGATGCACAGATGGCATGAGATTAGGAAAGTGCTCCTTGGCACCAAGTGCATGATGATTTTCATAAAGTATAGGTTCAGTGGCTGGGAGTAATGCATCTGTATTCATGCGAAAACCCTTTACGCTACATCATATTATCATGCTTTCTCTTTACCCAATTACCGCTTCTCTGCAGGACAACGATCACAGAATTTGCTGCTACTCTGGTAGAGGGAAAAATGGGGCATTATATCCCTCAAGGAGGGCAAGTGAACTTCTCTGTCTGACCAGTGTGTCCAGTTACACAAACCACAACCCACAGGAACACCAGTGGCAGCAGGGTGCAGAAATATTTTTAACCTGGGGAGTTTCCACACAAAGATGAAACAAAACCACACGTAGTTCCCATATTTATTGGAAGATGCATTAAAAGTAATTTTTGTCTATCTTTTTCCTACAAGACAAAATAAAGCAAGCCTAGTCCAATAGGTAGTTACTTTGTTTTTCTTTAAAAATCTTTGCTGATGTGAAAAATACAATATTCCTAAGCAACCTGTTCTAATGAAGCATGGGAATACAGATTGTGTTTTCTAAGGCCATGTCCTTGCTCTTCCCTTTTGTCCTCCTCTCTTAAGCAAGAGCACCTGGTGGTCGATGTCACAGAGATGGGCATTGTCTGCTCTCTTTAGGGTGCAATCCCTAAAAGGAAGTAGCTTTTTTTGTTGACACCATCACTAAATCACATTGGGTTTAGGATTTGCTATGATTTTGAATTCTGGGAAGCATTCCCCTTTCTGTACTCCCTGGTAGATGTGATGGAGAACTTGCAGGTGTCCCTTGAAGCCCTGACAGAAAAGCCTCTGTCTCTCACCTTTGCAAGTGGTTTGCTTTCAGAACTGTTTGATCACTGAACTTTTCTTATATCTTCACAAATGCAAGAGAGAGGCAGCCTTTTTCACATTTCTGAATCAGAATCAAACTACATCCAAATTGTGAAAGGCTGGAAGTGGGGTGGCTTGAGGAAAGGGAAGGGAAAGGGTGTAGCTTGGGAACATCTTGATAAAGGTCTGGAGCTCAGTTCCTAAATTCTGTGCCCACATAAGGCATAATGCGTCGCAGAGAAAAAAGTGAGTCAGTATGTGTCTTTGGCACTTTCTCCCTCTTAATTACAGAACAGTCACGTCTTTTGGGTTATTTTTTAAGGCACAGAAAACATTAGTGTGCTCAAATCATCTCACAGCTTCCACAGAGAACATTTACCTTTCTTGTCGTCAGACTGTGTTTCACAAAACACAGCAAATAGAACCTGTATAAGTCCAAGAATCCGTATCTCCAATTGATGTGAGGTAGCCCAAGCCACAAAGCCAGGATTCCTTGTGGGACTAATATCTAATATTCCTAATAGCTAATTTAAATCTTCCCTCTTTCAGTTTAAAACCATTCCTCCTCATCCTATCACTCCCCTCCCTGATCAAGAGTCCCTCCCCATCTCTCCTGGAGCCCCTTTAGGGACTGGAAGGGGCTCTAAGGTCTCCCCAGAGCCTTCCCTTCTCCAGGCTAAACCACCCCAAGAAATGGGCCAGGGAAAAGTTTGGGAGCTCTCCTGGAAAGGAGATAATAAAAATCCTGGCTCCTTTGTCTTATATGTGATTTAGCTTTCTGTCTCAGAGAACAGCAGGAGTGAAAATACACTGTTGGAGCCTCATAAATGACCTAAACCAACTAAGAACAGATAAAAAGACCTTGGAGTGTGATGGAAGGAAGATACTCAAGTTTCAGTAGAAGTATCTACAGTGTCAAATACTGCAGCACAGCCTGGGACTGCCACAAAGCCCAACGCCAGCTGGAATAGCAACGAAGGGCAGAAATGGATGACTCTTGCAAATGAATCAGGATGCATAGTTTGGGAGCTTCCCACAGCTCGGGGAAGAAGCAGTAGCAGATAGAAAGCCGAGAGCTGCCTACTGACATTTCAGCAGTAAAGGCAAGAAAGATTTACAGTCAGCTGGGCAAACCAGGACCAGGAACTTTCTTTGAGAGTGTGCCTCACAGAAATGATGCAAACTAAAGCATAAAAAGATAAAAAGATGCTAAGTGTATTAAGTATTAGATAATTAATATAGAAAATTTGAGACTCTCAGATCAGGAGCTTCCTAAGTCTAGTGGTGTCTTCACATTCCCTAGACCCACACTGTTCTTTCATCCTTTTGTCCAAGAACTTACTGAAATCATCTACAAAAAAACCCTTCTCATCTCAGGCCAAGCCTGAAGAAAACTCTTGCCAGTGAAATAGTGTTAGCTCATGGAGGAAGTCAGTCCCTTTTCCCTTCAGCACCCAAGTAAGTTTTTCTGCTCGCACAGCTCATTCCCTTTCGAGGGAGTAAAATGTTAGACAACAAGACACAACAGAAGGGGTTCCTAGTTCAGATATCCTAATCTATTCTTAAGAAAAATAGCCAGACAACAGAAATATATATTTAATAGTGCCCACAGATATTAAACATTTAAATACGAGTATTCCTTTTGGTATTTCATTTATTTAAAAAAAAAAAAAAAAAGGATGCCAAGCTGCTCCAAATTTCATTTTCTGTGAATCAAAGCTTATGATTTACTTCCAGAAATTGAATGCTGTTCCCAGTAGCCTCATCTCGTCTATCCTTAAAAGCATAATACTTACACTACAAACTATTTCTTGGGGTTCTGGAATAACAAAACAAAAAGAAGGCACAAAGCACTATTCAGTTATGTGCGAACTAAACACTAATCCCCTCCAGGCAAAAAATAGACTTAATGATTCTATGGAAGTGATGAGAATCTCAAAGGTAGTATAAAGTTATTGTACGAGAGTAATCAGAACCATAAACTCAGTTTTAATATATTGAAAAAAAGCAGCCAAATCCCAGAAGAGCATTAACAAGCAGAGCTTATGTGAGTGGCCGTGAGAAGACCCGAGCCCAAGTTTTGATCTCCACAAACACTGGATGGCTGACAAATAATCACAACTCCTGGTTTCATAAGGAGCCACTGAATCCAGACTGTGTTATCCCAAGCAAAGCAGTGTATAACATGCATCAAGGAAGATGACCGAGGGCTAGAAGTCAAGCTCAGTCTTTTTCTCAACTCTGATAATGGACTTGCTTTTAAGAATCAATTTAATTATATTTTCTATAAGTATTTTGTTTAATTTCAGCTATAAAATAGGATTCAGAACAGGGGGGAAAAAAAAACCCAAACAACCCTACTGCATAACGATGGTGGCCAGAAAGAACAAAACAGATACTGTGCAAGATATTTGTACAAGCAGCAATGTAATTTTGCACATTTATAAGGCAAATCATTTCACTTTCATAAGAAAAAAAAGGCTATATTGGATGAACATTTTGGCACACAGCACATTTAGGAATAAGTCTAGCAGTGTCAGTATTCTGATGAGGAAAGTGGTCCTAAGGGTTGATACATCTTACGACTATAGGAGAATTGATAGTAGAAGAGAATTCTTTGATGTTTTATTTAAAAGTTTTGCTCAATAATTCAATAAAGAGATCCATTATAAATCAGGAAAGAGTAAGAACGTGCCACGAGTACAGTCCAGTAATGAATAAAAAACAAACCAACAGAAGGACAGCAAGTTTCCGTAACTTTGGAAGCATGTAATTCACTATTTAACCCTACCAAATTAAGTTACCTGGGGTATAAACCAGCACGGAGTCCTGGATCACACTACTGTAACTCCCTCATCCTGCGAGAGTGAATAGATGAAAATTAGATAGCACCTCCTTAATAGACATGCAGTGGTCTAGCTTTTTGATCACTTCTTGACGCTAGATTTTTTTCAGGATTCCAGGTGAGGCAAACATAAAAAGGAAAAGTAAGATGTATGTGTTTTGTTCCTTATATCTTTCCCTCTCATCCCTGAACAAGTACTGTCAGGTCAGTTAGATACTCCAAGGCCTGTTAATTAATCAAAACTCTATTGTGCACAGATCTCAAGAGCAGGATTCATCCCAAAATGACGATTTACCTTTACTTTATGGAAAGATACTTTGCCTTAGTCTCCCAAGTGTCAAAAAGAACATGTGGCAAAACAGAACGGGATTTCTAGAATTTCTAGTGTACACACCTTCATGGGTGCCTCACTTCCCCTTCAAGCTGCCTATATTTAATCTCACATAAAGAAGACTAAACATATTAATTTCTTACATTCCCACAGATCTTGCCATTCTACATTTTCTAATAGAAACTACAAAATTATTTTACATAAACCTCTCAAGGAATCTGCTAGCAGCAAGGAAGCCAAACCAAATTAGGCAATGCATTTCCACAAAGAATCTTCCATCAAAACACAGCAAATATGGAAATTTCCAACAACTCAGCATGTTGCTACATTGCCATTTGCCCATAAATTCCTATAATACATAGCTCTGGGATCCTATTAGCATCCTAGAGAGTGAATAGCAAGTGAGCTATAAATCTCAAGCCCTATAATCACAGTCAGAGCTACCTATCCCCAATCTTTGAATCCAAAAATATTTCTTTAAAATTGCATTAGCGATTTTTACCTTATTTTGTGCCAAAATAAGCAATTCTGAACTGAGTGACACCTTTCATCAGCTTCAGCTGTAAACCTGTCATCTTTCACCACTCTTTCAAAACAAAGCATCCAGGTAGAGAAGAAAGAAAAAAAAAAAAAAAAAGAAATCTCAACTTCTGGATCTGTTATTACAGCAGCAACATCACAACTAGATGTAGAAGGCTAAGAACTTTGTGCTTTCTTCCTTTCCAGGCACTAATATTTCTACCTCTTGCTATTCTTGTATCTCCCCCTAACCCCCCAATATCTATTCTATTCCAGATAGCCCCGATTGTCCCTTCAGAATACATCATAATTTACCTACAGAGGAGCATCTGGGGCACTGATTAAAATAATAATAATAATAGCCATCTTTTTTCCTGATCCAGGTACCACTGAGGCACCCAAGGTCACTGTCAACACAAGCCAGAATTTAGCAGGATGTGACAGTGGTAACATTCACAAGGAAACAAAATCTTGCATTAATCAGTCTCCTGCTGATTTATGTTCCTAATCTGCAGGCAAAAGCTACTAGGTTGATGTGTCTTCAGGTGAAGAATAACTGCCTTCATTTTATTACCCTAACAGGATTGTGGAAAAAAAAAATTCAATTAAAAAAAAATCCATGTCTCTAAAAGATTACTTAGGAACAAGCTCTGGGAATTATACAAACCTTCCTTACACTATGATGTCAGGCGTAACTGGAAAGCCAGAAGAAATGGGAAACATAAGCCTAAGAAGAACTAAATGCAAGTGAAGCAGAACTAAACCATCTCCACTTAAGCCTCTATTCTATTTCTCTATTTTGGAAAGCTGTACTAGAACTCTGGTCCCTCATAGACATCCCATAAGCATTCAAATGTAAAACTTCTCAGGCTGTGTAACAAGTCTTCAGCCTGAGGCACGGGCTTATATATAAGGCAATGGAAATTGGGATTTGCTATGCTTGCCATCATTTCAGTCCTTAAAAGTCAGACCTGGCAGTCATCAATATTACGTTGGGAGCTCAAAAACCCTATTCCACAGCCTAAAAAAAAAAAAAAAGCCACAACAAAACCTTGTGTTTTAAAGGGTTGTGGTAGCAACTTTAAGCTTATTTTACCTGTAGAAAAGGGGGTTTATGCTTATGCTCCTATGGTCTCTAGGTATTCACTTTCAAGAAGGCTAGAATCATTTACTGTACCATAAACGAGCCCTGACTTGCCCCATTTACCTCTTTTGAAATGAGGTTTGTTATTTTAAGCAAATTGCATAAAAAGACATTCACATACACAATGTCTTCTGTTGCTATGTATACTAATATCCTTTAACAAGAACACAATTTTTAAACAAGCAAAATGTAACAGTGTATTTCTGCAAAATCAACGTGAAATGTTAGTAAAGTGATCAACAACCGTTCTGGACAGTTTCTGCACAAAGTTTCCTCTCCGCTTAAGTGACAGACATTTAGGGGGTTATTTCCAGACACAGTTTATGTGTATTTATAACCCAAACCAATCGGTTACATACCTGAGCGAGTGTTACAACAGACTATTGATTACCATTATACTTACCTCTGCCTACCATACAACCTCTCTTCTGTTACAACCTGAGCTGACAGTGTTTTGAAAGATTAAGTTTTCAATTAAATGCAGCTTGAGTTCTCCATCCTCTGAGAGACGAACTGCTAAACATCCTTATTACCCAGCTTACAAACATTTTAACACTAGTGCAATAATGTACCAGGAGTTGATTGTTATTGCTCCAGCATAAGAAAGGGCATATGGTTCCTGTCAGATTATTCTGTTTGTTTCATTCTTACAGCTGTTGCAGAACCAAATAGAAATTTTAGGTAGACCTCTCGAAACTTTAATTGGTTTCTGTATGCATAGCTATTTACGCTAAAAGCTTTCATTTAAACAAATACTTTAGTGCAGTCAGCACAAGGCAAAAGCTATTTCGAGTCATTCACCATTTATTTTTTTTTTTCATTATGTGACTACTCCGTGATCCTGGGCACAAATGGCACAGTGCTGTAAGACGCACAGTGACAAAATGTTAGTGCCTGGTCCTGGAGGACTTGCAGTCAAAAAAAAAAAAAAAAGAAAAAGAAAAGATTAAACCCTTCTGTAAAAGTTTCCCCGCAGGCCTGATGAAAAAGCCACGTTTAATATCATTGCAAAAGTTTGCTCAGGCTCCAACTAGAGCATAATAAAACTAGACTTTGTTGCTAAGTAAAGACACCTCAACTTTCTTTCTCTGCTCTAAAGTAGGGTCCCCATCCTTACTCAGGAGCAGAGCCCATCATCAGATGGGCAGCCTGGGGCTAGTTAAAGGAAACATTCATTCTCCTCAGCTCTATGACAGTTTTTAAACAAACAGTTGTTTAAAAGTGTTTCCAGTTTTGAAACCTTAGAAATGGCCTCAGTAAAAACAGATCTGTAAGGCACAGAAGGCTGCTGGCAGCAAGGAACAAGTCCAATCAATAAAATTTATCACCTCTCCATCTGATGGAAGCTAACGCATCTCTTCAGACTGTAGCAAATAAATGCAAATATGTTCCATTCCAAAAAAATATTTATTTCATCACATCTGGAAAGAATATAGCACTGACCCTTTACCTCCAGGCAAACACAAGCAGGAAACTGGTAGTGTAGTGCGGGGTCTGGTGCAGAAGTCTTGTGAGGAGCGGCTGAGGGATCGGGGGTGTTCAGCCTGGAGTAAAGGAGGCTGAGGGGAGACCTTCTCGCTCTCTACAACTCCCTGAAAGGAGGGGGTAGCCAGGGGGGGTCGGTCTCT
>JAOQGH010000032.1:73129171-73163560 GCA_025769975.1 Gallinago jamesoni | reverse complement strand
AAAGGAGGCTGAGGGGAGACCTTCTCGCTCTCTACAACTCCCTGAAAGGAGGGGGTAGCCAGGGGGGGTCGGTCTCTTTTCCCAAGGAACAGGTGATGGGACAAGAGGAAACTGCCTCAAGTTGTGCCAGGGGAGGTTTAAGATGGATATTAGGAACAATTTCTTCACAGAAAGGGTTGTCAAGCCTTGGAATGGGCTGCCCAGGGAAGCAGTGGAGTCACTGCCCCTGGAGGTATTTAAAAGATGGGTAGATGTGGTGCTGAGGGACATGGTTTAGCGGTAACTTGGTAGTGTGAGGTTAAAGGTTGGACTTGATGATCTTAAAGGTCTCTTGCAACCATAATGATTCTATGATAGTCAGAGTAGATTCATGGCTGGAGTACCAGCTTCTGGAGTCCTGCAGTTACACCCAAATCTATGGTTCCAATTTCTGAGCATCAATACAGCAACGCCTGCCTGAATTTGCAGAAAGCCTAATTCAACTGCTCTGGCAAACAAATCACTTTTTGACCACACCCGAGTTATAACCTCACGACCCACTGCCAAACTCATGCCTCCCAAACCCAGCTGTACGTACACAAGGGGCTCAGCCAAAATTACTGCTCCACAGTCCACATATTATGTTTATCTGGAGTAGAACCTGCTTGCTATTGCTCCCCGCACCGCTCTTCGCAGATGTTTGGAAACCCAGAGGGGCCTCACTGCTTGGTATATAATCAAGTTTTTAGGACAGCACAGTCCTAAATGAATTTGAGCACGTCCAGCAAGATTCTGGGTGCACTTGTCATTAGCACATATATAACAATCAAATAAATCCTACGACAACACGCCTGTGCCCAGACAGCAGTATTAATAACCAAGAGGAATAAGTGCGCTTCACATTTCTATTAGTAATGTATTATCTTGCTGTAAATATTAACTTTGCTGTAGTTTAGACTGCTAAATGCAAATGAAGGGAAAGCTTATGGGAACATAAAGAGACTATGCTCTTAATGATCTTCTTAATACTACCTTTCAGCATACCAGTGGGAATTACGGAGAGACGCATTGTGAGATACTATTTCTAGTGCCATTAGAGCCTTAAGACACACAGATAAAAGTGTAAGATGACATAAGTATGCATAAGGAGGATTTTAGTGACTTTTTTTAATAACTTCTTAATCATAGAAGTGTTTCTAATGCAATTGTTTCCAGCATGTAATTTAAATTGAAAGTTAATGTTTAACAGGAATAGATGTAATGAACCAGCTTTAGTAGTATTTCTTATTAGAATACCTTGGTTTTGCCAATTAGCAGAAGCTAAAATTTTAATATTATACACTGCCATGGTAGACGGCGAAAGCTTTGAATAGTTAGAAGATAAATAACAGTGCTTCTTTGTTCAGCCCTGTTTTGTGGTAGGAATCAAATACAGTTTCTAATACAAGCCACTTAAAAGTGTCAAGGGTGAAATCAAGACAGAAAAACTCCTATTTACAAGTTACTAGGGGAAAAGCAGCTGAGAATCTTTATATGGGAAGACAAAATATGTATCATGGCTACAGGCAGACCATTTTGGTTTTGCAAGAGACAATTGCTCAAGATGAGATCTGGATAGGTCATCTCTAAATCTAGCAAAGCCCTGCTGGATAATGTGCAAGTTCAAAACAGCAGCCCCCAAGATTACCTAGGTAGATTTCCTGCATTTAGATCTCTCCTGGACAAGAGTTTTGCAACAAGATTCAACTCTTACACCACACCAGTACGATGCCAGACATGTTCTGTATCACTAGCAGTAAACTCTACAGCTACAAAAAGGCCTCAGGTAACCTATAGATTTCCTCTCAACACCATTATAGATACAACCAAATAGCTTAAGAGAGAAAGTCTTGCATCATTTGTGCCTCTTCTTGGGGATAGAAGCTAGTTGGAATTATGCAGGGGGTTAAAAAGGTTCCTTGCCCACATTGCCTGACGGGGTATATACCACTAGCCCTTTTAAGTCACAAATTCCAGGTTCAGGTAGGCCTATGGAGGAACATAACATTACAGACAAAACCTCCCGGTAGTAACGACCAATCCATCAATAGGTTGCCTGTATCCCTTCAGGAAAGCAAAGTTTCAAACACCTCCATCTCAGCCATGAGAAAAGAATCCATAAGCACTCATTCAATACACCTGGGCATTGCCAGACACTCACATCAAGGGGACAGACAGACCATTGCTCATGAACACCAGGAAACAACTGGAGAAAGCACTGAAACATGAATACTAAAGCAATCTAGCACCTACTGCCCTGCCACAGGCACACGTGTCTTTCTTCAGGGAAGGAAAGGTTAATTTGTGTGCCAAGCCATCAAAGGTACCAGCCTCTTCCCGAGGAAACATTCAACATTTCTTTACGTTCAATGTAATCTCCATCTGCAAACAACAATTTTCCACACCAATCCTGCTGGGCTGTTCAAAACTGGAGCTCCAGTCAGGCTTTCAACAGGAGCCAGAGGGTGCTCAGCAAGGCCTCACTGAACCATTTCTCCTCTCCAAGGAGCTCAGCCTTCTCAGCTTCTCTATCCCTCAGTAAACAAATGGCTCTCACAGCTCTCTGCAGAGCCACCGTTCCACCTCAGCCTTCCCTCCCTCAGCACAGATCATAAACATAAGTTTCTGCTCCTACCTGGGTTCCTCCAGCTCCTTTTCCAGTTGACGTGGATCTTGTGATTTTCTTGTAGCCAAACGCTGTCACCACAGCAAGTCTTTCTTCTCCAGTAGGTCTCTCCTGCCCACCTCCCCTCCTGCAGCCACAGGATCCTTACACCCTTGAGCACAGCTGAGGGCTAATTAGGTACCCAAGCTCCATTAGGCCTCCTTCCTGCTAATTCAGGATTCTACATCTGCACTGGGTCAATCCCACAACAACTCCCATACCTTGGCAGTGTTAGGTTAACCATTGGACTTGATGATCTTAAAAGTCTCTTCCAACCAAAACGATTCTGTGGTTCCCATCCCTACAGTAAAAAGAGGACAGACTTCAACCTTTGTTGTAGACAAAAGATATTCAGAAGCTTTTGGGTTACTTTTTACTTGGAACAAGGCAGGTAACAGGCTGCTTTTCTCCATTACAAAGATTTGCAGCAGTTTCAGAAAAAAATATTTTGGTTTGTTTGAGGTGGACCCATACGCTTCAAAAACCTACAGGAGGAAAATGAGATAGAGCTGCTCCTTCCAGAAAACCGTTTTGGTTGTTGAGCTGAGATCAAAGAGACTCCGTTCAAACTGATTTTGACCTCTGTCCCTCAGATTTCAAGCGAGTGTCCCAGTTGCTCGGGGACGCTCGCACACGGGTACCTGCTTTTGGAATGCCATTTATGCTGGGGAAGTTTTCAGTGAATGGGTATGTTCTTGTGGAAACTCTTGAGTTGGCAAACAAGCACCTTCTACAAACAAACAAAACCTCTTCCCTCCCCCATGGAACACGGAGATTTTTGCCTTTAGTGCAGCAAAACTGCCCACAGAGTACTCTCACCACCATGCCTCGTCAGGTTTGGGAACAGCAATGAGGAGCTGCTCCTCAACCCAGTGTGAGAGTACTCAATTAAATGGCCTGATTTTTAATTTTTGCATGTAAAGGGAGTAACCTCTGCAGCCTGGTGGTTAGATCTGCACACCGGGATTTCAGTCCCTCTTTTTGCAACTACCCTATGCTAATTATTCCTAAGAACCAGAACCTCCAACCTTCCCTTTCCTTGGGGAGTGCTCTCACCAGCATGTGACACACTCATTCCTCCTGATCCAAAGCATATTGCATTATTCCATGCAAAACTTCACAAAAGGGAATTCAGTAAGAAGAATAGTAGGACATGTTACAGCCTGGCAATCAGGGCATTGCCTTTTGAATTCCTGCAAGCAGTGAATGAGATGGACTTTGTGTACCTAACTGTCTGCATGAATGCTCTAATCATTAAGCCCTTGTATAAACAAGGGCAGGGTATAGGCCACTCTTGGCTTTTTAACCAGCCTAAGATAATAAATAAACATTTTCTGTCTCAACTTCGTTTTGAACACAAACAAAATATATCCACAGCATATCAACCCACCAAGCAGCAGAATGTTTTCTCTACCTGACCCTTCAGGCCAGAGTGTAGGAATGGGCCACCAGTATGTAGGGTCACCTGGATGCCTGCACCCAGGGAACACCCATCCCTGCCAGAGACACCCAGCTTTACACCACCCACTTCTCTTTCTGGACTGGTATCCATTCCAGAGATAAGCAGGAGAAGCAGGCACCTCTGGATTACAGATCCTTCAATGCAAAATTGCAGTAGAGCGCAAATTTTAACCCCACATAGCTAAACACCACTTAAATCCATTGTTGGATCTAAACTTTAGGCCTTTTTTAAAATAAAACTAACCTCAGCAGGTGTTCTTCTGTCTTTGCTACTTTCCCCTTTCCCATCTAACCTGGGAATTAAAAGAGCCAACCAGTTTACAACAAAGCTACAACCCACAGTTTGGAAATAAAAAAGGCACAAGGCCAATTTGTTTAACATCTACCCCACCTGAATGAACCCCAAGTTCATTGGGCATTTATCCTTAAAGTACACCTGACAACAGGGCAACAGGATGCTGAAATGCTCAGAGGCAAAACTGTTCTGGGATAATCGGTTTATGCACGTTCACAGAGCGTGCCATTCATTGTATGCCCAGTACAAACCCCTTTTCTGTGCTAAAAGACAGAAGGGCTCTGGAGCTTTGCTGGTCACGGCTGAGAAGTCTTGCTCTGTATCACAATATAAGCTACCAAAGGTATCACGAAGCCAGGCCAATGCATTACAGTGCAGGATAAAATCAAAAACATATCAAGATACCTCTTTAAAACAATGCAGACTATAAATTCACAGGATAGCACCTTCCCAGATACTGAAAACAGGGGCTAAATGCTGATTTGAAATCTGTGCAGCAGGCTCCTTGACTAACATTTGGCTCTCAATAAAGAGATTACTGTAGGATTAAGCCTTACCTTGGGAGGTAGAGAAGAAACAAATCTCTAATTATCTCTACTCTTGTACTCTGGCCATGATTTCTTTTTCTCTGAGGAAAAATATGCTCTGTATTGTCTAAAGTTTAATGTGTGTATTCTTTCAGTTAGTTTTAATGTATTTTAAAGTATTAATAAGGTAACTTTTAACTTTTATTTTCTAGTTGTTACATGTACTTTTTAATGGGAATATTTTTTGTAATTGTTCTTGCAGCATATACGTGTTAATGCTAAAAAGCCCTCTTTTAAATATTTTGCTCTATAACCTGCAATTCCCTTTTATGCATGGCCTAAACCACTTGAACTACTAAAGGAGAAGGAATTTTGGATTTGTAATCAAACAGTTTGCTTTTTGTTACTATTTAACTGAACTATTGACAAATATTTGCAAAGCAAAATCTCTTTGTTAATGACTAAACACCATCAAGAACAGAAATAACCTTCCTCATTTAGGCAGGAATGCCATCTAAGGGGCAAAATCCACTATCTGATTCTTCCTCCTAGGGGCAAAGTTGGAATTGGAAGAAAAATAACTGCAGGAAACCCCAAAGAAATCTTGATCTAGAAAAATAAAATCAAGGTTCTGGAGAGTGAAGAGGGAAGGAAACTGCTTTCCAATAATGTGAGAGAAAACCCAAATCGCTGTGTGACTCTGAGGGCGAGAACGAGAAATAAATGGCAGACAGGAATTGCAGTTTAAAATAACATTAGAAAAGCACGAGATGGTGCTTTTGGTGAACTCAGTGAAGAGCAATGAGAAAAATGAATGCAGAGATGTATAGAAATGAGGGAGACTGACAAGACATCACAGGGAGGTATAGGAAGAGAGTCAGGAAAAAGCATGAGGAAGATGTGAAGTTGCTGTATGAGAGGGAAAACCAGGGTAAGTACTGATGTTGCACGTGCAGAAGAAATTAAAATCATGAGGAAAATTCACTAGGCTGCACTAAAGAAACAAGAGAAACAAAGGAAAAAAAAAAACTGAAAAAAAGAAGGAAACCCAGTTATCTATCATTTTCTCATTTGTACTAAACTTAATCTAAATTACATACATTTTTGTTTGATTTAGATGAAGTCAGGGAAGCTCTAAAAAATGTTTGGTTTTTTTTTTTCCTGGAAAACAAAATGTCGAAATCACAATTTTCCTGAAATGTTTATATTTCTTTAGGAAAAGCAGAACAAAATACGTTATTCTGAGTTAAACTGAATTGATGTTAAATTTGCCTAACCAATCAACCCCCCCTCATTTGGGGTTAATCTATAACTAAACTTTTCCTGTGTGAATTGTTGTCGGGTTTGCTGGGGACTTATTGTTCAACCCCTGCATTCTATTCAATGGATTAACTTTCCCAAGGAGGATTGCAGCTTCCCATCTGCCAAACCTGTTACATTATACACTCCTTGCAGGAAAACTGGTATGTCACGGGAGACGTCGTCTAAACAGACACCTCGTTTAGAGACAAAAATGGGAATAAGGCAAAGAACTGTTTCTGTCATGGAGCTCCCCCCTTCCCACTTGTAATTTCGAGCATAAAAAAGATTTTCCATGATGTGTTGTGATGTATATGCCCCAGGGCTGTAACGTGTATGTGCACATGATAGGTGTGTTGATGATAAGAAACGTTTTCAGCTCCTGCTGATTTTTTTTCCTTACCCTGAGGACTTGATATAGAAGAAAACAGATTTCCCAAAACCTATTACCAAAAATACAGTAAGATACTTACATTTGAGAGGTACAAAAGAAATTTAGTCTTGGATCACAGTTCAATTGTAACTAGATTTCTTCTGGCTTTTTTAAAGACAGCAACTTCATGTATTTTACAAACTAAATAAGCTTATATGCAAAATTAACTACTATGTATTGCAAATTTGTAAGACATTTTAGCCTTTCCTTCTGGAATCAACTAACCTCGCTCATTAGTCACACAGGAAAAAACCTTTTCAAAGCTTCCTTCCAAAGAACATTTGTGTCTGAATTATGAGAGACCTAAAGGATGAACCAGTCAAATGTTCACCAAATCCTGAGTAAATCGGCTTTTGTTGGAGAGGAGTTGTCTTCCACCCCCACAAAGGAATTTCAAAGGTGTGAGTTACTCAATGTACTTGTATTTTTCACCAGAAATAACAGATGTTCTCAAGTTTCTCCAAGCTGTGACTCCAACTGTTGTGCTGAAAAAAGTCGTGACCCAGCTCCTACAAACATATTAAAACCGATTTTATTTCACTTTACATTTTATTAGCCAGTTGCTCTGTCTAATTATACCATTAAACATGATGCTTTCAACGACAAAGGGACTCATCACACACTAATTGAAACCAATGTCAGCACTCCAACTGGGTGCCAGAGTCCTTTACAAACATTGGCAAGCGTATTCGGTGAACTCATGTTTTTAAAAAGTCCAATCTTTGCATAATCTCTAATGTCTTGTGGTATTCAGAATACCAAAATAACAGGCACAGGAACCAAAGAAGTTTGTCAAGGGTCTGTCTGTCCCTTTCTGCTTACACCCCAAAATGATACGGATTGACCTGCCTTCTCTCTGTTTTATAAAAGAGGTATTATTGGATGCCCGCTTGAATAACACACCTACGAATCAGTGATACAGCCGTGGTGCAAAGCTCAGGAACTGCTAATTTAGGGCAGGATGAAATGGAGTTCACAGTGGATAGGTGTACCTTTAAAAATACACATTATTGTCTGCATGTGCTCTTTAGTCCACCTCGTCCCTCACCTGCGAGCCTGACAGGAGGTAGCACATGAGGTGCAGTTTCTGAATGAGGCATATACCAGGTGGTGATCTAGCATTCCTTAGGGAAACGGGAACAGCTGAGCTCCTTCCAAAACCTTTTCACCACAGGAACCCTCCTGTGAGTTGCTCTCTACCCACCTGGCAACAGTCACAAAACTTGCAGAATTCCAAGCAGTTTTAAGATTTAAAAATCAATATCCTTGTCAAACTTGGCAGGAATTGGCCCATAGATTCAAAGCTTGTTATGGACAGATTGGTAGACATAGAGCATGAAAGCAGGTAGAATAGTAGTATTGCACAAAATTAATGTGGCACATGCTGAATACATTAAAAATGCCTGATTGACAGACCCTAGAAAGTAATTACCATGGTGAAATCATTAACTAGTACTATGTTAACTCTGTGGAGCTCTGCAAACAAAGATTCTCTTTTAGTTTGTCCGTGACCTAAGAGAATAGTATCTTTCTCTTCAGGATTTATGGGCTGAAATTCTAAAAGAGTTTGTTATCCAAGTCTATCACAGTAAAGCCTTCACTCAAAATCTCTGCTGATAACACTGCTCACTTGTTACAGCCACACTCATAATCCCAAAAAACTTTCTTAAGCACAATTCAGGTTGCACTTTGTTACTTCAGGAGATATCTGATGGTTACAAACCAATAAAAAGTATATTTAATTTTGTCTCTCTCATCACAAATTACACAATTTTTAGTTTAATAAAGTCGGATAGAGAGCGCCTGTCTTCTTACAGCATTGTCTCAATCAGAATGTACTGTTGAAGAAAACAAAATGTTTTGAGTGCTGACAAGTTAACTGATTTTATAGCAAGTAATTTCTCTAGTGCCTTCTTTCCTACACGCACCAGACAAATATTCAGAGCCCTAGCTCTCTGCGTATTAATGGCTAAAAAGATGTGAATGTGTAGCCTTTGAGACTTTTTCACGTAAAGGAGGGAGCCTTCCTTACCTGTAGTCCAAGAGGTTTTTGTCTGTGTATGGTTTATTCATACAGTGTGTATGTTATTTGAACGATTTAAGTCAAAGGCCTTTTTACATGTACCTGCTAGAATCAATACTTAACATCCAGATGATTAATAGGGTTTACAGCTTGGGAATCAAGTCTTCCTGAATACTAAAGAGTCAAATACCTACCGGTGTTTATTGGGTGTATAATCCACCTTTTAAAAGCATAAATATTCTGAAACTTCAGGGCCCTGTCACCTTAATTAGCCAAATCACTAGACAATTAAAGAGACATTTTATTATCGATGCTTTTTGTTCCTGAGTGCTAGGGAAAAAAAAAATTGCATTTCATTGCCTGCATGGTGAAATTACTAAGAAATCTACTGAGAATTGTGCTGAAAATTGAGAGTGGTTTTCACCCTTTCACTATTCAACCCTCAGGCTCTCTTGCAATTAGTCCAACGGTATGCAAATAATAGCTGGATATTTTTAAAGGAATACATATATTCACTGTGAACTGGATTTAGTCATGCCCTGCACTGGGCTCATTTTACATGTACATTTACATTTACTTCATGAGCTTTATTCCACAGTTGCTAAGACTGGACCTCTTTAAACTAGAGGCATTATGAGGTAATAAAGTCATGGCAAACACGAAAAGGAGGCAGGCTTGTTGCAGGGAGCTGTGACATAGCAAATAACCATGTAGAAAAACAGGTTTAATTAGTTTGCTTCCCATACATCTCTTTTATGCAGGCTGCCCTACAGAATAAAACAAATGCCCTACATAAACTCTAGTGTATTATGTCAATAGAGTCATCTTTATCAAATCTACTTGTGATCTTGCCAAAGAAAATGTCAAAGCTGTTTGACAAGACATGTTTTTTCCTGAATAAAACAGACACTTTATGGTCATGAATGAAAATGTGATATTCCAGCTACTAAATAATGAAAACATGTAGACAATCCGATTCTTGAGCTTTCTGACCAGCTCTCAGTGATGTCTTAAATCTCTAAGAATCTAAATTACATACCCTAGTTATTAGCCTAAATTCTGCTCCAATCTCAACACTTATCCCTTTTCCGAAGGTATAACTTACAACTGCATATTCGCTTTTCTTTGCCTACACATAAGATGGTAAAATCACAGAATTTCAAAAAGGAAGAGAAATAGGGAAAAATGCTATTTTATATTAGTTCTCTGTAAAACAGAATTATGCAGAACCTCGTGTGGCTGCATTCTAGAACCAAAATTCTAAACAGATGTGGACAGATGTTTGTCCACTCAGCATTGTGGGTGATTGTGATGCAGGACCTCAGAGTGCAGCCTGGTAACACCACAAAGCCAGTAGCAGTCCTCTGCCACAAAAGGCACAGTCCCAGTCCCCCTCTTTCCCTCTTAGTCCCTATGGCAAATTTGTTTCTAGAATCAACAGATTCAAGCAACTTTAGTATAGCAAATTAAATATGCTATGTTGGAGCTACTTCCTGGAAGTTCATTACAGACTTAGAAACAAGAGAAATAACTTGGTTTACTATGGCATTATTATTAATACTGCTCTTAAAATTACACCTAAACCCACCCTGACTAAAGCTTGCACTGTATAGACATAAAACAGAGGCTGTTTTGACTCTAAAGGACTTATTATTTATTACTAGGCTTAGAGAGAGAAGATGAGCAGGAAGATGTGATACTGGTTCATATGAAAAAGTATATATAGCAACACAGTTATATAGGTATGCTCAGACTCTGATAAACCTTGGGGCAGAAATGAGGTGCTTAGAAAAGCCAAGGAAGATGGGCTTAGGGGTACCTACACAGATTTTGCGCTATGCATAATCAGCATCATGGGTGAAAGCATGAAAGTGAGAGTGCAAGAGTGCTTTAAAAGGCTGGCATCATTTATATAATGGCAGTGAGGGACTGCTTGGTGTTGTAGATGAGACGTGGGTTGAAAGGGAAAAGGAAGCCAATGGCATTGTGCAAAAAAAGAGGAGTGACAGGACTGGGACAATGAGCCAGGAAAATGACCTTTGCAATGGGACTGGAAGACAATGAAAGTGTTGTTAAGTGCATATGTGTTATGCCTACAGCTCCCAGCAGGTTATTCTGGGGGGAGAGAGACAAGAGGCCAGGGGAGCTGAGAAGGTAAGCAAAACATACCTGAAAAAGATAAAAAGCAGTAACAGGACAGAAATCAGCTGTTGAAAACAGATGAGAGCTCACAGATAAACAACTTGAACAGCTGGTTTGCATGAGATCAGAGCCAGCACAAGTGCATCCTACCATTAAGTGTCCTGTAATTAAAGATTAGAAGTATTTTGTAAGAAATTCATGCTAATCTGAGGCTGCAGTATGGAAAGCAGCAGCAACGAAGACTGTTAAGTCAGAAACTGTGTCAGTCCTGAAACACTTAAGCATCTGCTGAACTTCAGGTAAACCGGACAGTTCTTGGGATTTGCCTTCTTAAATCAGAGGTGAACGTCAATTAAGTTTAAAGCAATTGCAATACAGTTACTGCCTTTCTTCCAGTGTCTCTACGGTTTTCTCACTGGGACTGAAAAACTGTGAGCAAGCAGAGATAAAGGATGAACCTTAAGAAAAGGACTGTCTCCTGCCAGAACTCTTGAGTACAGATTTGGGGATACAAAGAAGATGTGGATTTGGATTAGCAGGCTTCCCATGGATTCTCCCAGCAAACTGAATTCCCCTGGACTGTAAGGGGATTGTCTGCGTATAGCATAAACAGTAAAGCAGTTCATGCTTTGTCCAAGAAAAAACCCTTTATTTTCTAATTCTGTCCAGGTGTTGTTCTGCCAGCAAAGAGATTTGCCATAAGCCTTTAAGTGTTGTACACTGACCAAATTCTATATTAAAAAGTTCCATGTGGACAAATCAGACTAAAGCACACATTTAGGGAGACTTGGGAGACCTACAGGAGTACTTTCATGCAGTGACAACAAAGAATACTCTGACAGCTAGTGAAAATCGGCTGTGAGCTGCTAATTATCATGTGCTCCAAACCTCTTTTGACAGACTAAAACCCTATGCAGTTGAAGCTCTGCAGTCTCTGAAAAGCTTATCTGGAGTTTATCCTCTGGAGGCTGTGGGGAGAAGGAGAGTGACCCTTCCCTGACTAATTATGTAGCTTTATCTGCCTTCTCAGATGGAAGGTGAAATTTCAAATTTGAAGGTTTTCATATCGTCTTGCCATATTTTTTGCTGCTTTTGAAAACAGTTACTCAGTTTTGCACTTAAATAAAACAAATGCTTTTTGAGGTGTAGGGCTGTAAGAAATGATCCCTCACCTTTTTCCCAGGAGGAAGAACAGTTGCCCTGGTATCATCAATGCCTCGTTCTGTGCCTGGTGGTTTTTCTCCAGCCTGGGAAGAAATGATACCACCACAAGGTTGCCTTATAGTGAGGAGCATGACCTGTAAGGAATCAAAGAGGATTACCCTGTGCTATTAGCTCACAGCATTAACAAGATGAAAGGGTCCTGTAAATCTTTAATATTCTGCATCCTATGTCTCATTAGGGTTTTCCCCCCTTTCCATTTCTAGCACAAGAATCAATTTATGTTTTTTCATTCTGATCTACAAGTCTCTGAACTTCTAAACACGCAGCCATCAGGTCTTGCAATCAGACAGTTCTTCATGACACTCCGTCTGGGTTGTCTGGCAGGCTTTCACATGACACTGTCTTCTCAGCATAGTAATGTTTCATCTGGTCTTTGGTGGAACTCGGCTAGATTTGGTATCTTTGTTCATTATCTGCTAAATGCATTTCCTAAGCAACAATTCTTACCCTAAATAAAAGCATAGCTCTACATTTGGTGTTCATTTTTTACCAACAGATTGTCTCTTATTGAATTAAGGAATAGTTACATTGCCTTAATTCTCTCTAGTGTTTTTAGCTGTAGTGCTTTTCTTTAAGAAAGGGGTTTTGTTTCCTCAGTCTTGGCTAGATTAAACCTGATGACTTTCAAGCTACCGGCCTGCATTTAGGTAGGAGGACAAGAAAAGAGAAAGCACCCTTCAATAAACTCATCAGGAGTTTGCATCTTGGAGATAGTTTATCTTACTGTTTTACTGTATTCAGCAAATAGAAAACCACAAGGTTGTGCTTATGGTAGCAGCAGTCAAGGCTCTAGTTCATAAATAAAATGAATAATACGGTAGCCATAAGTTTAATATTTTGCTTGTGTTGTTGCCAGCTCCCTCTTGTTTGCCTAAATGATCTCCAGGTACTCACTGTAGAAACAAACCTCTGGTGCTGGCCCAGAATAAGAATGATTTGATTTTTGCTCCAGTGTTAGATTTTGAGTTCCTGTCTGCAGTAATTAATTATAAATCATCGCTCCCAGGCCTTCTTCTCTATTACTGTTTTCTAAACAGCAGCTCCTGATTTTGTATATGTAATGATTATTATTTCTTCCCAGGTGTATTACCTTACATTTATCTATATTAAATCTCATTTCTCTTTCCTCTGTCCATCTCTCAAAAGTTGCCCCTAACCTTATTCTCCAGTGAGGAGAGATCCTTTCTCAGAGCTGCTTTGTTTACGGGATGCAATGCTGGAAGGGAGAAATAGGTAAAATAATTGTGTAGCTCTTCCAGACTTTTCATTTCCTCTTTTCTGCATTCCAATTCTGCTCCCTCTGATGTAGTCATTGACTTCAATTCAATCAAGAACAAGCATTTAAAGAGCTGGCCCATTGTCTGGATAATGGCAATAGTCCAGTTATTGAAATTTCTTAATCCTTTGTTTGGATTAAATTTCTTGTTCTCTCCTGAAACAGGCATGGGGGATGACAGAAGAGATTAAACTATATTACACTCCATCCCAAGCCTACAAAAAATATTTCATAAAAGCAACTTGTAAATTCTCTCAGTGTCTGCTGTTTTTCTGCACCTGAAGGAAGTTGTTTAATTTCGTGCCAGCACTTTCATTTTGGCCTGTTTGGATTCAGTTGTGTCTCAGTTGGACTTAAGTTTGATTTGGAGCTGACAGATTTTTGGTTCTGGGCAAGCCTTTGGCACAGCCGCCCCCGTACTGTATGTACATCATCATTACCCCCTACCCTGACATCTCGCAAGTCTTCTGTAATTCCCTCTCTGCATATCAGCAAAATGGAGATGAAACAGCTGAGAGCAACCCTCCAGGTTTTAGATAGCCTTTGACAAAACCTTGCCCAGGAAGCAGATTTGCCTGATCCCAGCCAGCAACCTAACCTCATACAGATGAGAAAGTGAATCTTTGCCACCAGTGTCGCTTGAAATGTTCTTGCAATGCTCTATAGATGCCAACAGTTGCTGCAGTAGCCTAACTCGGGGGTTTGGGAGCTCCTGCTCCTTTCCTGGCTTCGGCACTGATGATCGTGCAGTCCCGCAGGGAGTCAGCTCAGCAATGACGCTAATTAATTACTGCAGACAGGAGCTCAAAATGTAGCATTGATGGAAAAAAAAAAAAAATAAAATGCCTGGGCTGTTTTATCTGCAGCTGGTCTCCAATGGCTGCATTTGGGGAAAATCTTTAGCACAGCTAAGAGCAGAACTTCTGCCTGACTGCTGTTAAAGAAACACAGTAGCGAAGGACAGAATAGTAGTGATTGCAACAAATTAGAAAATGGCAAAAGTGAAATACAGGATAAACAAAAATTAGTCCTCAACAGTTTTAACAGTAGGGTGCTCTTAGGAAGGATACTGCTAGAAACAGTACTGGAAGAGCCCATCTGGGTCACCGAGTCAGTCCCTGCAAACACAAGCTGTCACTCAATAATCACCGAGTCCAGAATGATCCACAAAATATTGACTCCACTTGCCTCCACACACAACAGGCCTCTTTCAACATCTTACAATAATCTTAAGACCTACTGTGAATGCAAAAAGTCACATCAATAATGTGCTCCAGGAAAAGAACAAGTGAAATCATGGATGTTGTCAGTGTCTGAGGACACAGATTCGCAACCCAGCCTTTCTCTCTTCCCCTTCTCACCACATGAACCAGTACACTGCATAAGATCAGGTCGCGAGTTTGGCTGAAAACTCACTGTATAAAACAGTGATTCATTTTAAGCCACATCAACCCCCTGAAACCAGTTGAGAATGAGCAGCTCTTTTTTTTTTTTTTTTGGCAAGCTGAGCTCTTGGCTGCAAAGCTCTCTGGACCAACTACTGCTCAGCTGCACAAATACCAGGAGGGACCGCGGTCACTCTGACTTAGATAAGGATAAACTGCTTTGGAACTGCACCCCAGAGATGAAATTTCTCGTTGCAGCAAAGCCAACCAAATGGCTAGCTGCCACTGAAAGGAGCAGTTCCCCAAGAGTCAGCCCCAACTGGCACTGCTACTCAATAAAGCATTTAATAACTGCTCATTTTTTATGATGAGGTTTATTTTCCCCTAGTTCAGGTCACCATGGCCACCAGAAAAGTGGAAATTCATGGCCAAGGAGGAGGAGGAGAAGTAGAACGACCTCACTTTTTTTGCACTGGCAAACCACTAGAGCTGTTTGGATATATGAACAAAACCCTGTAAATGTTCATATCTGCTCCTGTACCATTCACGTGCAAGCAATCCATAGTCATGCAGCCTTGTGATGGACAGCATCAAGGATCTAATTGAACTCAAGAAGTCTGGAGGAAAAAAAAACCCATCATTTTTTTCAGCCAGGGGTGTTCCCTGGTCAACTTCTCTTAGAGTTCATTTGTCTGCAGGATGGCAGACCAAGGAAAAGAGGAGAGGTGTAGTAGAAAAGGAGTTGGAGGAGCTGTGGACAGCATTTTCAGATGATCCCAGGAGGTCCATTCCTAAGTGAGTGTTGGTGACAGCCTGCTTCGAGCACAGAGCTCGAGTGAAGGACTTCCAGACATCTCCCCCCAAACAACATTTCTGTGATTTTATAATTCCCTACTACAGGAATTAAAAGCCATACACCGGTACTCACAGCAGGTTTTGTACATGCGCTAAATGAACTGTACTAATGAGTGTATTTTAAACCTGCACAAGCTATTAATGCCAAGGTTTCTCTTAGCAGTTTTTCACATGTTCAGACTTAAGCCAGCCAGCTCTGTTAAATTTCTTGGGGCAAACTCCCAACTGGGTGCTATTTCTGCTCTCCTGCTGCCCAGGAAAGCAGTCACTCAGAGCTTTCTCAGAAGACTACCACTGCACTCTCTCAGTGCTGCCTTGCCCTTATTCCTCCTTTATTTCTTCTACTCTGGGCACAGCAAGAGATTAGTTCCTCTGCTTCTTCTTGTGTAGCACCTCTCCTATGGGAAGGACAAAATTCACTCTTTACAACATAGCCTTTCCCTCTTTATTTCGAAAATGTGGGATTAGAATTTATATGTATTAGTAGGATTTACGAATCATCTAAGAAGCAAAAAAGGGACATAATATGAAGGAAGATCTGGCATTGTTCCTTTAATTCCAAGCACACATAAGAGTAATGTGAACACACATTCAGAGTGCAAGTGTCACACCTTCACACTTGTAGGGACTGTATCTACCCATCTACCAATACATGCCATTTATCCAGCTGTAATGTATAATAACTGTTTATCAGCTGTATAAAAAAGGAAATAACTATTAGGATGTGACCTTGCTCTACACACAGCATCAGAAAAAACAGTGATTCAAAAGGATATGTAAACCCTAGAAGAAAAAAATGAGAAAGAGGGCAGCACAAAAGATCCAGAGGTTGAAAAACAATCTCTAGGGTATAAAGTTTAAGAAATCTATTAGATCTATCAGAGAAGAGTGGTGACTGATCACTGTGCACAGATACACACACATGGAAAAGCTACTTGATAGTAGGGGGAGCTTTTCAGTCTTGTAGGCAGAAACATAATGAGATCTAGTAACTGGAAACTGGAGTTAGAAAAATACAAGATTGAAATAAGATGCTGTTTCCTAGCAGTGGGGTTAACTAAACACTGGAACAACTTAGAAAGGGAGGTAGAGTCTTGCCTGGAGTCTTCAAGGGAAAATGAGATATTTTCTCAGGAGCCATACTTCAGTCCAGCCTCTAAAGCCAGGAAAACTCCTGAAGGAAGATTAGCCAAAATGATCACTAAGGTTGCTTATAGCCTTCCAGGCAGGAAGCCTTTTCATACAAGTCTTTGAACACACCCCAACACAGGGCCTGCCGTGCTGTTTGAGTGGGGAAACAGAGGCTGGGCCTACAATATCCAATTTATGTCCCTCCTGGAAGAAACAGTGCCCTCATGCCCTAGGCATAAATTTGATCTAAATATTTATCATCTGCTGGCAGCAGATGGATATTTTAAATTAAAAAAAAAAAAAACCCACAACAAACAAAACCAACCAGAAATCAAATATATACTGCCTATAAATATATAAATATTTACATAATTTTCAGGGATAATGTTGACTTTTTGTGTTTCTCTCTTTAAAAGCATTTCGCTAAGTGCCATGTCTTTAAAAGTCAGAGACATCTAGCTGTGCATGCATAAATTTTCCTGGCAGACACAGTGGAAAAAAAACTAATTGAAGATAGCATCAAAAAGGAATTACAAAAACAAGAAAAAATACCCAACTTTGTTTTCTTGACTACCTACTCTGTGTGTGCCTTTTGCTTAGCAATATTCTTTTTTAAAATCTATGCTCCTGCTGTCATTTGCTCACTATCACTGTCATACCTTGGATAAAAAATAAATAAATAAAAAAAAAAGGTTGATGACATTATAAAGTTTACAATAATTGCTCAAATCTTCAGGGAACCAGATCCCTCCCTGTGACATTAAACAATTTACAAAACACCAGGAACAACCATTCCAATATCAAGAAGCTATTAATTTTCATCATTTTCATAATTTCACAGGTGTCAAATCTTAATCCATTATGCCCAAGTACATTATGCTGCATAGCTCCTCGCTGACTTGCCATGGGCTAATTATTGATGGTTCACTACATTCTAATAAAATCTCTATCTCATCTGTCTGTCAAATGGAAATGAAATAACAGAGAAAAGTTGCCAAAATGACTGCTTGAGATCCTTTAGAAAAAAATACAAGAAGAGAAAGATGCTCTATTACCCTCAATCCCATAGGTCATTCTGAGCACTACCTCTTGAACAATGCTTTTGGTTTGCTTCTTCAGTTTACCTTTTTCTTGCTAATAAGCACTAGGCTTCATACAAACATCAACTTGAATCTTCAAATTATTCTGAAAAAAGCGCTATGTTTATGTATATATTAATCAGTTACTTGAGAAGATGGCAATTCTGCAGTTAGTGCTTTGGGAATACTCTTGCCACCCAGTTACACAGAGACAGAATTTATGCTGTGATCGTATCTCTAACCTGAAACATTGCTTTGTCTCACTCAAGGGGGAAGGTAGGTCTCCTGATAAATGTACTGGAGGAGACTGCGCTTTGCTCTTTGCCACACTGCTGTCTGCCTCTGTGACCTTGCAGTAGACTCACAATTTCTATAAACTTGTGGTGGCTGAAAAAATTACCATCCCCGTCTTTCCTGCTCCTGCCAGTACCTATTGCCTTAATTAAGAAGTTAAAACAGAACGGTTTTAAGAAGCAGCTATGTTGGATGTCCATTATTCCACAGCAACAACTCACAGCCTGAAATGCACACCTAGAAGGGCATCTTTTATTTTTACCAAGAGGGAGTTAATCCCTGGCACAAAGCCACATCTGACACCTGTAGGTGGCAAATACATCTGTTACTGCAGCTAAACCCTACAGGGTAACGAACAAGAGGCCACGGGCAAACCATTTCTCTCTCCGGATGCGCACATACGGCTCGATGCAGCTCTATCCGCAGAATCCTCCAGCCAGGTCTGAGCCAGGAGTCACGGGCACTGTGTATTTGCATGACCACAGTGTTGTATCTAACCTAATTAGCACCATGTCCAACCTAATTAGCACCACCTACCAACAGGGTTAAGTACTTTGGGTGCAGCAGCACGCGTATGCACATCTATGGCTGCTGCTTCCTATTCAAGTGTCCTCTGACATGTTGGGGTTTTTTTAAATAGCAAAACAGATAATTTTATTTTATTGCTTCCAAGGCAATCTGAAGCTTCACCCACTGCTGTTTTCCCCTACATTTTATATTTAACTGAATAAGAAAAAAAAAAAAGCTTAGCATACCAAAATACTAAGATAAAATATGTTTAGGATATGCTTCTACATATGTCTAAAAGAACCCAGACAATGAAAACAACTAGGTGAAAAGAAATCCCCAAGTCTCTATGCTCAGCTGCTCATGTAAGCGCTGACTCTCTGCTATCTTGTCCCTGGGGCACTAATTTACAATTCTGTAAGATGTTCCTGTAAACTGCTTAGTAGCAATGCTATGTCCATTTGCAGAAGCGTGAATGATGATCCAAGGTGCGAAGCAACAGCAAATCAGCCTCTGGTATTTATATATGACCTTAGGGAAGTACATCTCCTTCAGGGCATGGCTTTGGGAATTTTTGTTTTCCAAAATAAGATTCTGTGGCAGTTTAATCCCTTTTAGCCTCTCAAATAAACTGATAGAGTATGGCCATTTCAAGCTAATACACGGACACATTAAGTGTACTAATACAACCCAAAATTCCTACAAGCAACTATAGCAGGCATTATCAGCTGGCAGTTTACCATATGTGTCAGAAAAAGTCTTGAGAGATCTGAAGGATGCAGCAATTCCTTTATCAGGGAGGGTATTCCGTATGTTGAGGGTGACCAAAAGGACATCATTAACACAGCTACGAGCAAAGCAGATGGAGTAGACATGGAGGCTGAGAGAGAAGAGGGGAGCAGATGACAGGAAAAGGCAAGGTTGTGAAGTGTTGTGGTGCAACTGAGAAGGCAGCTGAGCTGCTGGAGCACCCAGCTGCTGCTGGGCGGGTGCAGAACAGCCAGGAAAACCCTTATGAGAAGAAGAGAAGTCTTCTGTGCTGGGCTAGCTCCCACCACTGGCTCACTGGGGTGAGAGAAGCACCAGTGCTGGCACAAGGGAAGTGCCAGGGACCAACCCATGAGAAGGGGTGAGGAAGGAAGCGCGGCAGAACGCTTTCAGCAGCAGATAGCTATTGGCTTGGCTTAGCTCTATCGTCAAAATCAGGTCACGGCTCAACAGCTACCAAAAACCAGCATAAGCCATTGCTGCTCTGTGTCTCTCACCACTTGTGCCTGCCCCAGCCCCAACCCCTCCGTGGCACCAGCAGAAGTGCTGCCCGACAAACCCGACTGGAGAAATAAACTGGCCAGAAGGAAAAAAGGTGCCTCTCCTCCCTCCCCCCACGCTGCTTTTCAGCCAAATCAGGTTCCTCATCTGGTTTACTACAAAGCAGAACAAAACCACAGTGTGCCAGCAAACGAGTGGGCACATCAAAGAGACAGGAGCGAAGGGCTGGGAGCAGAGACTGTCTTAGGCCAGCACAGCTGCCAAAAAAATTGTCAAACATCACTCTCAGAGGGCTAGAGGGCTTACGGAGACAGGGAAATCTATGGAGATATACTAAAGAGGTAAGTACAAAAAGGAGCCGCAGAAATAGGCCAGGGAGATAAGTGGAAGAAGAGTGTTTCAAGGGACCTTTTTGACAGGTCAGGTCAGGCGTAGGAAAAAAAAAAGGCTGTCATAAGCAGGATGAGAGATAACAAAAGCCTAAAAAAGCATATCTGTGATGTGGAGAGAGATAAGAGGAGACTTTAGAGAAGAAAAGGAAACAAAATTCATATACCTCAAGATAAACGGGTCATAAAAGAGACTGGAGTCAAAGATGACTCCCAGGTCTGATTGACAGAGAGTAATTGTGTGCTTCCCAAGAAGGATCACAAAGTCCCTACCCAGGAAAAAACAGGGGTCCTTGTGTGGGGACTGCAGATGGAGTTTCAAGTCGGGAGGTTATCTGAAACACTATACATTTCCTCAACAGGTGGAAGCTTTTAATCCCGAATGAATTCCTATGTCGCTTTTTTTGTTGGTTTTTTTTTAACATGAGCTTAAAAAGCTAACATACCTGCACTTGCTCATAATGGTAGAAGTGGCCAGTACCAACAGCATTGCCATGGAGGACAGGGACCAAAAGTTCTTCAGATGCTTTGAAAACCTTCACATAAGAACCCAGAATGCAGCCAAAGATGCATCTTTTAGCATTTTAGCTGCATCTTTACCTTTTTGAGGGGAGAAGAGGCATTCAAATTCAGAAGCCTTGACTCTGCCTCCACTGAAATTCTGCTGCTGTCAAAACCTAGAACTACAGCCAGGAGTGTTTAAGGGCTGGTTTTGATGACAAATTGTTGCATCAGGATGGAAAATGAATCCACATTTGTCTATTTCAGTAATGGAATGAAAAAGTAAGCCACTCTTGTTTTTTGGAGTTAAACTCAATTTCTGGAGTTCTTTCCATGCAATCTTGTCTCCTTCAGTGCCATCCAGTGGAATTAATGTGAAATATCAGACCTATGCACAAGGAGGAAATACAAAAATACCACAGCACACAAAACAGCTCTACATTTTCAGGAGGTGCTGTTCAT
Organism: Gallinago jamesoni; assembly: GCA_025769975.1. Taxonomy (NCBI): domain Eukaryota; kingdom Metazoa; phylum Chordata; class Aves; order Charadriiformes; family Scolopacidae; genus Gallinago; species Gallinago jamesoni. The sequence continues at coordinate 73,142,325 of JAOQGH010000032.1, read as the reverse complement.
ACGAGGTAAATTGCAGGTTGTCAGGGATATTGGTGTAACAATAATGAAAAACAGAACCATGGTTTTCAATAGCAATAATTCAAATTAGATATGGCATGGTTGCCTGGAGTCTCAGGAAAGCTCCTTATATCATTTCTAAAATAGTTATTTGTGTCTGCAAAATATGTAGCACATACAAAATTCATACTGGTACAGCATGGTCTGAAGATTTAATAGCATCCATTTGTGTAATGCACCCATCCACAACCCAAGCCAATAAAATATTAGATGTAATTTTTCCTTTCCTCCAAGGCATGAGTAGTTTAACTGAAGGAGCAGGGGCATCTAGATTTATAGGTGCTTACACTGTCAATAATACAAGTATTTTTAAAAGATATTCAAAAATATCTGTATTGTATTACATGTGCATGTGTGTGTAGACATGCATGTGTGTGTATACGTACCTGTGCACATACACGAATAAAAAGCTCGGTATGTTATAGCCTCATAATAGATTCTTTTTTCAGATAAGACCTCCTTGCCCTTTTAGTGCTTTTCCTGAATCCTCTTGAATTAGAATGAACGCATGCCAATATTTGCATTAAGATTTCTAAGGCTGTTTTCTTGCTTTTTCCAACTCTAGGGTAGAGCTGTCTGCCAAAGGCCTAAGGCTTCCTATGTAAAAACTCTTTAAAGGTGGCTTGGATTTCTGCAAACAAATGGATTTCTGCCTCTTTTGTTCCTTTATAGCACACAGAAAAGACTAGAAAATATCTTATACTAAATTAGGATGGCACAGTACTTTTTTGGTCTCACTTACCTGAGCAGATGCCTGCTGCAGCGGAAGAAAAACATTGAAATGCTAATGTCTCTGCGCTCTCCGAGTTTTAACTTTCCTTTCTCAAAGTCTCTGTTCAAATCCCAGTGGTTCCTCTGTCAATGCTCCCATTCCCATCACAGCTTGTCCCTTTGCTCAGAGTCAAGACTTGAATCTGATTTTGTCTGCTCTGCCAACGTGCTCTCATTCTTCTGGTTTCCTCACTGGCTCATTTCTCTTAGTCCTAGGCTCCTGGCATACAGTCCCCCTCCGATTCCTCGCCTGTATGCACTTGTCCCCTTGCCTTGAACTTGCTCTCCTTCATTCCTCCTTGAGAATTTAATTTCCTTCCTCACCTAATCCCAGCATCCTATCCCTATTACTCTCATGTTAAGCTTTTCTGCCCCCTGGTAGTTTCAGTCTCACCATATCCCCTGCCCCAAAACTTACTTTTTCTGTCCCCTCAGTCAGGTCTTTGTCCCTTCACGGTTGCTATTAGACATGCTTTGAGCACCTGTGAAAGAGGAGAAAACACCAGCTTTTTGGGAGCACAGGTGATGGTCTCTATAGCCTCACTCCCTGTCCAGAGACCCACCCCAATCCATGGTGGCAAAGAGACGACTCTTTTGGGCCCCACAACTGGGGTAGGCTTGACTGTAGCAGTAGCAAGGATGGTGGATGCACATGATCAGTCAGAAATGTGCTTATAAATTATGCTAAGTGTAGTCACAAGATCAGACACCTCCCCTCCAATTCAGTTTTTCATGACAAATTCCAAGACTGCTTTAGAGCATAGAGGCACATAAGCACTTCAAAGATAAGATCTCCACAATATTTTATCCAATATTTAATCCTAGATAAAGCCCTTCTTTTTCTCCCTGCCTTTGTTCTTAGATCATGTTTGGTGGCAGTAAAGTCATCCTAAACTTCCATCCTCAGTACAGAAAATTTCCTGCCAACTAATGGGCGTTTAGCAAGTGGTATGCTACCTACAGCATAGTTTAGCAAGCAAAATTTAGCAAGCGGGATGCTACCTTTAGCTGTAGTAAAAGCTTAACAAACTCACTTAAAGGCAAACAACTGACAACCCTATTGTAGGCATTGTTATATATTTCAAGTATAACATATTTCTAAACAGTATTTAAGCTAGTAATAAGAGCACATATGTGTAAAGGAAAAAGATTATCAATTAAGCTCTTCATTTTTACCTTTAGTTTTATCCACTGCAATTACACAATCCCTTTTCTTCAGTTGAGAAATCTCAGAAGAGTGGATCATTCTGTAATCCAGAGCTGTTTACCGTAGCATAACAGTTGTGTAACTGTGGTGAAATAAAAACACAAATTCACTTCAACTTCCTGTCCATTGATAAGCCTACAAGTCATTAATGCTATTTTAGCAAGTATTTTCATTTATTCCAAGGATTCTGAACAGTAATGACTGGCTACCTTGGCACATGCAGACACATCTCTCTGGAAGTGCTGTCCCTTGCCTGGCTGGGAGACCTTCAATGATCCGCTCCAGCAGAACACATACATCATGTTAGAAAACAGAAAGTGTCTCTTCCCCATCCTTCTTCAAGAAGCACTTCTAATGAACTTAAGCCAGGGCTCTCAAGTGAGTACTTACTACTTATGGCAGGGACCAACCCACAGATGGTGCTCAGAGGATTTATTGTCCCCGGCCAGAAAGATCCCACTGTTATTGCCTTCCTGGGGCAATAACTCCCAGCTTCACCTTTGCATTGCTGTGACGTTAAGGGCACACTTCTCATATTAAGCTGAATAAAGAGTGTCACTATATATTAACCTTAACTGCACAGAACATAATTGAACTCAATGGGGCTGCTGCCCTGTGTTTCAGCGGGACTTGACTTTGAAGAAATAATAATTCCCTTGTTTACAAAGGCAGAAATAAAGTTTCTTTATTGTACAGGAATTGCAGGTGCGATACTGTGATTATAGATAGTGGTATGATTCACCTTGAGATTCCAGTTATATCTTGCCAAAAGACACTATTATCAAGCCCCAAATGACTCTAACAACACTGCTCTCAGTGTGGTATTTAGAAGTTCCTTCCCTAGTGGGAACAAAACCATCTCTTCTCTTCCAATGTTGAAAATTAAATGCACAGTATTAGCACCGTCAATGAGGTGTTTAACATCAAAATTGCCTTTCCTGGTGAGAATGAAAACGCTACTTGTTTCCTTTTTAAAAATTAACAGCAGTGTTTTCCTCTCTCTTCTACTACACACACTTGTTTAATCAACCCGAGACACAGTATGTCTCCAGTGCTCGGAGAGCACTGCGGGTATACACCCCTCTGTTTGTCTGTGCGTGACATCCCGCACTCTGGGGCTGGGATCTTGCCTCTTCCCACTATGATTCAAGCACACAATAATAAAGTACAAAAGAATATGTTTGGGGAAACAACAACAAAAAAAACAACAAAAAAACCCAACCCCCAAACAAACAGGTAGGAAAGACAAAAGGCTCAATTTCGGTTTAAGTCATCTTTGTACCACCAACAAGGCTACATTGACGCAGAAGGAGCACTAGAGAAAATTAGCCCAAAATTAACAGCATAAGGTGCCAGAAAGGTACCAAACCATAGAAGTTGCTCATTACAGCCAAAAACTGTTGCAAGCCATTCCAGAAGCATGCAGGACTGTCCTCTGACTTGTCTCCAGCTGCCACCTATGTTTGTGGTCACATGTACAGTCAGTGGGCAAAGAAGTGAAATGGCTTTCAGTTCATTTGTTCTCCAAAATTGGGCACAAAAAAGTTGTTCTAATCAGTCCTTGAGCCACTCTAAGACCAGGTAATTTATTAAGCTTTGTAGCTGTGCTGAGTCTCCAACACTCCCTAGAATGATGCTTTTGGAGGAGTCCAGGACTTGCAGGTGAGACCATACAATCATATACATGTGCAGTGACCAAGAGCAGCCACAAAAGTTTGAGATGTTGAGGCCCACCACTGACGTTTGGCATCAGGAGCTGTCATTCACTCAGCAACTCCGGAATATGACTCCTGGGGATCCCTCTGAGTATGGGATTGCCCCTATTACCCACTGGATTCTAACCCTCCCCACCTCCTACTCTTAACTGGTGTATGACCGGCCTAACATGGACTAGTCCTTAGTTGCTTCACTTGGCAGCTCAGATGGTTGCAGAGGAGGACAGGGCATTCAAAGCTGCTCTGCTACCTCTGCAAGAGTACAGGCAGTCCTGCTACAGCCACGCAGGCCTGGCTGAATCCCTGCTGTCCCCAAGGGGCAGACCTCAAGCCTGGGCCAAGTCCCAGCTGGCTGTGTTAGAAAGCGAACCGGTTCATTGAAGAGTGTGAACAAACAGGCTGGCAGCATGGACGACCTATGTGTGCCAGGGATTCCATTCACCGTTCCCTTCCAGGGTCTGTATTGACCATGAAGTCAAGAATCGTGGTATCACAGACCCAGAGATTTGGGAGACAGGCCCGGCTCATTTCTAGGTGGAAATCCCCATGTGACAGATCATGCCCTTCATCTATTTCAGGTTACATTACCAGATAACCACATGCAGGGCTCATAGAACTAACACCGGGAAACAGACGGGTAACACTACCCCTATGATTCAAACACACCCTGGTGACCACAGGGCTGTTTCTGGATCTTCTGTTTCTAAACAAACCGACTGCTCCAAGACACCCACACCAGAGAGTACACAAACTTCCCACCCTTTCCTTCCTCTACATGCAAAACCAAAACAATAGTGAGTTTGTCAGCTCCCATCCCACTCACTACTGCTCGCTTGCTGTCACCTAATTACTCTTGCCAATGCACGAGATAACATTGTGTGGGCTAACCAAGAATAAAGTGAAGGAAAGGCACTTCCACTCCAACAGTGGATACAGAGCAAATGTGCACTGGACTATTTTTTTCTTCCTTAATTACTTAGTTTTGCACCATAGGGGTATTATAAGTTAAACCACTACACAATTTCCATTAATAGAATAGTTTGGGTTGGAAGGGACCTTAAATATCATCCAGTTAATAAAGTCACTTAAGGAAAAACACCCCTTCTTTAAATGCAATCTACTTTGCAGTTCATTTCATGGTGACATGTAGGTGTTAAAAATTGAAAACTTCAAGCAAGCACCAACTTCTAATTCAGAGGGAAAGAATTAGTACAGCTCTCCTGGGACAGCCCTTTGGCTTTCAAAGCTCTTTCCTCTGTTGCACTCATTCAGCAAGCACCATCTTGAGGTGCTGGAACGTGTCCAGAGGACAACGGAGCTGGTGAGGGGTCTGGAGCACAAGTCAGGTGAGCAGCGGCTAAGGGAGCTGAGGGTGTTCAGCCTGGAGAAAAGGAGGCTGAGGGGAGACCACCTCACTCTCTCCAACTCCCTAAAAGGAGGGGGTAGCCAGGGAGGTGTTGGTCTCTTCTCCCAAGGAACAGGCCATGGGACAAGAGGAAATGGCTTCAAGTTGTACAATGGGAGGTTCAGACTGGATATCAGGAAAAAATTCTTCATCAAAAGCATTGTCAAACACTGGACCAGGTTGCTCAGGGAAGTGGCGGCATCACCATCCCTGGAAGTATCTAAAAGATGTGTTGATGGGCTGAGGGGACATGGTGGACTTGGCAGTGTTAGGTTAACGGTTGGACTTGAAGATCTTAAAGGTCTTTTCCAACCTAAATGATTCTATGATTATCTTGGCAGACTGAAGCTTGAGATGTTTTCGGTGTGTTCATTTCTTTTTCAAACCAAATGCTCCAACCGGTTTTGACTACAATCCTGAGGTAAACTTTTGCCACGCAAAGGGCAATTACCCAGAACCTTTGTGGTCAGCAGCCCCCATGCTTAGAACCCCTCATTTACCAACACCTCCTCCAAAATGCTACAACCTCGTCTTTCCTTATCCCTGCCCTTCCTATCACACACTCAGGCGGGGTAAAAATCACAGAATGGATAGAGTTGGAAAGGACCTTAAAGATCATTAAGTTCCAACCCTCCTGCCCTGGGCAGGGACACCTCCCACCAGACCTGGTTGACTCAGAGCCCCATCCAGCCTGGCCTTGAACCCCTCCAGGGATGGGGCAGCCACAGCTTCTCTGAGCAACCTGGGCCAGGCTCTCACCACCCTCACAGGAAAGAATTTCTTTCTGGAATCTAATCTAAATCTCCCCTCTTCCAATTTAAAACCGTTACCCCTTGTCCTGTCACTACCCTTTCTGACAAAGGGTCCCTCTCCGGCTCTCCCGTTGGCTCCCTTCAGATATGGATAGGCTGCTGTAAAGTCTAAACACTCTGACCAACCACCAGCTCTGACCTCAGCGGGGCCGGGAGGATTCTGCCAGCAGACACGATGTGTTCCAAACAGGATGGAAGGCGAGTCCTGCCCGCCCTCCCTCTCCATCTCCATTCCGGAGGGAAAAGGCTGCGGAATCACCTCAGGGGGCGCGCGCGCCGCGGGGCGGTGGCGTCGCGAGGGGGCCGACGCCGCGCATGCGCCGCCGGTGATGTCATCGCGCGCCGCCGGAAGAAGCCTGGGTGTCGCTTCCGGTTGCGGGAAGGGGCGGAGGAGGGGAGCGGTCATGGCGGCGGGGAAGGCGGTGGCGCCCGAGCCGTTGGGCCGGACGGCGGAGGAGGTGTCGTGGGCGGAAGGACTGCGCGGGGCCTGCGAGCCCGAGCACCACTGGCGGCACCGGCGGGAGTTCTTGCTGCGCAACGTCGGGGAGCTGCCGGCGGCCGGCAGCCCCCAGCTCCAGCGCTTGGTCTCCCTCTCCATGGTGTGGGCCAACCACGTCTTCCTGGGCTGCCGGTGAGTGCGGGACGGGCGGCGGGATCACCCCCCTCGCCCCCTCCCCGGGGCCGTCAGACCCTCCCCTCCTGTCCCCTTGTCGCCCCTGCAGGTACCCGCCGCAGGTGATGGAGAAGGCGCTGGAAATGGCCGAAGGCATCCAAGTGACCGGCGCGCCCGTCCGCACCACGAGAGATGAACTGGTTGCCAAGGTGAAGAAAAGAGGCATATCAAGTAGCAATGGTTAGCAGATCATAGCTGTGACAATACATAGGAGTCTAGAAAATGCGTGTTTCTCCATGTTTCTCCGTTTGCCTCGGGCTTAGAAAGTAGCCGAAATAATTTACTCTTTAAACTCCGCGCTAATCGTTTTCCCTCTCTCTGCTGCTTTTTCCCCCTCATTTAATAGCTGTAAAATAGATGTAATGTATAAGTATTGTGTTCGTAACGTTGAGCTCTTTTGGATTTCTACAACTGGTGCACTTTAAGCTGATTATTTTTTAATGCGCTGCAGGCTGTTGTACTCCGGCTTAAATGTGTTCTTCTTGCTGTGCCTTTAGCGCTAGTTGGATGTTGTTGCTTTGTTAGAATTTGTTAAAGAAATCCTTAAAGTGATATTTTAAAAATATTTTTATGGTATGCCCCATCCCTGGAAGGGTTCAAGGCCAGGCTGGATGGGGCTTGGAGCAACCTGGTCTGGTGGGAGGTGTCCCTGCCCAGGGCAGGGGGGTTGGAACTCAATGATCTTTAAGGTCCCTTCCAACGCAAACCGTTTTATGATTCTGTATTAGACAAAATATACAATTTTTTTAGGTCAGAAAGTCTATTTGTTGTGGCTTAACCCCAGCCAGCAAATAAGACCATGCAGCTCTTCACTCACTCCCTGTCTCAGCACCGCAGTAGGGTGAAGAGGGAGAAAAAGCAGATAAAAACCCTTGTGGGTTGAGATAAAGATAGTTTAGTAGAATAGTAGTGGAATAAAAAAATAATACTATTGGTAAAAAGAATATACAAAATGAAGTGATGCAACACAAATTGCTCTCGCCACCTGATGACGGGTTTCCCAGCTCGTCTCAAGCAGCAATCACAGATCCCTGCCCCCGGCCAGACCCCATTTATATATTGAGCATGACACCTGTGGTATGGAATATTCCTTTGGCCAGCTTGTCCTGTCTGTGCTTCTACAGAAAGCTGAAAAAGTCATTGACTTAATATAAATTAGCAACAACTAAGACAATATTATCAGCATTTTCCTTCTACCGAATTCCAAATAGCAACGTACTAAGAAGATAATTAACTCTATCCCAATTGAATCCAGGACATTATTTATTGTACTTTGGATATTTTTGGTTTGGATTTCAAAAATATAAATACAAACTTGCCTGCAGGTTCCCAAAACGGAATCTTGCACCTGAGCATTTTTAGATTTTTGACAAAAAGTAGTAAAATGTTCAGAAATAGATGATTAATACTTGCAATTGTGGTGCAAGGTGTATTCCTAATACATTTGTTTTAAATTCTCAGAGATTATTGCTAGAAGTTTCCAGAAAGTAGATAAATTGTCTCTAGATGGATATTTCCGAGTGCAGAAATTAAAGAGGATAACATACTTTACTTGTTTTGCAGAAGGGCTAGAGGAGCCCCCCAAGAAGCGAGCTGTTGAGAAGAGCAAAGATACTAAGGATACTGGAAAGGATGTGAAAACAACCAAGGCGGAAGCCCCCAAGGAAAAAGAGCGCACGTTGCCAAAAAAGCAGGAAAAAGATACTAGCAAAGATCCAGGAAGCTCCCCATCAACTTTGAGTTCAAATCAAGAAATGGTCACAGCCTCGGATGTAGAAACAGAAGGAAAACCTACTAATGCTGAAAATACTACTGAGCAAAAGCCACCTTTGGCTGAAAAAGAGTCAGGAGAGAATCCACCTAAGGAAAGCAAGTGTGAAAATGCGCCGTTGCCTGAAAAGAAAACTACAGTAAGCATGGTGCCACCAGCTGCCAACAGCGCCCCGGAGGCGGCGGCAGTGCCACCGGCTGCCAAGAGTGCCTCGCAGGCAGAGGGGGTGGCAGCAGCGGTGCCACCAGCTGCCAAGAGCACCCTGCAGGCAGAGGTGGTGGCAGAGGCGGTGCCACCAGCCACCAAGAGCACCCCGCAGGCAGAGGCGGTGCCACCAGCCACCAAGAGCACCCCACAGGCAGAGGTGGTGGCAGAGGCAGTGCCACCGGCTGCCAAGAGCACCCCGCAGGCAGAGGCGGTGGCAGCAGCGGTGCCACCCACCGCCAAGAGCACCCCGCAGGCAGCAGCGGTGCCACCGGCCACCAGGAGCACCCCCCAAACCAGTGCTACATTGCTGTCTTCCAAAAACCAAGCCAGTGCCCCAGCGTTGGCCCCCAAGAGCGGCGCTCAGGCAGCCACCTCGCTGCTGCTGGCCCCCAAAAGTGGCACTCAGGCCACCACCTCGCTGCTGCTGGCCCCCAAGAGCGGTGCTCAGGCAGGCACCTCGCTGCTGCTGGCCTCCAAGGGCACCGCTAAGGCGGGTTCCTCGCTCCTGGCTTCCAAGAGCAGCGCCGAGGTGGCCGCCTCGCTGCTGGCCGCTCGGAGCGGGGCTCAGCAGGGTTCCTCGCTGCTGACTTCCAAGAGCAGCGCTCAGGTGGCTGCTTCCCTGCTGGCCGCCCGGAGCGGCGCTCAGCAAGGTCCCTCGTCACTGGCCACCCGGGGTGGAGCTCAGGCGGGCGCTTCTCTGGCCACCAAGGGTGGCACGCAGGCAGGTTCACCACAGCTGGCCTCCAAGAGTGGCTCGCAGGCCGGAGAAAGCCCTGCCAGGGCTTTGTGCAAGCCGTTAACCAGCGAAGATGCGAAGGAGAGACAACCTTTCTTCAACAGACTGTACAAAGCTGTAGCCTGGAAACTGGTCGCTGTTGGAGGCTTCAGCCCCAATGTAAATCACGCGGAACTTCTGAACTCGTCTATTCAGTCCGTAAAAGCTACGTTAGATGTTGCTTTTGTGCCCCTGAAGGAACTTGCAGACTTGCCCCAGAACAAGAGCTCTCTAGAAAATATAGTTTGTGAACTGAGGTGCAAGTCTGTCTACTTGGGTACTGGCTGTGGTAAAAGCATGGAAAATGCCAAAGCGGTTGCTTCCAGAGAAGCTTTGAAATTATTCCTCAAGAAGAAAGTTATTGTGAAGATATGTAAAAGAAAATACAAAGGCAGAGAAATTGAAGATTTGGTACTTCTGGATGAAGAATCAAAACCTTTGAATTTACCTCCAGCTTTAAGAAATCCTCGTGAGATCTTGTAGGGGAGAATCGCTGTTTGTACCGTGTATAGCATTTCAGGATGAGGACTGAAGGTTAATTTTGTACTTTAAAAAAACGTAGGCTTCCAGATATTTTGTATTTCTTTCTCAGTTTTGCAAAACAATGATAGTCCTTTCACTTGGTAGCAATTGTATAAAACTTGTTAGAGATGACAAGTGCGCATTTAAAGGTATGCCTTAATACATAGCACAGTAGTGTGCTGTTTTATTTGCAAAATAGTCTACCTAATTCTTCTATTTTTAATTAAAACGATTAAGGTACAATTTGCTGTTTAAAACCTGAACAATTTTGTAATTCTTACGATTTGATGGCAGTGTGCTCAGTTGTCTACCATGTCTTTTTTAGCCACATAGAAGTATGTATATAGGGACCATAATACTTGAATGATTGAAAGTCGTTGAAAAAATTTCAATCAAAAAAAGAGTTGAATCATCCGTTTCAGGCCTGTTGCTCATGACGTTCACTGTTTCTCATACCGGGAGAGGAAAGAGTTGGTTGGCTTGTATTTTATTTGGGGGGAGGGGGCTGTTTTCATAACGTTCGCAATAGAAATGATGCCCTTGATCCCATGTAAGGTTACACCGGTGGGTTAGAGCCCGTTTGATGTTACGCTGGCAAATTACCAATTAGCAGTCCAGTCGCAGCTGCTTCAGCCACCAAAACTTAATTTATGTTGTCAAGTATCATTTATGCTTGGTTGTTTTTTGTTTTTGTTTTTTTTTTTCAAATAAACAGGGATTTCTATACTAAGCATATTTTTGAGTGCTACTAAAAAAAAAAAAAAAACACGATGAAACCTCTGGGATGGGCTTTTTGTAGTACTTTGCTTTGGGCTATTTCGATATATTCCAGCCATTTCAATAACTTCGCCGCACCTGAAGAAAAGCTTTACTTTTGAGCGGCTTCGAGGTGTAATCCCACATCCCTTTTGTTTGGGTGCGGAGCTGAAATAACTCTAAAACGGGATAGAACGAACCGATAGAATATCTTATTTTGGCTTCGGTAATGCTCACCAAGGTGAGCTAAACGAGGATGCTGCCGTTTCCTAGAGACGGCGTGCGAGTCGTCAAGCGCTCGCGCTAATTGAGCCCGCCCTTTGTGACGTTGTTATGCCACGGACAGAATGGTTCAAAGGGGAAGAAAGTGGGAGATGACCTTTTTTTATTTTCGATGTTGCTGAAATACCTGCACAAACTGCATGTTTTGATATATTGGTTAATGACATGTAATTGTAAAAACATAACGTCTTCAGTGCTGTTTTGAATTAATCTTGTCCGATTTACAGTAGTTAGCGTCATTTAATGAAGACCTTACGCGTGGCTGGCGGATCCATGGATCGAGTCCTCCAGGCGTGAACAGGAATTCCTGGGATCTCAGTAGTATGTATGTCCACTTAAAGACTTCCAGTTCCCTTCGTGGGTGGTTTTTTTGGGACTAAAAAACGCTGTCCCCTACGTGATTGGGAACAGTGGATTGTCACGCTGTCCCATCCATAGCACCTGAAGCCTGCCAGGGGCTCACACTTCCCGATGTGGAAAGGAGACCTTCCTCCGTCTGTCCCCTGCGCCCTCGGTCGCCCTTGGCTTGGGGTTTCTCAGGAGGTCCCCCCTCGGTCTCTCTGGAGCATCTCCCCATGTTGCGAAGCGGCGTCCGGTTGTGTGGAACTCCGGTTCCCTGCTCGGTGGGAGTTGTGGTGGCCGTTGGGGACGTGTGACATCCATTCTCACACCCTCATCCTGCGCGGCAGAGACCCAGGACGGCTGGTTTTGCGGGGTGGGGGTTCCATCCCCTGTACCCCCTGAGGTTCAGCTTTCCCCAGATGTTGTATCTCCAGATGTTGCCATGTGCAAACGTGTTTCTCAGCTGTACGGCAAGGGTTGGGGTATTAACTGACCTCCCCGGGGGTGTGGGGGTGATGGTGTTACAAGGCTGAGGGGCTAGATACCTTTTTTTTTAAAAAAAAAAAAAAGTCCTGATTTAAGCTTACTTTTTTTAAAAAAAATTTTTTTGAATGTTATTCCTCAATGTTTGGTTGTGATTCATTAAAGGACGAGTCTGTAGCTACTCTTAATAGAAACTGAAAGTCGAAGTGTGTTATTTTTATTCCACGTTCTGCACGGAAGGCAGCTTGACAGGCCCATTCCAACGGGAGAGTAAATAAGTGTCATTTGAATAAGAATTCATTAACGTTTAATTACCCTTAAGGGCAGGAGGAAGGAATTCCAGAGAACGGGCTGTGGCAAGGAGCCTGCCAGCTGTGAAACCGCTGGGGCTTCCTCCCGGGCACCCTCCTGGTTGCTAATGAGTGGGATGCCGATCGTTTTAATTGTCCGGCCTTGCTGACGAGGACCAGCGAGAACAGAATTGTCTTGGGGACGGGGGGGGAGGGGGAGACAAACGGACCCACCCACCCAAAGAAGAAACTGACTCTGCCTTTTCTGCAGGAAATTGCAGTCGTTAAAGAGGGCTCCTGGAGCGGCTTAGGAAGCTATGGCTGGTTCCTCTCGGGCCGCTGCCCCCCGCGTTGCCGCTGGCGCACACCAATTTGGGTGGATACCGGTAAAAGCTCGGGTTTTCCAGCCCGCGGGGAAGTGAAGTGAGGCGGGGCGCCGGCCGCAAGGCGGCGGTAGAGCGCTCCTCGAGATCAAGGGGCGGAGCCGAGGCGCTTCATTTGCTTAATATATTCCCCGTGATGCGCCGCGGCGGGGTCCGCTCGGCGGGGCCGGTATCGAGGCCTCCCGGGAGAGCGGGGCTCCTCCGAGGCGGGGCGGTTCTCTGTGCCCCGTCTGCGGAGACCGGCAGCGGGAGAAACGGGCCGGCCAAAACCCCTCGCTCTGTCTGGAAGGACACCCCGACTGCCGGCTCAGATATAAAGGAGGCGGTGGCCATAACGGCCGGGATGCTCTGAAGACCTGCACTCTAGGCCACGCACGGAGGACGCTGGTTCCTCACGGGCCCCGCGCCCGCCTAGGGGAAAGTCCCCGGACCGCCGGCAGAGAGTGCCGGGCGCAGCCGCGCCCCGCCCGCCGCCGCCTCACGCCCAATCCCCGCCAAGAGGCCCCCGGGCTGAGCGGGTGAGCGCGGGGCGGGCCTTCGTCACCGCCACAGACACGCAGGTAGTGCCGCATGCGCACCAACAGAACGGGGCTCACTCTCAGGCCATCCCTTTTTACCGGGGACCACCTATTATAATATTGCTTCTGAGGACTGGAAGGGACCAGTTCCAACCCCCTGCCCTGGGCAGGGACACCTCCCACCA
>JAOQGH010000032.1:73045182-73119199 GCA_025769975.1 Gallinago jamesoni | reverse complement strand
GTGGGAGGTGTCCCTGCCCAGGGCAGGGGGTTGGAACTGGGTGATCTTTAAGGTCCCTTCCAACCCAAACCATTCTGGAACTCTGCAGCAGAGGCTGAGCTGGTTCTGTCCCCTGGAGTGGGAGCTGGATCCCAATCTCCCCGTGTCTCCATCCCTCCTGGGGGGCTTTCTCCAGCATGGGTCAGAGGGGAGGGTTCAGGCCTCACAGATTTTAAACTGGCCACCCCGGAAGACAGCTATTTTAAACGAGATTCTTTCCATTATCTTTCTAATTGCCTAGGAGGATACATAAGAACAGGCTTTTGTAAGTTTTTCTGTGTTTTTAAAGTCTACCCTTAGACTTGTCTGCAGGGTTTTGCATTGTTGGTCAAGGCTGGGCTGCCTGGCAGGTGCTTTACCCTGACCTGTGGTGAGTAGCCAGCCCTCCACGTCTGCCTTGAATAAATTCAATCATTTATTTGAGGTATTATTACAGGAGTTATCAGTATAACTCCTGTATGTATTCCCCCAGCCACTAATACACTGATGGGCCCAAGCAGAAGTTTGTTGCTGGTTTTCCCCGAGCCTTCAACTGTTAAAAAACCGTAACAAAAATCCCCAAACCCTAAAAATTGCATGAAAATATTTTTTAGGCCCTAATGTGAACATGAAAAAGCAGTGCTAGATAGCTTCAGCTAAATTAAAAGGTAGTGATAGCTTGTGCGGGAGGGACAAAGCCACTCCTATGCTTGGAAAACTGAAATCCTTTTAGCTTTTATTAACTCCACCAAACTCAATCACATTATCTGTAATGAACACATTGTGTTGGAGTTCTTGGGGGTTTTTTTGAGGCTTTTTTTTTTTTAAGAGGGGTTTCAGAGCTATTTAGTTGAGCATATGCTCATGGTTTTCAGGGGCAGAGAGTAAGTTTTTTTATCTCCCCCCTCCCCATCAGGGCAAGAGGCACAGCTGAAGATGCAGGGAAACAAAGCTTGTGTTTTTAATGGCAGTGGGAATGCTAGGATTGAAAAAAAATAGGTTGAGTTATTGGACAGGCAAAGCAGTGATTTTTATCTAGTGAAAATCGGGAACAGAAAAAAAAAATGCTGTTGGCTGCTTTTGTCATACAGGTTTCAGAATTTGTAGTAAAAAGTGGCCGTTTGTGCTTAAGCTACTGTCTCAAGATGTCAGCAAGGGAAAAAAAAATCACTGTGAACAATGTTGAGATAATATCTATGGCTTCCATTTAGCACACACTCAAATTATTTCACAACTGTACAATGCAGACGAATTCTTTAAAAGCGAAAGCTGGTTTGTGAAACGCAGGTGTTTGGGGAGAGATAGATTGTACTGTGTATCTCCTCGCTTTAGAAGGAAAAAGTTCAGTACCATTCATAAATTCCCTTGCCTGTTCAAATAAAAACCTGAAGTTGTTTCTGAAGGAGCCAGGGCTGTATCTGACACTGTGTCTCAGGTTTCACTGTCAGTTCTACTAATCTATTTCTTTCCATGTTAATGATTTCTGTCTTTTATGTATAGATCTAGTGTGACTTTTGGCATGGAAAATACTGTTTTCAAATCCAGCAATATAGAACAACAAAGTAGAGACTATGACTGGCTTATAAGGCATTTGTTAGTCTCATATTTAGGTTCATTAAATTTGTTTCTAAGAACTAAATTTTACAGAATTTAGTAGCATTTCATTAGATTCAGTAGAATTTACAGCAATTTATCTGGTTATTTTGCAAAACTTAAAAGAAGGAGAAAAAAAAGCTTAGAAGTCAAAACTGTGAGCCACTTATTACTAGTAGCTTAAAAGCATCCTGGGATGCTCTAAACAGGAGGTCACCGATTCTGAAAAATTCAGCTGCGGTTTAAAATGCGACTTGCTGTAATTTGTCTTGGTCACAGAAAAAGCGTTTTTGAGTCCTTTAAGTTGATTTAAATTCCGGTTGAAAACTTGCTACGGTGTAACTTCAGTTGTCATAATCCTTGTGTAACTATGCCTACTTGAAAGCGTAACACCAAACCTTTAGAGGAATAAGAAGGGGAAGGCAGTGGTCCTGGATATCCTAATTCTGGAGTGTTATGTATCATGATATGTAACGATGACGTGAATTTTGAGTTCCTTCCTGTGATAGGATGCTATTGCTTTGGTTTGTAGGCCAGGGCTTTCTGTATTTCCTTGAGCGTGTTCCGTCTTGTGTAATTATTCCTATTGCCTTTATTTTATAGAAGCGTTAAAAGAAATAGATGATGTCTATGAAAAATACAAGGCAGAAAGCGATCCCGTTCAGAAGAAACGCTTGCAGCAGCATCTCCAGCGTGCGCTCATCAACAGCCAAGAACTCGGAGATGAAAAGATTCAAATAGTTACTCAGATGCTAGAACTGGTAGAGAATAGAGCCCGGCAAATGGAAACACACTCTCAGTGTTTTCAAGACCTGTCTGAGAACGAAAAGCCCCTAGAAAAGGCGAAGATGGAGTCCTGCCAGCCGGAGAGATCTTCACGGAGACCTCGTCGCCAGCGAACCAGCGAAAGCCGCGATCTCTGCCATATAGCGAATGGTATCGATGACTGCGACGATCAGCCCCCTAAAGAAAAAAGGTCTAAATCTTCCAAGAAGAAAAAACGTTCCAAAGCCAAGCAGGAGAGGGAGGTCTCACCTGTAGAATTTGCGATTGACCCCAACGAACCCACTTACTGCTTATGCAACCAGGTGTCTTACGGCGAAATGATAGGATGTGATAATGAACAGTGTCCTATCGAGTGGTTCCACTTCTCCTGTGTTGGACTCACCTACAAACCCAAGGGGAAATGGTATTGCCCCAAGTGCAGAGGAGACAATGAGAAAACCATGGACAAATGTACTGACAAATCAAAAAAGGATAGAAGATCGAGGTAGTGAAAGCAATTCATGTTTTAAAGAGTTGCTCCTTTTATATTAAAATGTTTAATTTCCAGAGAACGCTGTTTTAGGAAATGCATAAGACTATGCAATAATTTTTAATCTATAATATTAATGGAGTATTAAAAGCTGTTATACCTTCTGTGATCTTTAACTTTCTGCACTGAATAACCAAATAGTTGAAACAGGGTGGCTTCAGACCTTCACAGAAGACATTACAAGCATATGGCGCTTGGTTTCAATTTAACCCCATTAGTGTTTTAAAAAAACCCAAACCTTATGAGTCTTGAAATAATGGTGGTGGGAAAGATACTGAAGAACTTTTCATGTTATGGGAAAGGCAGAAAGTCATTGAAAGGCCTCACGTAACTGCTAGAATCTTGACAACTGAATTTGTTCTTTATCCCAGGTCTTAAGTTTTCAGGGTTTGGTTGGGTTTTTTTTGTGTTAACATCACACATTTGGAATTAGGGTTTTTGAATTCAGCTGTAACTGTAAAAGTCTTCCAAGCTAAAAACAGGCCTCTTCAGTGACTTTCATATGACCAGTATGTTATTTCAAGGAAGAAAATAAGAAAATACCACTAACTTAAGCTTTTTTTTTTTTGTCAATATTAAACTCTTGTCTCTGTGACTTTACACTTGGGAGTCAATTTTTGGCTATGATAGAATTATGGTGTACAAAGTAGTTTTGGATATTCTTAGTGGATTTTATTGGGGTCCTGTCAAACATCCTGATGTAGTCTTTATTGTTTAAGATGGTCTCTCTAATGCTGAACCTATTTCCTTGATCTGTTATATTTTGTCGCTGCCTATAAAAGCTTTGAAAGGGTATAAGGATCCCTTGAGAGGAGGGGATATTGACATCTCAAGGAGCAGAAGTTGCAGATGTGATGAAATCTTCATTCTAATAGATCTCCAGAGAGCTGAAATGGGACTGGCATTCTCTGGGATGTAAACTTTGCTGTTCCTTAAGTGGTATTTGCACACATGTGTGGTCACACCTGGGTTTAGGCACAGGACCGTAGCTCTTGGGAGACTCTACAAAGCCTGAAGGCAAAAGCTTTCAATAAATGTTTTGATAACTAATAAAAAAAAAAAAAACAAACCTAAGACATCACTGGCACAGAGCCATCAGACAAATCCCAGCAGGTTTCTGTCAGGGTAAGTACCAGTGTTGTCCTGAAGTATGCTGGTGGTGTCTAAACACTCCATGGGTGGTAGGTAAAAAAGTGAAGTTCCTTACCCCCCACACCTCAGAGGAGGTGCAAAAAAGATGAAAAACAGCTGTTTCTGCCCCTTTGCAACAGGAAATGCTAATCAGGGAGGAGTGAATGGTGCATACCAAAGCTTTGCACCCATGGTTCCTGCTCAATGATGGTCTTATCTTGAGATAGCCTGTGACCTGGTGGGCTTGACAAGGTAGGCAGAGCAGCTCTGTGGGGTTTATCTCTAGGTTGGCTGCAAGAGTGCAGTAGGTCCCCATTAGGACTCTGCTTTTTGCTGCTGAGGTCTCCCTTGATAGCACAGAGGAGAAAGCAACACCATCTCTGGCCAAACCTGATGGAGAAGCAGTTGTGCTGAGTTGAGAGCAGCCCAAGAAGGCAGATGAACCAAAAGCAAGCCATGATGGATGGATGGATGAATGCCATCAAAACTCCCTCCTGCATCTCCAGGAGAGGGCTGTGGTGGCCGGGGCTGGATGTGCTGCTCTTGGCGTAAAGAAAGCCTCAACGCTGTCGGACCAGATGGTATGAATCAACACGCAGGACTCTAAATATTTAAAGAGATGTAATATAGCGAGCCTGTTTCCACAGTTGTGATCTGATTCCGTAACAGGATTTAGCATTTGCAAGTAACACTAGGTAACATATGGCAGGGGAGCCTGAAGCCAGTGTTTTGAATTTTTGCTCTAAAATGGTAGGTGTGTTAAGTGCACTGGCCCCGCTGGGGAGACCCAAACCACAATAAGCAAATGGCTCTTGCAGGACACTACCCCAAGAGCTCTGACCACCAGTGGAGAAGGTGAACCTTATCCCAAGGCCATACTTTCCTCTCCAGGCCTAGTGTCTCATTGGAAGTTGCAAAAATAGGCTTCCTGAGGGGGCTGGATCATCGCTACTGATGGAGAAATCAAAAAAGTGTTGGAGACAAGTGTTGTAAGTCCCCCTCTGCCTTTTACTCCTTTTTTTCTGTTTGGTACAGCTTAATTATTCTTAAATTTCCCTCTTGGGAAGACTGGTTGGAAGCCTTGGGCTAAAGGCTACAGCAACAACCTCCACCTAAAATGGTGATGCTCCTAGTATTAAAAAACAAACATCACTTAAACACTGAAGTTGCAGAACAAAGCACAGGTGAAGTTGTAACTATTAACATTACTAATTCATCTCAAAAAGTATATTGCTTCGAACTTCTGCTGGCTAAATCAGGAATACTTTATTCCAAGGCAAAGGAGAAAGCTGGGAGCCTTATGTAATTATTCATCTGGAATAATTGCTAAAGTAGGAAGTGAACGTTGTGGTGTTACAGAAAGGAAATTTTAGATTCTGAAAGCAGTCCAGATAAATATCTCTGATGCAGGGATGCTTTCTTTTATGCTAATATCCCATTCTAGTAGGGAATATGAATTCTTCAGGTTTCCAGTGAAGAGATTGCTGGGGGAACAGCACTTACTTTGCCTAATACATGAAATTGCTCCAATGCAGAAATAATTCAGTTCCTAAGAAGATTAGCTGTGTGCCTCAAATATACATGGGTGCATCTGAAATTAACCTCTTTTAAATAGTCTGGTAAATTTGTTGTTAAAACCTACATGAGAGATGATCTGATGTTATCTGGCACTTAGCATTTCACCACCTTTTTTAACCAAACCCAGATTTTGTGGTTTTGCATCCGTTTTCGTGGAAGATCAATGGTAATTGAAGATGTGCATAAGATGCTCGTATGAGATCGGAAGGGTAAGTAGAGAACTCTAAAGTTTTCTTCTTAATGCTGAGTTCCTTTTCTTAAAGGGATGCTCACCCCTTTAGAATTGAAAATAGAAAGTAGACAATTAAACCGGTTCATCTTCAAGATATGTATTGATTGTCATGAAGCAAGTCTAGCTTTTGGCAAAAAAAAATAATATATACAGGCAACAAATGCTCTGGAAATCAATAGAAGTATGTGTAGTTACAGAGGAAAGCGCTTCCTTTTTGTGAAAATTAATGTACATCCTAGATTTGGCATAGATTACATCTTGTTTTCTTCAATGTGGTGCCCTTCTAAGTTCCTGCTTTTTGCCTTTTGGTTTTGAAGTAATGCAAGTTCCAGCAGAAGAGGCAAAAGGTCCCCATAAGCTAAAAGGAGTGGTATCAGAGCAAGAGCGTTTCTGGATCACTGTCCCGTCGACCAGTTTGATCCACCTTGACAAAATAATCCATCAAAATAAAAAACATGCCTAATAGAAAGTTCACTGTTTAGAAAGCAAAATGAGCAATTTAATACTAATTGCTGTCTATGTTATGAGGCCATCTTGCTCTCTCCAGCAGCTACTGCATATTTTTTTTTTGGTCTCTGGAATTGTGGCAGGTCTGGAATAGCATGCAAGGTTAATACGGGTTTCCTCCAGATGAATACAGTTCCTCAAGTATTACTTTATTCATTTGTGTACGCTGCCTGAATACAATTACAGTTAATTACCAGCCATGATAGGTACAGATTCTTTAAGTGTAGATTTTTTTTTTATGCTGTTGTACATTTGTACCTGTTGGGTGCTAAAAAGCACAGTGATAATACCCCCGTATTTAAATTGGTTTTAACTGTATTTCCCTGCCAAGTGTTAACTGATCTGCACACCCAGAAATGGTAACGTGGTACTGACAAGTCCTCAAACTGGTACAAAAGGGCAGTAAGTCAAACACCCCGTTCTTCCCTGAATTTATCTAAGGGTTTTCCATTTTTGGATGTTCTTTTAGAGCTGAAGCGTGGGCCTTTGTAAAGAACATGGTGTTTCCTAATTTCGAAGAGTTTTTCTTCATTCAAAAGCTTGAAGAAAACTACTACAATTTGTCTGAATTCGTAGTTGAAAACGAGCAGTTTGGTGCTGCTGTGGCTTGTAGCATTTCTGACAGCAACAGGGCTGATTCTTAAGAGTCTTAATCTTGTTTTTTATTCTTTAGACTCAGCTGAAACCCAACCAGTCTCCTGGGACAAAGCTGCAGCGATGGCCACACCAGCAAGTCAAGGGCTTAGAGTTCTTTCTCCCTCTTAGCTGCATACATACTTCTTTTATTTATAGGTCTCATCTCCATTAGCTCTTCAAGCCTTTGATCTCAAAGATCACCCAGTTCCAACCCCCTGCCCTGGGCAGGGACACCTCCCACCAGACCACGTTGCTCCAAGCCCCATCCAGCCTGGCCTTGAACCCCTCCAGGGATGGGGCAGCCACAGCTTCTCTGGGCAACCTGGGCCAGCGTCTCACCACCCTCACAGCAGAGAATTTCTTCCTGAGATCTCATCTAAATCTCCCCTCTTTCAGTTTAAAACCCTTCCCCCTCTTATTACATGGTTCCATTGATCAAGAGTCCCTCCCCATCTCTCCTGAAGCCCCTTTAGGGACTGGAAGGGGCTCTAAGATCTCCCTGGAACCTTCTCTTCTCCAGGCTGAACAAACCCAACTCTCAGCCTCTCTTCATAGAAGTTCTTCAGGTTCTTCCTGGCTGTTAGTTGAGTCCTTTTTTCAGGTAAATGGTGAGCTGGTTTTGCATCAGATCCTCAAGATGATGAGGAAGGCTCTCACTCAAACCCACAAGAATTGTTTTTCTGTGCATTACTAGTTGAGTAAGACATTTTGCTCTCAGTACTAAAACCAAATGTTACTGTGCAAGTGTTTAAGTCCCACAGGTTGACGTACCCTGGAAGGAAAAAGATGTTTATTTTTTACTATTATCATGCCTCTTTTATAATACTTGCTGTGAAAGTGTTGGAAAAAAAGCTTGAAATCCTCTCTTTTGTGCCAATTCTGAGATTATCCTGCAGTCTTTGGAACAGCTCGAGGATTATGGATTTCCATTACAGCTGGTCAGTAAACAGTTCTATTTAGTGAAAATTCTGGCAAATTTTTCATTAAATGAAGCCTTGCAATCCATGTCTTTTCTTAAGATAAAGCTTGTATTGCACCTGAATCCTTTCTAAATGTTGGTTGAGGTAGGGTAAGAGTTTTAAAAGCTTATTTTGACAAATTCTTTTATTTCCGCATTCTTTTGGCTTTCTGGGCTGGGCAAGTTCAGTATTAAGTCAATCAGTGATGTTTTAACTGCAGGTGTTGGACTGGACTGCACCTCTGTTCTGCTGCAGAACGTTACTGACCTCAGCACGGCCAATTTCCTACTTCTCAGAGTAGTAGCTTCATGCATAAATACACGTCGGGGAAGTTCTAAGCAGCATACCCATCTGCAATTACTTCTCCTGTTCCAGAGGTCTTTTAGCACTTTTAGTGGGCAGGCAGAAAATCAAATCTTCCCCAAAGTTTGGCTTCTGCCTGCTTAGGGAGCACCTCCGCTGGAAACAGTGGAAGAGGTGAATGAATTGCACCTCAGTGATTAACCGCGCGTGTTAAGAGTAGTCGAAAGTTACAGTTTATAGTTGGAAGAGTGAGGGGGAAGCAACTTGGGTACTTCTGTGATTGAAAGTAGTGTGACTTAAGAAGCCAAAAAGGAAACTTTCATCTCCCGCTGAGAAACGGAACAAAATAACAAGAATTCTAGAACCTTTGAGAAAAACTTCCCGTAGAGAAATTAGGATAAAATCCTGCCCCAATTTAAATAAAATTATGTTGAGCAGGGTTCTACCCAGCATACAGATTTCCAGCTTCCTTTGACTAAAGCCTAAAAAAAGATTAAAGCTCCATGGCAACTGCTATCTTAACTCCTGACAGCCATAGTATAAATTACATCTTGTAAAAACCTAATACTGAAAGTTTTATTTAGGTCACCAGTCAGGGCTAGGAAATGGTAGGCTTAGAGATACCACCTCAGACTTCATGCTGCCCCTGCCTGGTCTCGGCAAGGCAGAGATTTTTTTTTTTTTTTTTGTGGGAGGCAAACTGGATGCTATATAATACGCAGTATGGAGTTAAAAATATGTCAAGTTTCAGGTGTGTAAATTTGTTTCACGCTTTTGGTGCAAACACTGCAAAGTACTTGCAAGTGTAACGTGCCAGCGAGGAATACAGCAAGATTCATCTAGGAGACAGTGGTCCAGGCAGGCACTGTGTGAGGTTACCACAGTAGCTGTGTTTGCTGGAAGGGGAGGAACAGTATTGGTTTATTTATTTATTTATTTATTTTTGATTTAATTTAATTGATTTGCCCACAGGTGCCCGCAGTGTTCATACTTGTGCCACAGAAGCTACCTGTCCCTTTCGGGCTTGTAAGGAAATACTGCTTTCTGGTTTGCTGTTTGAAATTGAAAACAAATAGGGTATTGGATTGAGTGGTGGAAATGAATATAAATAGACATTGAAAGCCTAGAGTAAAGGAAACCTGTGGTAAACACAACAACCCCACCCCCAACCCCCCACCCAATTTCTGCCATTTGCATGATGATTATCTGGTACTGTTATTTCCTTAGTTCTACTTTCCCTTTCTTTGACTATTTTTGACCCTGTCCTCTCTGAACTGTTCAGGCCTTGAAGAATGCCTTTGATTGTTGCCTGAGGAACACTTTATCAGAACCATGGAAATAGTGCCCTGGTCTCTGGTGCCCGAGACAGGGAGGGATCGCTGGGATCCCTCCTGGGGATCATCCATCCTGCTCTCCAGAGCAGGGACAAAAAAAGGGGGGGGCTGCATGCTCCCTACTCTGTCAGCTGCTGGGGAGCAGACACAGAATTATGCCAAGGCTCCTTTTGACCCCATCAGATAGTAAAGTTTAAATCCTCATTGTCCATTTAAAAGGAAAAAGTACCCATAATTTCTCAAATAAAAATAAAACCAAGAAAATATCAAAACCATATCAGAGTTGTGGCCCACTACATACCTAAGTTATTGCCTACTTAGAAATTTCAGCCTTGTAAATGTTTAATATTAACATGCCATCTATTAGGGGAGAAGGCTGAGAAATAGAATTAGAGAAGTGTTACTGGTATAATACTCAGTTTGACAGACCTGGCTTTTGCCCTTTCCTCCAGCAGCTGGAGTTTGCTGATCACAGTATGATGTTACACCTTCACAGCCTGGAATAATGTTATGCTGGTGTTCAGATGGTTCCCAGACTTTTTATCCTGTGAATGGATAACAAAAACATATTCAAATACATATAGATGGTGAAGGCTGTAAGAAAAATACCCAATTATTCTTTTTTCCCCTCCTTAGGTGTGATATTGAGATGCTATCAAACAATTGTATTATCAGTTGAACACGGTGAGTTATAGAGGTTAACCAGGAGAGCTGGGACTTGGGATGCAAGATAATCTCCCTATTAAATGGCTTTAGGGAGAGTTTTTAAGAAGTTTCAAAAATGGTAAATGACTCGGCTTTCTGAGTATTTGAAAGGTCATGGGAATTACTGCATCTGTGAAGAGGTCTTCATATTAATTTCACAAAACTCAGAAATGTTAAATAATGATAACTTAAATCATACAGAAACAGACCATTGAGCATTTTAAAAAAATACATACCTTGTTGGCTATGATTTTCAATGCAGTTATCTGTAATCTAATGATAGTATACACCTGAGTAACAAATTCATCTATGTTATGATAGCATTTTATTTAGTAATCAAAGGTAAGATTAATTTTGACTCTTTCCTCTCTTAGACTATGAAAATACTTGTAGTAAAGAGCAAAGGTATTCCTGGATGATTTTAAGTAAAGAATGTTGCAATAAAATAGTAGTCAGGGACATCGTGATTGCCGTACTAGAGCTATTCTAAACTCAACTGCAGGGGACATACCCCTCCCAGCTCCCAAAATGCTGCCAGAGCAGGTGAATTAAGGGAATAAGTGTTGGGTCTTAAGCCCTGCTTGCCATGAGGAGTGAGCTTGATGAAGCTGTACCAGCCACAAGCCTTGTCTTCCTGCTCGCTTTCGGAACCTCTTTGAGGATAAAATACCAGTCTTCCTCAAAAAGTGACATTTTAAAGTATTTAAATTTTTCTTTCGTGGCATCACGAATGTTTTGGCACATGCTTGTGGCTGTTGCCAGGGAGACAGAATTGGTTTGGGGGAAGCAGGTCAGGCATAAGTCTCGTATTTAATAAATGATTTAAACATTTATTTTTTTTTTGCTAACACCTCTTTCTCTCTCCCGTATTTAATGACTTGTCATCTGTACTCGCTGGCATGAGGTACAACAGCAGAGAAGAAAGCACCCACGGACTTCAAAGGCTTGACTTCGTGGAGTGCACCAGAGTGACTGAACTGCAGCTTCAGCAACTGCCAACCGTAAAAGGCTGTTAAAACTTACAAGAATTAAATGAACTGAGAAGAAATTTAAAACTTTTCTTCATAATGCAAATGGTGCAAATCCATCTCGGGAGGAACGTCTTGACTACAATCAGAAACATTCTATTCTGTCTCTGGATGAAGGTTTAAAAATAATAATAAAAATAAATCCTGATATTTTGGAATACAGCCTCCAGGCAGATATTTTAAAAAAAAACAAACAAACTCAGTAGGAAAAGGTTTTTATTCAACTAAGACCGTGTTATTTTGCTTCCCAAACCAACAGATCATTTGATAAGGCTCCTTCTTGAAACTTATGGCTAAAATAAATCTGCACATAAAGATATCTAAAAGATATATAGTCCTAGTTTTACCTTCTCACTAAATTAAGCACAGCTTCTAAATGAATTATCTGATTAATATAAAGATGACGTACTTCCATTCAGTTCTGTATAGCTGAAACAAAAGTCTTTAGGCTGGCTGCTTTCAAATGCCCTTTTTTTTTTTTCCTCACTGTTATCATTTTCCAACAGCTTGTGCCTTTTTTTCTCTACCTCTTTCTCCCAAGGTGTTGTGCAAATGTGCTCTTCAGCAGATGCTTCATCTCCCAGTCAACAGCCTGGATAAATGATAAGACAAAGGTACAATTTTAAATTCCTTGGCAAAATAAGGAATCTGCACAAAGCAACTTTGGTCTCTGTTCAGAGGCTGGCTCTATTGAAAATATAAAGCCATAGTGATGTTGAAACTGTTTATTTTTGCCATTATTTAGCAAAAATGAGGAGAGACAGTGGATATGAGCTCCTGAACTAAAGCCAGTTGTGCAAATATTAGCTAACAAGGTGGCACCAACCTTGTTCCTGTAAGATACTGCTTGTGTTGTGAGCAAAAACACCCAAGTTTCTACCGATGGCTCAAGTGCATCAACAGAAAGAATCTAAGGTACCCTAGTTGAAGTCATCTAACTCAAGGCTCTAAACCAGCTAACCTTCTGCTGGGTCAGGGTTCTTCAACTCCATGGGAAGGAGCTGAAGCAGTAACTGTGGTACTGCTAGTTCTGCCACGCTTTGCAAACATGTAGGGAGATATAATATTTAATGGAATGTTGTGAGTGTCAGTTGAAGATGGTGCTGATAGAAACAACTCCATTAAAATAGACTGTGTAATAGCTATGGCATAGTTTTGTTTCAGCATATGATTTCAAGCAGATCTGTGGTCAAGCCTTAAGTAAAACCTGTTAGAGATCACCATGTATGCTGTTATACTTGGAAAGAGCATGAAACAACACAACTAGAGAGGCTGACTGGGCTTCCAATAGCTCTAAATAAATGGTGTGTGGAGCTTCTCTCAGTTGCCTCTCATTACTACTGTGCAAGCCCTAAAAAACACTAAGTTTCTTCTAATTCTTATTTTGTCTATTAATATAGACACTGGAGCCCTCTCACCTTCTACTGGAACCTCACTGGGTAGCTGGGGCTGGCTGGCTGCTTTTATCACTACATTTTCCCTAATCTCTTTATTTTGTTTGATGCTTGGGCTTCTAAAATAGTACCTTCTTCAGCTCAGAGCCTCCCCATGTGGTTTGTGTTACTGTGATTAGATGGAATGATCATCATCTACTTCAGCTGGGAAAAGAAGGGGCCGTTCACAAATAGTCATGCTTAAACCTGAGTCCCATCTAAAGAGAGCACTGATCAATAAAGATGACACAACAAAGCCCAGTTTCCAACAAATCATGCAACTCGTTAGTAATGACTGCCCCAAATTCCTGCTTGTTTCCAGTTTAGATCAGAGTATGTAAGCAGAAATTGATGTATTTGTCATTTTAAACTATTGATTATCTGTCATTTGTCTCATTTCTTAAGGTAGCAAAAAGCTGGCAAGATGACCAACCACTGTTTTATTGTACTTAGTGAAAGGATGCAAGTGAGGGGAAGAAAATAATGTAAGAGTCATTTTGTTTGAAAAGATGACTCAAAGTAAGTTTCAGAAATGTGCAAAATCCTTGACTTATCATCAGAAGCACAAAACCTACTAACTTATTCTTTGCATTTCATGACGTTACTTTATCAGTATTAGCCAGTTTCCTTGATTTTTTTCCTGTCTGGGCGAGTGATTCAGTGAAGGAACTTGATGACTGTGGAGTGTCCCATTCATGTAATAACAGAAGGGAAACATATTCAGAAGTTTACCTGTTTTCCATCATGAGTCTAAAACCTTCTCTACTGGCATCATCTGTAATTGTCAAGCAGTACGCACCTGGCTCATTTTTCAATATTTTTTAAACCTAAAATTTGGAAAAATAATCATTTTGAGTATCTGTCAGACAAACACCTATACTCTTAATTTGATATTAATCTTAAGTGGGAGGTGTCCTTGCCCATGGCAGGGGATTGGAACTGTGTGATCTTTAAGGTCTCTGTCAACCCGAAAAATTCTACAATTAAGGAATAGCACTTAAATTATTATTTAATATAGTACAATAATCAATGACAATAAAAACCCCATAGGATTTGAAGAGAGTAAGATCAACATGTCACTAATCTGGCCCCATTGCAAAAAAAAACCCCACCAAATCTTGTGAGATGAATAAATAGAAATGGTGTTTTAAGACACTAAGTAATTATATGCTATTCAGTTTTGGAAACCACACTTTAGGGGGGAGGGAGTTCAAATAAGTAACAAGATAGAAGAGTTGCAGAAGACAATGACTTCTAATGAAAAATAGAACAAAACCTAGAAACAAGAGGACTGAAGTCAATAGCCCTCAGTAATGTGAAAGCTTGTTTCCGAGAGGAAATGGACAATCTGTCTAAGTGAACAGGGAAATAATTAATGTCCTTTGGAAGGAGCACCGAAGGTTTAAATAAGACACTAGGGAGGAAACAAAAGAAAAAAGAACTGTCCAACCATAGTGACAGTGAAGCACTGGAATATATTACTTTGGGAAAGTAAAGATCTCTGGTGATGAAGATGCTACGAGACAGGCTAGACAATCATGTCAGCATCGGTTTAATTGTAACCAATCCTGCTTTTGGGCAGGGGAAATGGGTTGGATCAGCTGTTCTTCAGCTGTGGGAAGGCACTGACATCTCCTCGGAGGCCTAGACAAAGCACCAGGAGAATTTAATCTGACATTTCTCCTTCTTCCTACCTTTTTCCCTGCGAGTTCTCTCTGAAAACTAAATAGAGTTCCAGCTCTGCTTTCTACTTCTTGCATATGTAATTTATTAATAACTAATTATATTCTCCACACTCATAGAAAACTAGATAGATGTTCAGGTATTTTGAGAAGCAAACCCAGATCCTACGCTTTAGTTTCTACCTATTCAAGAAACACTGGCATAATGCTTCACAGAATTTTCTTTGATAAGTGTTAATTTTTGGTGGAAGGGACTGGCAAAAAAATGAGTACATGAATTTTTAGCAACTAGGGAATATGTTCAGGAAGTAATCCTTGATGCACTGATAATTTCTGAGTAGTTTCATGCAAATAGTCACCATCCAAACTCTCTGTTATTTTTATAAATACCACACCTAGGAGTCACTTTTCAACATAAAAAGTGCATTTAAGCTTGCAAAAAAAAAAAGTACCTATCATTCTGGTTTCTGTTCACACTCTGATAAGGTTGATTTTCTCATCTTCAGTGCAGTTTGGGAAGCACCAGGTAGTGGCCAATGTAGGTCAAGGCAGTGGTCTATAGAAAGAGGATGGATGGGCTGGTTTCAAGAATCACAGAATGGTTAGAGTTGGAAGGGACCTTAAAGATCATCCAGTTCCAACCCCCTGCCCTGGGCAGGGACACCTCCCACCAGACCAGGTTGCTCAAAGCCCCATCCAGCCTGGCCTTGAACCCCTCCAGGGATGGGGCAGCCCCAGCTTCTCTGGGCAACCTGGGCCAGCGTCTCTCCATCCTCACAGGAAAGAATTTCTTCCCAGTATCTCATCTAAATCTCCCTTATTTCAGTTTAAAATTATTATCCCTCATCCTATTGCTCCACTCCCTGATAAAGAGCCCCTCCCCATCCCTTCTCCCCCAGAAGAAGGAGCTTGGTGAATGCAGAGATATAGTGCACGTGGTAGGAACACACTGTGATCGAGGGAGCGGGAGATCAAGTGGCAGGTCAGTCACAAGCTCAAGAACTTTTCTGCAGAGTTATAAACGAGATTTTTAAAAAGTGCTGAACATACCTAAGTAAAAATACGTACCCTTATCTCACTTCTTAGCATAATTATTTCTATGAGTAGTTAAGCAGCATTGGTGTTGGTCAATGAACCTTAAAACCAAATGGACCTCTAGGCGTAAACCCTTTCACATGGACATATAAATTATTGTATATATACACATATGTACATGGGAATAACAGCTCCAGCTGATCTCTCTGCTGACCCCATGCAGTGATGATGGAGAAAATGTGGGTAAATCATGTCAAATGAACACAGGACAGACTATACGCAGTAAGTCAGATGGGAAACTATTCATAGCAAGGCCAAACACAGGCCTCCAGTGGTACTTTATATAGGCACAGAGCAATAAACAGCAAAGATAATTAATAAACTTTGCAAACTAGTGAAAAAACACATTCTTGTTACAACAAACAATGAAAATCTTATTACTATTAAAAATTTGATCTTTAGGAATAAAAAACCATACAGTTTCCACTTGAAAAATTAATCATCAGTGTAAATTAACAATCAAAAGGTGGACTTAATTATGACTATGACCCCAAAACACTTGCCTATTCAAGAACTTCCTGATACTGGACCATAATGGAAACTATGGAGTGAAAACAAGATAGAAACAAGTAACATTAAAACAAACAAACAAACAAAAAAACCACCCAAACCAAAACCCCAAGTAACACAAAGCAGCTTCTCAGCATTCCAACATGTACTTATCCATCAATTAGCAGAACAGCATTTTGAGATTTGAGCAAAACTGTAATGGTGTGAATTTTGTGTTGTGTTAGGAAAAAAGATCTGCATCATACTGAATGATAAAATCCTTTATTTCACTCTGTGATATAATTTATGATTTAGTACGACGACAGCATTTTTGATTATTTGTATTCTAGCATCTACAATGCAGCAGATTTCAATAAATATAATCGCAAATCCATGGAAATAGAAGACATGGACAAAGTGTGATATCACTCACTTCATCTCACACAAATTATACACATGTGCAAGAAAACACATGTAGATTGTAATTAAAGAAAACATGATATATTCAGATGTTGTTTCTCACCTTTCCATCTCTACTAAGCAAGTATTGATCAATGGTGTTCTGTTTTTCACTAGCAAGTTGCATTTTTCCCCATTTCTTGTTACACTTTCTTCTGTCTTAATTTCCTTGCACCTTTCCCATGGGGTCCAATGTTCTGAAAAAATATTGAATATTGACATTTGTCACCTGATAGACCCTTTTGATTACATTCATTGTGACAAAATTCCTCGAAAGGATACACAATTCACTTAATGGGTGGCCACTACAATTTTAAGACTTCAGGACAGCGCACTTCCTTCTGAGCTTTCGGATATTATCAGCAGGTGGTGAAAAACTGCACCTTAAATTATTACGGTGAACCACAATAGTAGACACGAGATAAATTCTTTGCATTTACTCAGAAGTCAAAATAGTCTATAACTCAAGACTTTAAGAGGTCAATAGAAAGAAGTGAGGAAAACTGTCCGTATGCATACCTTCACTTCACCCAGGACAGCCTGGTCAGTGGAGAAAAATCTATGGGATACAGATGGAAAAAAGATTGGAAAGCCCTGGTCTAGAGTGATGTCTAAAGAAACAGTGATGCCTCTTAAATAGTATTTAAGTGAGCACAGTCACAATTCATCCCTCTCACTTTTCAGGCAGCTAGAGGGTCACTAATTCCTGCAGTTGAAGGATTATTATTACTGTACATCACTCTGGTCTTTGTCTCTTTGATCTTCCTGCTTCAAGACAAGGACACTCTGGCTTTAAGCTGGTTTATTTATTAAAATAATTCATGTTTCTGTGACAATACACAGCGTGGACAACCAATGTTTCAGCTCCAACTCTGCAGTGCTAAAGAAGTTAGAGTTGTCTAGACCTGTCGCTCCCTTCCTCGTTCTCCTTTTGGGTGGAGCCTCCTGGTAGAGGTCCCTGGTGGCCTTTGACAGAAGATGGCCTGCCAGAATAGGTCGCTCAGGAGTTTTGCCTTTGTATTCTGGCCTCAGCCAACGCCTTACAAACCCAGTCTCCAAATTCCCCATGACAAAAAAAGGTCCCTGGCAAAACGTCAGGATTCTTTGACATCACATCAACCATGTTCTGGGAACAGCACCAAAAGATCTTATCCAAACATTTCTCACAGGCCTCAAAAACGCTAGGGAAAAACAACTCGGCCCGACAGGCAGGGAAGAACAAGTTGCATCCTTCTGCTCCAGCAAGGTCGTTATTACTGTTAAAGGGTTTTATCCCCAGATACACTTTTCTTCTTTCATTTCTGGAAAAGGGAGACCGAGCTCACAGTTTGGGTCCCACAGCAACTTTGAAACTAAGAAGTGCAGCTGACCTTAACCAGACTTAAAGTTTTCCATTCAGATACACAATATACTATAAAGAATTGCTTATTTTCAGATTTTAACGTTATTTAGGGACGCTTCCATAAGTACCTGATGGATTTTAGGAGAATGCCCATCTCTTTAGCTAATGACTGTTGTGACTCCAGAAAATAAAAAAAATAAAGAATGGATGACACAACAATCATTCTGTTTAAAAGTACCTAGCAACTAGTCGTACAGAGTGCGAACATATGGTTTGTTCTATTTGTAAAACTTTGTGGATGACGCAGTCAGAGCCAGAGACAAGCTCCTACCTGTTCTCGGAGAGGCCAAGCAGTAGCCCTCCTTCAAGAATCCTGTACTCTTTGCTTTGGCAAGGAACAAGGGAATGACCTCTGACTGTTTCCCCACATACTTCTTTTTCAAAAGGTCCTAAGTTAACAGAGTCTAGTAAAAATATATTTAAAAAAATCCCACCTTCCTGCTTTGTGAAATTATCTAAGTAAATGTCTTGTTGAATTAGGCTTTACAGAAATGTAAAAAAAAAAAATGCACATCCCCCCAAACTTACTTTCTGAATAAATTTGCACTTAGTGCCTGAAAAATGAGTCTCAGAGAATCTGTAAGAGAGGCCAAACCCTTGTCTGCAAAGACAAAGCGTTTTGTACCCCTCACCAGCACCATTTCAATGCTTTCTACAAGCCCCTTTTCCAATTGAACAGCATGGCATTTTGATTGAAATCACTCCAGCTCTGAGATTCCTGCATACAACAGATCTCCGAGACAAGAAAAAAAACCCCCAAACACTCACCAATCTACAAAGTAATTATTTTTCTTACAGAGTTATCCCTGTTATGTTTTGAAGTTTGTAGTGGCTTGGTTTGTGAACTTTCTGAACACCCCAGTGACAAGGATCTCCAATTCCCCAGCATAGATGTATATGTATCCAGTTGGGACATAAGGCTGAAAGCCCGACCTCACTGAAACCAGTGGGAATCAGGAGTTCACTTTTGGAGTTCTGAGCTTTCATCCACTAAAAAACCCACTACTTTTCTTAATGTTTTTTGGTATAATTTGGCTGAGATACATTCTGAAAAAGTCCCCACATCAAGGTGTTGTGAGAATGGGTTCTTTGGCTACGTCTTAACGTTCAACTTGGTTTTACCTGGGTGATTCCCACAGGGCTCAGAATTATGTTCATTTATGTCAGTTCTGAATCCAGCCCATTGCAATGTGTAAACTACTTCAGAAATAGGCAAGGCAATTCAGGCACAAATTACGGAAATGACTATATTTTGTCTGTTTTTAAGGCCAAACCAACCTTTAAAGGTTTCAGTCATGATTTCAAATGCAACATTGTGCCTGTCATGTTGTCTTATCATAGAATGGTTTGGGTTGGAAGGGACCTTAAAGATCATTGAGTTCCAACCTCCTGCCCTGGGCAGGGACACCTCCCACCAGACCAGGTTGCTCCAAGTCCCATCCAGCCTGGCCTTGAACCCCTCCAGGGATGGGGCAGCCACAGCTTCTCTGGGCAACCTGGGCCAGGCTCTCACCACCCTCACAGCAAAGAATTTCTTCCTAATGTCTAAGCTTGTATTTCAACATCAAATTGTATTCAGTTTACTGATAAAGTACTGAGATAGCAACAGAAGTTTGAATTCAGCACTGAAAATTGTATCTTTGGTTTCTAGAATGTGGAGTTTTTTTAGAATTAGAGAGTACATTTCAGTGATAAGGAGCAATCATAACCTTTGGAACTTAATTTAAATTCTCTTAGAGTTCCACAAAATTCACGTGAAATTTGGTTCAGGTCTCTCATGTTCTCACAGGAACGTGTATTTATTATACAGTTTTTCACCACTTGCAACCCATCTCCTTTGTTGCTTGAAAAACAGCAATTGTTTCTAAATCTGTAACACCATCTGAAAAGAAAATGTGCTCTCAAGAATATTTTAGGGTCAAACTCACCTCAGCATGAAGCAAGGGCAATAATTACTGAAAGTAATGGAGTAACATAGGATTTGCTCTTGGAGTCTAGCGTGGAAGCATGCAGGTAGCAGAATGTCGAAGGTCTAACTGAGGTGTGAGAGAACTGAAGCCTTCTGCCTGCAGACAGAACACAGCTGAGTGAAAAAAGTTACGGGGGAAAGCCCAGATTTTTAGGAGGAATTAGGCACCTAAAGTTGCTGGGAGGCTGCCAGCGTGATTTCCAAACAACTCCAGCAGAATTTAGGAAAGATGCTGCTAAAAACCTCAGGGGTCACCCAAATATTTTAAAAAATATTCTCCTCTTTTGGAGAAGCAAGAAGACAGTTTCTAAACATTCATTACCTAACGATCACAGGGAAGCAGTCATTAGTTACAGCTTCTCCCTGAACAGTGGCCACAGGGTCTTGGCATTTCAGCTTCACAACTACATCTCCTGAACTGAACACTGTGGCTTCTCTTCTATTCCCCTACAAAAGATGAGTCAATTAAAAGAGAGAAAACATACCTGCAGCCTTATTCTGTCACACTACTAAATAAAACCTGAAGACTAAGTGCATGTACAAGGAAGACTGAATTGTTTCCAGGTGTGTATGCACAACCCAGAGCCAGAGGTGTATGACAACATCAGGTCTATACTGTCAGAATTAACTAGACGAGCAAGGTACAGAATAAACCCCAGATGCTCTGATGCAGCCTGATTTGGAGATTTTATACCAGCTATGACGTGACCTGGAGGGGGAGGACTGGAAGGGCAATCTTGCTGCTCTGGCAAGTTCAGGAATATAAAAATACTATCAGGTTGCCAAATATGCTAGTTAACTGCACATTTTAATGCCGTAAAAGATTGTCATGTACAATAGTTGGGATTTTTTAATGTGGTTTGATTTTGCTTCTTTTGAAGTATTTTGTCCCCATCTCTGCTTGCCCTGAATCTATGTGCCACATACATTATGATTTATTGTACTCCCAATGTCATTACCGTCTGCAATTCCAGCTTTTAAACCCTTCAAACGTGCCAGTGATAACTCTATGGGACTGAATAGGGACATCAACATACACTTCATAATCTCTTTTATGTGTGGCCTACTGCTTCCTTCCTCTTTCATCAATTTTCTTTCTAACACTTTGTCTTAACCCCTTGCTGCTGGATTTGCCATTGCAAACTGTTTCTGCCTTTGATATAGAACATTGCCAGCACCATTTGAAAAATCCAATTAATTGTGAGTGGCAGACACTGGAGTTCTCCTAAACCTCTGCATTCAAGTCCCGTCAAACATACCACATGAATAATTATGTCTATCCTTTCCTAACATCATATGCTACAGAAGTAGACTAATTACCCTCAGAAAACCTAAGATTTTTTAATATGGCTACTATATTAACACAGAGCAAAGATGTAAAACAAACTCCCAGCTGATACAGGGCATAGGATACCAGCTGAGAGAACGCTCCCGCGCTGCACTAGCAGAAACTTCATACAGGAATTATTAACAGACCTGACTTTCATAAAAATATAATGATGGAAGGCTGATATTCAGTTGAGTTATGAAGGGGAATTTTTTAATCCTAAATTCTCACTGGTGAAAAATACCTCCTACTCCTCTATAAGAGGAATATAATAGAGGAGTATAGATAGAATACAATCTTGCACTGAATTTCTTGATATAAGTATGGAGCAATCCCTGGATATAGGATTATCTTGCCGAAGAAACGTGTGTTTCATGCAACTGGCACGAGTCCATCAGATCAAAACCCTGAAATAATAATTAAAAAAAGTGTAGGTTCAAACACAGAGCTGAGTGTATTTCCTGAGCCTGCAACTGGCATACATTCCTTTCGCTTCCCTGACCTCAGAATAAAGTATGAGGCAATAAAATTCTGAGGGGAAGGGAAGTCAAATGTGAAAGCAGAGAATATGGAAGTCTCACCACCATGATGCAAAGCAAGAGAGAAAAATAAACCCAAACAAGACAGAGAACTGAAACAAAGACTGAAATGACAGTGGGAACAAAGTGCAGAGACAGAAGAAAAAAAGCTGTTAGAAATAATTAGGAGGAGCCCAAGAAGTAACCCAAGAAAACTAAAAAAGATACAGAAAGGGTCATTTTATAGCTAGTTAACTGCATCTGAAAGAAATTATAATATAACATCTCTCTTCTTCCAAGAAAAGTTGTAAGATTTTCTCCCCTTCTATTTGCTTAATTAAGAAATTCCTAAACTGCACTTTGAAAGTGTCAAACAGCACTGGATTTCATCCAATGGCCACTGCTGAGGAGGTGCAATTGTGAACTGAATAATTTAACAATTGTTTTGGTTTTCAAATTTGTGAGTCTCCTGCTAATCTTTTTGAAATTTTTATGTTTCTCTTTTTATTTACTACATTTAACAGATTAATTTCCATTGAGATGTTGGAAAACATTATTAAAAATCCTGAAAAGTTAAGCTATTATTTAACTAAATTGACAGCAAAATAAATACAGAAATAAGTCCTCCTCTCCGAAATATGGATAATGAGCCCTTCGTAAGTTAGATAGGATCCAGATACTAAAAAAACCCAAAAATCTAATAAAAACTTATGCTCCACTATACAAGGCAAATTCCAACTGAGGAAGCCATAAAGCGAAATCCATTAGACAGCAATTTGATATAAACTGTCTTGTACCTTATTTTGAAGGACATGACAAAATACTGTCAAGAAACAGAAACACGAGCTGAAATTGAGGTTATTTGATGTGACTGTTACAATTTTTGTATGACAAGATTTTGAATTTGAAAAAAAATTCCCTTAGGAGGTCTAATAAGCTGTTTACCCACAACTGGTGGCGTAGAAAGCAAATTTGACTATTATTTAGGGAAGTTTCAATGTCTCCTGTTGGTCATAATTCTTGTCACCAATAGACTAATGGTTCTGCAGAAGTCAAAGGATGCCACGGCACTGAGAACTACAAATGACTCGGGAAAGTAGCAAGCAGCTTAGAGGCCATAAGAACCATTGTTGTATATGATTGCTCAGCTGTAATTAACTGTGTGAGCAGCTTTCCTGCCTTTTGTCGTACATAGAAGTCAACTCCACCTATTCCTAAAGACTGTTCATGGTCAGCTACAACTCAGAAATGGTAGAAGAAGCTCTTCCTTACCATCTTGCAGCTGTTAATCTCCATGTCTCAACATCTCCTTATTTCTCTGTGGATGACTTATTCCAAGAGCAGAAGGAAACACCTGGGAAAAAGCTCATTTGTCCAGAAGGACCAGCATCCTCTAATTCAAGAGAAGATTTCTATTAAAAGTTGATGAAATATTAAATGATCTTGTGATTTAATGAACAGAAAGAAACCCAAGAACAATAAAATCCCTCTCACCTTGCCCCATAGGTTACCATTATAAAAAGCCCCCGAGGAGTTCCCTGTTCATTGCCCGTGTCACACTCAAGGCAAGTAGATGTATGGCTGAATCCCTCATGTTTATCAATAAATAAATTAGCCATATCAAAATTCTCAAGATTTATTTTTTCTAACATTGCTTTTTATGGGACTTGTCAGGCTCCTAACCTGTTCACCATAGCACTAAGACTTAATTTTAAATAGTTTTGGAGGCTTGAGGCTTTTACACATAATAATGAAAACATAGCTTGATATAATTAAAAAATGGCTTGAATTTTAACAAGCTGCTATCAATATCAATCTATCAATAAGAAACCACTGCAGTTAAGCTGCATAAAGATCAGAACATTCTTCAGTATATTGTCATGAATTGGGATAAGTTGGAATATGTCAAAGTACTATGATTTTTAAGGAAAAATGAAGATATGTGTTTGGAAACACTTAAACATTTAGTCCCAAAATTCTCAGTCAAAATAAACACTTTAGACATGTGACACCTTTCTGTGCTGAACAAAATCAAAACACACAATATGCATGAACTCCACCTTCTACGTCCTTTTTTTTCAGCCAATTTATTTCTTGATGAAGCAAAATGTCAGTTTACTACATAGCAGATATATCCTCCAGCCTGTTTGTAGTCAGGAATTTTGGGAGATTTCCTTTTTGAGACACAGATAACCTATTCACCCTTGCTTCTACGTGGCCTAATTTGCTCAGGGATAATTAGTTTATTCTTAAAGTTATTTCTATTTTATACAATTTTGTTGTCCTTATTAATGATATGAAGAAAGGCATAGATGAAATCCAAAGAACGATGACTTCACCAGGTTTTGCTTTGCTTGCTTTAACACCGAAGCGGTGGTTCCCCAAAAAGGTCATAATTATCACAGGGAAGTGCACTGATTTCCTGCCCGGTCCCCATCTGCTCCCAAGCTAACTTGAGGACAGATGCCCAAATCCAAAGCCCTGTGAAGTGTAAGAGAGGAGCTTCACCAGGAAACCCCCTGGGAATTGAAAGGCCAAGTCAAGTTGCGTCAGGGGAGGTTTAGGATGGATATTAGGAACAATTTCTTCACCAAAAGGGTTATCAAGCATTGGAACAGGCTGCCCAGGGAAGTGGTGGAGTCCCCATCCCTGGAGGGATTTAAAAGACATGTTGATGTCTTTTATCTCAGATGTGCTGAGGGACATGGGTTAGTGGTGGTTTGGGCAGTGTTAGGTTAATGGCTGAAGTTGATGATCTTAAAAGTCTTTTCCACGATTTTATGAAAACCTGTCAGTTCTTGGCTTCGGCTCCCCCTGGTGGGTAACACACACTCCAGAGAACAGCAACTACTGCTAAAGGTAACCACCAGGAAAAAAAAACCCAACAGGCAGGTTGCTATATTTTTCCTAAAATATACAGAAATATACCAGCTGAGTAAACCACATTATAACTGAGGGCTGAGCTTTAAGCTACAACTTGACACATCCGTCCCCAAAAGAGGAAGATGCAAGGTTCCTGCCAGAACTGAACTCCCTTCAAATTCAGAAAAGAAAAGAGACGGGGGTTTTGGCTCATGCAGAAATCTATTTTCAGCACCTAATGTAGATTAAAATAAAATAAGGAACTAGTTAAACACTACTCTTTTTGACAAGAACATTCACTTGGATTTCTGTTCTTGACTGATACTTTGAGACCTAAAGTTTGATGTTCTTTCTCAAAAACATTTTGTTTGCAGGATTCAAAAAATCTTAATTATTTCACAAACCTCATACCCCCAAGATTCTTGATTTGTTTCAAGGAGTTTAGTTCCAGTGGAAAAGAAAAATATGCTTTTAAATCTGTGATATCTTACCAACAAGCCATACATATGCACGCATTTACCAGCTGAAACAACTGAATATCAAAGTATATTTTATAGTTTATATTTTTGGGCTCAAGAACGACGATGATATGCACACTGTATTGCAGTATCCCAAATACATGGGCCCATATAATGGCAATTTATGATAATTATAATATCAAAATAAGCACCAGTAATGTCTGCACTACAAAACTACTGAAATTTTGGTTACCTCAGAATTAA
The DNA here is from genome assembly GCA_025769975.1 of Gallinago jamesoni. NCBI lineage: Eukaryota > Metazoa > Chordata > Aves > Charadriiformes > Scolopacidae > Gallinago > Gallinago jamesoni. The sequence continues at coordinate 73,093,902 of JAOQGH010000032.1, read as the reverse complement.
TTGAAATTCTAAGCAATGGATGAAATGCCCTAGAAACCTCTCCTAGGATTATTTTAATTAGTTCTCTCTCACCTTATGCCGCTTCAGATGTTTGCATCTTACGTTAAGTAACTAAGGTTTTTATGGGGTGAGGGGATTAAATGCAATTCATAGACAGTAGAGACTGACTTGTTTGTAGGCACGTAGGACTGGATCCTCCATGTGGTCTCTGCTGGTGAGTTAATCTGTGCATTCATGAATCCTCCTGCTTGTCTGTCATGGACTGGGGACAGAGCAGATTTGTATCAACCTACTTAAAACACTCATAGTTCTATGCTAAGATAATACATATTGAGCAAATCTCATATGTAGAAAGGCTGATTTTATATCAAGAAATTGTTCTCTGACATCAGACTGGCTAAAACTTTGGAGGATCTTTCTTTGCCCCTGCAGCAGCGAGAATGGTGTCCCTCAGGATCGTAGGGAGGGCTCCCTTAATAAGCTGGTGGTGTATTATTAAGACAAATCACACATCTACTTTTGAATCAATTGTTTTTGAGATAGATAAAAAAAAAAAAAAACACAAGGGGAAGAAAAAGCAAAGAGCTACTCTCAAAAAGAAAAAACCTCATCAGTTTTTACAGACAGGTGAGATATTCCAAGTTTTCTCCACCACAGTATGTTCTACTTAGCTTTGTGCTGACAAACATTAAATAAAATTCAGCTTGCTGCTGAACTCACAGAGCCAGACCCTGCTGAACACGCGCCAGAATTTCCTCATCCCTGCTGTAAACACTTCCCTTTTCCTCCTGACATGCAGCATTTCTGGGGAAAAACTTGGAACTGATCATTCTAGGTAAACAGGAGGGGAGAAAGCCCTTTGCTAAACATCTTTTGCTTTATTTACAAAACTACCAGCAGTCTTTCAAGTAAATAAATAACCCTTCCTGAACAGCAAACCCAAACACCATTATTTCATAAGGATGTTGGAAGCACACATGAAAGTTACCTAATATGCAAACTATGTTCTGAAACCAGCTGCCCTATCTACAAATCCTCCGTAAAATTGCAGAGCCAGGCCCTTTGTAAGTAGAGACAAAATATGCCACGAGTCTGTTTGTTCTACTTATTTATTACAGCAGTAACATGCTCACTTAAGTATTGCTTGTCCAACCACAAGACTCTGAGGAGTGCCAAACCTGGTGATGCCTCTAACTTATTCTGTTACTGAAGCTAACCTTTCTCCTTCTTGTAGGAAATAATGTATTTCTGAGCATTCCAGCTCAGCATTCTCTTCTCTTTGGGCTTCTAGTCTCACCTGTCTCGAGCAGCATTGTGGATGCTTCCTCCCTGAGAGCAAGCAGAGCAAACTCTTGAAAGATCTGGTGTAGTTTCTGGAAAGAACTCAACCATTTGCTCTTAGCTTGCTGCCTGTGTGCAGGATCAGCAGTGAAAATACCCCGGTAAAATGTGCTATGGAGATGAGTAAAAGACAAGCTGTGAGAACATTCTGGAAAATTAAGAAGCTGCTGTAATCATTGAACATGATTCAAGAACACTATAACTTCAGATCGGTGCAGCTACCAAATTGCAGATGGACAGATAGAGGTTTGAGTCTTATTAACTTCTCTATTTTAAATCCTATCTGTCTCAGCTGGGCCTCAGTTACTAAGGTGGGGATAAAATCTCATGTGCCTATTTGATGACAGTCTTATCAACATCATTAATAAAGATTACGGGGAAGTTCTCCTTCAAACGATACCTTTTAATGTTGCGTTTCATACTATAATGAGAAAAGCACTGCTGCTCATTTAAATAAAGATACTATTCATTTGTGGGATGTAATGTTGAAGGAAACTCTCCAGACTTAGCATTTCTTTCATGCAAACGCTTAGCAATAAAACTTACAGTGATAAAAGAAGCAAACTGCTTTCAGACTAATGAAGAATAAATTCATCTTCTTAATGGACTGAAAAGAAACCCACGTTTATTCCTTTACCAAACAACTTCTGAACAGAAGGAACTCGGCACTAACCTGGTTGGCTGTGGTTTGTAAATGCTTAAAACCAGATTTTCCTCCTGTCTGCACCACTGGTGAAGAAGCTGCAGCTCTTTGTCATGCTCAACGGCAGGTTTATGCTTGAGGAGTGAAGATGACACATTAAACAGATCCTCCTCATCTGAAATGTTTGAGTCTGATTCTCTCTCAGAGTCAATTCCAGTTACATCTTCTTTTGATGACTTGCCAGTTCCCCAAAAGCGTTGAGTAACACCTGCCTGACGATCATCCATCTGCGCTGCTTTTTTCACTCAGAACTGTCTCTTTTGATTCCCCAGGAGATGCAACACTTAACATTTTCCGCTTTTGTATTAATTCAGCTAGTTACACTCTTCCAATTATACCTTTAATTAATTCTAAGTTTTTCTTTCATAATATTCCTGGGATGATGGGATCATCAGGCTTTCACCCAACAAAAACCTGAAAGCGATGAAAAAAGGGAATACATCCAGAAAGGAGACAAATACAGCCCTGATTTACATACAGCACAAAAGCCAACCCAACAGGTTTCTTACAGTGTGTTTCAGTCAAGAATTCACTTCACCCTCCCTCCGTCTTTTGCATTCTAGGTTTACAATATGCCCTTTCTTTAGATAATAAAGCAATATGAATATTAGTTATTAGTATTATTATAAAAGATTTCTATTAATATTCATGTATATAAACAGGAACATCAAAAAAAAGTGGATCCACATTCATACAAGCTACTACAATTATCTTGTAGAATTTCACCTTTTTAACTTTCAGATTGATTGGTGACCAAGTGCAGGTAGCCTTTGTTGCCAGCACACACGTGGATTTCTTTCATCCCAGAGAAATAGGTGGTATATCTCCTCTCCTTCCATCAAATGAAGAGAGATGGAACTAGAGCTCATTAACAACGTGTTAGAATCTGCACCAACTTCTTTAACACAAATTTATTGACAGCAGTGCTTAATCACACTGACTGTAGCTATGCAGTCAACCCGAAATTATCCCTAAGTATTTTTATGTCACTAGTGCACTGCATGGAAAGAGACTCTGAAGTGGGCACTAATGCCACTCAGATCCACTCAATTTTATTAAAGCAAATTCATTTGCTTCTATTCTTGGTCATCCCGTTTCAAATGTCCACTTTTTTCCAGGTACAGTTTGGCTACTTTATTTACTTCTGCAAAGTGAAAACTTTCTTGCCTTTGCAGATTTAGGAGCAGACTGAAACTCAGGTTTTTATACTACTTCCCTACTAACAGGGACACTAGGAAGCAAAGCACTAAGCATCCGCCTGGGCACGGCCAGGGGGAGAAAGAAATACCTCAAAACCCCTCCAAAAAACCATGTAGTCAAAGAAAGAAAATCTTCCTATGCACTTTTCCATATAAACATCACACAGGCAGCTTTAATTTTGGCACAGTCTTACTTCTGAGTAAGACTGATTTCCTTCCTTTGAGTGGATTTGTAACTTTAGCACTATTTTAATCTAGGAAATAAATTTCTATACTACATCCTGTACTTTTATCATCCAAAGACATATGGCATGAGGAGAAAAAAAAAAAAACCACAACATAATCACATTGTATGCCAGTTAACTAAAACCTGGTAATATTCTAGAGCTGATCTTCAGAGAAAAACATGAAACTGATACTGTTGTGCGAATTTGTTAACAATCTGTAGAGGCTATGCACTTTTAGCAGAGCTTCTGCATTTTCCCTGTACTATTATAAAATTCCTCTCTTCAAGGTCAATTGAAGCACAGTTTTCTCTCTAAGTAGAGATGAAATGGTTCCCTACGGTGGAGACAGCAGCTCTTTAGATAGTAAATCTTTCTTCACTTTTGTTTTTCCTGCAGGAAATCATGAAGTGCGTTACTGACAGAGACACTTACTTGATTTAAAGTAAGACCCTGCTCTGAAGAGTGACTCCACACAAGGCTATGTTTATGTTTATCGCCTCTCAGTGACACTATAATTGTTTGAGAAGGAAAAGATTATCTTTTCTGGAATAGTATCTTCCAAACTCATCCTAGACTGACTTTTCCCTTTCACTGATCATTACCAGTAATAAAGATACTGCAGAATATGAATACTTAGAACACATACTACTGTAGGAACCACAGGCATGAACGCTCACAGTAGCAAGGGATAACTATGTAAAACTTTAAACTAGATGGACAAACTTTCAGTCTGACATAGGACACCGATATCTGGATATAAATTCTCGTGTAGTTCAGCCATTTGTAGTCACTCCTCACTTTGCTCTGAACCAAGAAGACAATCAGTTAATTCTTTCTTTCACCTACAGCAAATCTTCCAACCTGATTTTCCAGTGCCCAGCCAAGGTGTTTTGTCTTAACTTACTTGTGAGAGCACACCAGCCTTTCAGATGCTGCTTCCACGAGCACTCTGTGTAAGAGGATTTTTTTCCCCATCCACTGCCTCCTCCATTCCACCCAGAATTCTCACACTTCTGGTATTTCCTCTGGTGAATGAATGTTTCCTCCTCCTCTTCATTTTGTTGTTAACTACAAATGCTTAGGGTACTGTCCTATAAGCCACAAAACACAGTTAAAGGAAACAATTTTCAAAGGGGAACTATTTCTGGTTCAGACCAGTTCAATGACTTTCACAGCCTGAAATTCACAGTATAACCCAAAACTGCTTGTATTGCCTCAGAGGAAAGGAGTATAGCATCCTTACATTGGCCCTTCTGCCATGGGTCCTATATGAAGAAATGCTGAATTTTCTCCTACTGTTCTTTTTACCAAAATTTAATTGCTCATTGTAAGGGCATGCCTTATCTATCCACCCCATGTACAACCAGGGGAGGTTAGAATGGATATTATGAAAAATTTCTTTACTGAAAGTATTATCAAACACCGGAACAGGCTGCCCAGGGAAGTGGTGGAGTCCCCATCCCTGGAAGACATGTAGATGTGGTGCTGAGGGACATGGTTTAGTGGAGGATTTTGTAGTGCTGGGTTAACAATTGTACTCCATAATCTCAAAGGTTCCTTCCAACCAAAACAATTCTATGATTCTATAAAACCAGCTGCAGGGGTACTGCAGAGATGAGCAGCCTTGATTTCACCCCTCTACCCAACACACATATTGGCAGGCTGCATTATCCCCTGGGATTCGATACATGACAGTGCAATGGAGCATCTCTGGTCTTGGTACCAACAGCGCAGAATGAACTTTCATTTAGCATCACGCAAATACAACTAAAGACTCGTCTGAAGTTTCATCCAAAATAAAGTGTAAACTACCGATGTGATAGTGACAGCTCTTGTGCCCCTACTGTATTTTTTTTTCCTGTATTCTTCAAATACCCACATCAACAAGAGAAAGAGCTGGACAGATTTTTGAGAAGAGGTCCCTGTGTTCCAGAGGTATATTTTATAGCAAACCCTGCACACGTCCTAAGCTAATAGCTCCTGTAAGCTGAGGCTGGAAAGTGCACTGCCTAGCCATGTGCTCCAGAGCACCATAAGGACTGACAGAGAAAAAAATAATTTAAAGTTTCAGTTCAAAACCCCTAAACTTCATTTAAGCACTTGGCATTGCCACCTCGATTTTCTGCACCAAATTTGTCCCAAAGAAAGATTCGCTAAGACAAATTTGAAAAAAGGGAAAAAAGTAAGCTATGCTTGATTGGATGAGATTTCCAAGTGGTTATTGCAACAATGCTATAGATAAATAGTATTTTTTTTAAAAGTCATTTCTATTAATGCTTCAGTAAGGCAATTAGTATCCATGCAGCATGGAAAATGTTGTAAACCAATACATTCCTTTTTAATCATTCTGCATTTTGGACATTTGCTATTTTTACTTTACTGTTACCAGTATTGACACTTGTCTTCTCAGGCCAACCAAAGCTTCACTGCAAAACCCATGAATTCAAATAGATAGTGCAGCCCTGCAATCAAGAGACTCTTGCCCTACTGAAATAAAGCATAAACTACAGTTTTTCCACTGCCAATGTTTTTTTTTTACCTAAAAAGGTGGGTGATGGCGGTGTCTAGAATTCCCTCAGTAGTCCCGATTTCTATTTACAGTTGTGCCCTTCCTGATAACATAATAATTCTTGATAAAAGTCATTACATTTTCCCTCCCCTCAGCTGTCAGTGCTCAGGCCTCCCCATAAAATCAAAGACCTACATTCTTGAAATGACCCAGTTCCAAACATCATGCCATATGAGAAAGTGGTTTAACGACACAAATTACCTTTCAAAGCAAAGAACTGATACAACAGATCCCAATGCAAATTATTTCCCTTGAAAGTACACTTCCAAACAAACACGTTTGCTAACAAAACCAGAGGACATTTCTCAGGTATCTTCACGAGAGCATGTGGTTCATAGGCAGAATAGGAGCTGAAAAATTAGTCATTTCACAAGGTTAACAAGTTTGCAGTTGCACACAGCAACACTATAAAACCGAGAGATGTGTTCTTATTTGTCCTTCCCCCTCTCCTAACTAATCTATTCAGATAAATTGTCATGGCAACGTGATTTCTACACCAAGGATACTAGCAAAGACAAGTCAATTCCCCTCGGAGAGCCTGTGAATAGAAAAAGCCCTGCCAATCCCGATGCTGGCAAAGCCTGAAGCTAAATAAATGCCCTTCCTTCTTTTGGAAATAAAGAATTCTTTAAGAACTAATGGTATTTTCCTGATTGAGGAAGCACATATATTTACCAACTGTAACTCGAGTGTTTCAGGAAAAACTATAGCTTCTTGTTGGCTGACAGCAGCACAGACCGTATTTCTTCCAGATCTCCCCAGTCTCTCCAGAGGAGTGAAAAGCACAGAACACATTCAGGTTTTTTTCCTTCACTTGCAGTCACATTTCGTGTAAACTTCTTTCCTTTCTATAGGAAGACAAGCAGTAATTTTGCAATTTAAGAGAATTTAAGAGAACTGTACTAATGTAACACTGCATATAAGCTCTCATGACATAGGCAGTAGCATAAACCCTTCCACTCCATCAACTGAAGTCCTTATGGTGGCCACATTAACTACTCTGTACGGGCTACAGAAGCTCTTATCTCAGCACCACTGATGGGAGCATCCAACATCCCTCTCACAAAAACCTCCAGCGTGCACTCTTTGAAAGAGACAGTGGATTTGCCACGAGTACTGAACACAATGGATATGTTCCTATGACTCTCAGCAGATGGACTGACCCTCATATTAAGAGCAAACATTTACATGAATAACATGTAAACATATACCAAAAGAAGGAAGATACAGTTCTTCCATCAGTTTTTAAGAACGCTTTCTTTGTAATATAAGATCCTTTGCAAATTCAAACTTAGCTGTAGCAGGTAATACACAATTTAAAAATAAAAATAAAAAAACAAAAACCAAACAAAATAACCCACATACCACAGCAGATAAATAGGCATTTATTAAAGTTCATCTCAAAACAAACAAAAATTATAATGGACATTAAGGCATCTTGTATTCAGTAACTGTTTATATAGTAGATATGACTTCTCTTTCTGATACAAGAGAACAAATTAGGGAAAAAAAAAAAAAAAAAGTTCTCCCAACACCTTTGGCAGAATTCTGGCTTCTTCCCACTGTCCCACCGCTCAGTCAGCAAACCCCTCCAAGGAACACCCATTTCTCCAACGAAAGAGCTACAGAATCCCACCACTCACCGAGACACCTGCAAGAAAACACACTCCTCTCCCCACAGGCATCCATCCGACCTGCTGGAAAGATGCACGCTGGAGAAAGACTAACAGAGAATAAAGAAGACGTACTCCTGCTGTAACCACTCATTTGTGAGCAGACTAGAATAATTGGCCTTGCTTTCGCTAGTATTTACTGTTTCAGGCAGTGACTAGTGAAAACGGGACCACAGAGCTCTAGTCTGTACTGCAATGTAACCATTTTTATGTTCTCCTTCTACATTCATATTAGATAAACAAATGACAAAGGTCTTGTTTCCACGGAATAATTTATTTTGATGAATTATGCTGTCAAGTGACCAATCACTGTTATAGTGCTTTTTTTCTTCAGTTGGAATAAGAACATCAGGAAAAATTTACAGTATCATCGGGTTCACTATAACAGGATTTTACTACAGAGTAAAATATAAATTAATAAACACTGCAGATAGATAGCACTCTTCACTGCACCACATTGGCTCTCTATATCCTTTGTCACATTCTAACCTTCATTTAAGGCAAGTTTGTTGTGTTTCTTTTTTTTTTCCAAAGAAGACCACATAGTCTCTAGACAAACTTTTGTGACTAGGTTTGCGAGTTAGGAAATTGAGCTTTATAAAATGTTTACTTTGACAAATACGAAAGAGATAGATGGTGACCCAAAATTGCACTGTATTAAAAGGTGGAGTTTCCTTGTACCAAAGTCCTTTATTCATCATCTTTAGAACCAGTTTTGCTTAACTATAAAAGAGACACAAAAAGAAAGTATTCAAAGTTTAGACTGCCATTCCATTTATTAGGAAACAAGAACAACATTATCTCCATATTACATAGAAAATGTGTATATTTAGTTAATAATACAGACTGATTGTGCTACCGTACCAAGAGACTGCAGAACATCAATTACTTCTTAAGCTTGAACACTAAATAAGCTTATTTCCTAAATGTAAAAGTCGATTTAAAACCAAACCAAACTAAACCAAAAGCAACACAAAAGCCCAGAAAAACCTCAAAGTACTGTTTCTATTTAATTTAAAGACTCTGCCACCAGCCCTCCAAAATAAAAAAGATGAAGTATCTTTTGAAATGAGTATCTTTGAGATGAGAAAAAGTATCTCCATGCACCTCTGAGAGAATTCCCGTATAGAGATTTACACAATACAAAACCAGACATTAACTTACTATTTCACTTTTTAAAAAAACTAAATTACTCCTAAATGTAGCATGCCTACAGTGAAATCTATCTGGAAACCAAGACATCCACTACAAATAGCCACTTTTAACTCAGAAGGATCTGTCCCAAACCCCCATCACTGGAACTGGTGTTAGGTCCTACACTGAGAACTACTTACAGTTGTGTAAAATAAAAACAGTTTGCTTTCAAAACTGTCAAGCAGCTGCACTGATTTCCACTGAATCAGCAAAGACAAGAGGGTGAAAGAAATCAGTGCTGAGGCAGCAAGTAGAAAAGAATTATTCAACGGAAGAGCTGTAGCAGAGAATGCTCAGGCTTGTAGGAGACAGCAAGGTGTTCCCATTTGGAACAGCTCCCAGAGCACCACTAACTTGTTTTTACATCTTGGTGCCACATGAAGACAGAATATTTGCGGTGCATTTGGCTAGCAAAGCTCTCTCATCATAAAATTAAAACTCAATTGCTCAATAAATAAAAAAGAAATACTAACCCAACAAAGTTCAGAGAGGAATCAAAGTCCTTCTGATTCTAATAATCAGAAGAACTAAGCATTTTAGAGCCTTTGAGAAATATGTAAATTAGAATCCAAAATGAGCAATAGTTCTTACTATTTCTTTCAAATTTTTAATGTTAAAAAAAGATAACTTGAAAATACTTACATGCTGGATGCATACAGAAATGAATAAGACACCACAGTAAAATCCAAACAAAGTTAGGAAGAAAAGCAAGAACAAAAATTAGATTAGTTTTCTTCAGATATAAATCAAATTATTTTTAAAGTACATACATAGTATTTTTATAATTCTGCATATAATACAGTCATGTTACCTTAATTACGTCAACCCAGTTCCATCCTCGTGGAAGCTCCCCTTTGTTATCTGCAGAATAAGAAGGTTTTCTTTCAAACACACAAGCCAAGGGGAATCTTTATCTTTCTTTAAAACCAACACACAAAATTCTAAAGATCTAAAAACCTTAATTTCTCTGCTACAAAGCCATGAGGACGAAAATAGATATCAATGTCTTAAAAACATCTTCAAAGTAATTCTGTTTGAATAAAAACATTTCAGTCCATCTGACACTTAATTTAGAAGGCAACTCCAACATGAGCTGGGATAACCAGCAATGATGCATTCTGTTAAAGACCAAAATTTTAGGCAGCTTTTCCTTTATACGGCCAACATTTTATCTGCCAACTATAATTAGGTTAGGTAAACTATATATAGAAATTGCTACCACAGGGTATAACTTTTTGCTGCTATAGGACAGTATTATCCAGATCATTATTAAAAATTGAGGTTGAACACATAGAAGTCATCAGCAGGATTAGCTGAAATATTAAACGTTTTTCAATCAAAAGCCTGCCACATCATTGAAAGCATAAAGTATCTGCAAAAGCACCTGTATTTTGAGGATACAAACTAAATTAAATGCTTTATTTTGGGTTCAAATACTTTGATTTAGAAATTGTATTTTTAATAATGTGAGTTATTTACGAGGGTCCATCAACAAAGCACGTCTTCTGTTGAAAGTGAATTTTTAGAAGTCCCAAAAGCTCTCCTCCCACAAGTAATTTTGGAAAATTTCACTTTTGTCACAAACTGAAATGAAAAAATAAAACAAGACCAATGACATCTTGAAATCCTAACTCTATAAAAATTTGCTTTGACTAGAACTAACATCTCAGGCAAGAAGAATTCATCTAACACAAGTAAAACGGAAACAACTGATTAAGAGTAGTTAATCTTATAAACAAATGACTACTGATTTCAATGCTAGCAAGATATCACTGCTCTAAAATTTGGATTTTCATAGTGCTCAAACCAAACAATATTATAGTGGACAAACCTGTTTTATCAGCTAGTTTTCGTTTCTGGGTTTTGGATAAGTGCTCCTTTTTATCTTTTTTCTTACTTGCTGGTACATCAGGAGTTCCAATTGCAATACTATTGCTTACTGAAGTCTGAAGAGGATAAAAATGGTGGTTAATATTTCGCATATTAGTTCCACAGTGTGTGATTACTGAACGTGACATACTGAAATATCTTGACTGTCAGAAAGAAGCAATGCTGTCAGCAACCTGCAGCTTTTAATGAATGTAAAATCATTATTTTTGTTTTAAAAAACATGTGTTGGGGACTGGAATGATTCCCTTTCAGAGTTGCAAAGGGCACCTCTTACTCTTTTTAAATTTAGTCTGAAGGGATTCAGACTTCTCAACCATGGAAACCATTCCTCTTTTTCTCAGAGCAAATCTGCAGCATCACAAAGGCCAATAATGTCCTTACGCTGAAGCCACAAATAGACCCAGCCTGACTCATGCAACACCCTGGAGGTGCACTCAAGCAATCCTGTGCATCCCAGGAAGGTTGCAATAATTTGCACCCGAGCAGATGCCTTTCATCTCCGTTTCAGCTCTCTTTCTGCTCCAAGTCTCCTTTTTTATGTTACTTTGTGGGACAGAACTGCAGCCCATAGACATTCTGGGTATAACAGCAAAATAACAATTAAATATAACAATTCTGGCATCATACTCTGTGTGTCACTGTTTAGCCACTAACATGTGTACACACAACACAGCGATTTAACAACTTCAAGACAGAGCTATGAAGTATTTAAAGAGTTGTAATAACCATCTTTTACAGTTTTAAAAGCAAGCAATTAAAATCTGAATTTATCTACTTACCACAGTGTTAACAGGCTGATTTTCCATGAACAGCTCTTTATTATCTTTGGCATATTCAAAAAGTGTGTATGTCATTGCAGTTCCAAGATTTGCTTCAACTTCTACCATTAACTTATCCAATATACTTTGTTTAATAGCTGAAGATCTAAAAGAAACCATAAAACTCAACTATAATCTAGACAGATGAAGAAAAGCTTGTCAACCAAGAAGCCCCTCCCATGTAGAAGGCTAGACAGTGAAGCTGTCAGAAATACCTACATTGTGTTGTTGAAGAAAGCATCCATTGATATGACGGGTGCCGTTTGTGGATATGTTTCCGGCCAAGAAACTTCTATTAGAAAGGCTTTGGGATCTCCATTTTCACCTATCTGAAGGGAAAAGAAAAACTTTATTTTATAAATAAACAGTTTCCAGTCACTTATTAAGCATTACAGTGCCATATATGCACGTCTTCCACTTGTGTAAGGCTATTTAAATTCCTTAAGGTAAAAACTGTTTTTATAAAATTATCAGTTAGAAAATAAAGCTGTTATCTATAAAAAAGTATTAAATTTATTACATCAATATTAACTGCTATCCTGCAGTTTTCATCCTAGGAAAAGCAGAAGAAGATTCAGAGCTCTTTTTATGCGTTTTTTGGTGTTGTGCTTTGATTTTTTTTTGTTTGGGTTTGTTTGGGTTTTTTTAATCACTTGGTTTTAAAAGCTACTTTGTAGCTATTTACAAGCCAAATATAAGGACAGAAAAGATGAAATCTTCTTCCTCCCCCCTCCAGGCATCCAAGCTCGGAGCAATATAAAACCACAAACCAGCATTGAAATAAAGACAATGATAAACTGACCTAAGATAGCAAAAATAACAGTTAAGAATTGAAATATTTGCATCTCATCTCTACGTATATTTTATTTCACTATAAGAAAGAATGAGTAGTAAAAGATTTAAGAAGTCAGCAGAATGAGACTGGGATTAAAAAGCATAACATTAAAAAGGGCACACTTTAATGTAAATTATGCACATCAAACCAATTAAGAGAACCCAAATTACACATACAATCCTTGCAATTATGTTAAATTAAAGAAAATACACCTTTTGTTTTTTAAAGGTGCTACTAAAGGCATGCTATACAAACAGAAATAACCGCTTCGTACAAGGATTTGGAAGATGAGTGCAACAAAGTTGGTTAAATCTATATTCCAAAACCACATGAAAATTCTCCCTTATTTCCCTCATTTTAGAATAGTCAAAATCCAGTTTCACCAAATTATGTGGCGTAGCTAGAAAAAAAAGCTCCTAATCAAGGAAAGGCTACTGTACTTTGAAATTAAAAATAAAGGAAAAAAGTTGGTGGTTTTTTTAGTTACAGTGTCTGTTTCAGCAGAGTGGACTAACTGACATTCAGAAGTATCTGTTTTAGAGGTGAAACAAATAATAAATAAATCAATCAGGAATCTGCAACATTTATCAAGACATCACCTACAGTGTTGCAGCCCAGTTCCCACGGCTGCCAAGAAGGGAGCTGGTGGTACAGTTTACAGAGCTCTTCTCTCAGGAAAGCCCTGTCTGTGCACGGCGCAAATCCCTACACAGAGCTGTGTGTCCACACTCCTCTTTGCCAGTGCAAACTAAAAATGAGTACTCTTACTTGATTACAAAACAGCTGCTTTGAATGTAAGGTATGTGTGAGAAAAATGAGGCTCAGAAAAATAGCATACTAATTCTTTCGACCTTCTCATGCACATACTTGCACTACACTTTCTTATAATACAAATTCTTCTTCATGAGAACGATGCACGATCACCTTTGACGCTAAGTTTTACAGTATTTATGCTGAGTTCTAACTTTTGACAATTATTTTTCATCTAATAAAAATCAGCAATGACCAAAGCTAGTAAAATGTACAATGATACACTATAGACTTCTAGGCACATCACATTTGCTCTTTTGAGGAAATTAAATTCACTAATAACGGGCCTATCAGTGAAGGAAGGCTGCACTTACATGGATGGGATTCAAGTGCTATTAATTAAATTATCTCATTCCAATTACTGATGTTACTCTGAAGTTACTTGAGAAGTCATGGAAAGTTTATTTTAGATGCCTCCTTCTCACTAAGGGATATGGCATCATCAGAAGTTTCCCTTCTGTCTCATGGGTGCCTAAGTTTTCATGAGTAAAGTTCTCTGGCTGTCCTATGATCTGCCTCACTCCATGCCCAGAAGAACTTCCAGATCTTTCAATCTGAGAAAGCAGGCAAGAATTTCATGCCAGAATCTAGTCACATATCTTAAGCTCAGCACCCCCTGTATGTTTCTACTGAGCAGATCATATCAGTGCACAGGCCCAAAGCATTTTGTGGGTTTCCTCTTTAGAAGGTAGACAAGGCACATCAACTACCTCTGAAAAGCGACCAGAACGCTGTAACTGAGCAATAAGGGAGATTCAGAGCTTTACATATAAAAGTCTATATGTATATGGATATATATGTATATATAAGTGACATTTCTGACCAGCTAATTTAAGTATTACTCACTGTGCTGGCTCCTTCAGCCAGTTTGACAGTTCTAGCTACGCAGTACACAGACATGCAAGTAGGACACCTCGCTAAGGGACAATAAACCCATGCTGGGAGCAGGTTCCCAAAAACTATGCATTGTGCTATCAAGCACCATTGTACCAAAGATCCTGAAATGATTGCTTATGGAACAAGCCTTTTGTCATGGTTTCAGCTGGGATAGAGTTGACTTTCTTACTATCTGCTGGTGCAGTGCTGTGTTTTGGATTTGGGATGGGAAATAGTGTGACAGCACACTGTTATTTGTAATTCTTGTTAAGCTCTCAAAGCCCTTTCTCCTCCCCACACGACCCTGACAGGCACAGGCTGGGGTGCACAAGAAGTCGGGAGGTGACACAGCTTGGAGAGTTGACCCCAACTGACCACAGAGATATTCCACGCCATGGGACATCATGCTCAGTGTATAAAGCTGGGGGAAGAAGAAGGAAGTGGGGGACGTTGGGAGTGATGGTGTTTGTCTTCCCAAGTCACTGTTACCTGTGATGGAGATGGCTGAACACCATCCTGCCTATGGAAAGCAGGGAATAAATTCCTTGCCTTGCTTTGCTTGCATGTGCAGCTTTTGCTCTACCTACTAAACTGTCTTTATGTCAACCCACAAGGCTTTTCTCATTTTTACTCTTCTGATTCTTTCCCCCATCACAACTGGGGGCAGTGCGCAGGCGGCTGTATGGTCCTAGCTGCTGGCTGGGGTTAAACTACAAGACTTTTACTGCCCATCGAATACCCGTTTCTGCTACAAATACCCTGGTACCCTACAAGGCAGCAGAGGAACTTTGAGGGGAAGCCTGCGCCACAGCCAGCCACAGACCTTCACCTTGCCTTACCCTGTACTGGAAGGAAACGGGGCTAAGCTCCCTGAAGCACAGGTCTCCCTCGTAGATGGAACGCAGGGCTTCCAGCTCCATCTGCGGCAGGGAGCAGAGAAGGGGGGTTACCGACCCCAGCCCCAATCCCAAACTCCCACCCAACCCCGAAGCTGTGAAGAGCTCCCCCCCCGGGTTTCCCACCCTCCCCCTGGCCCCGCCGCCATCCACCTCCTTCTCCCTCCTCCTCCTCCTCCTTCCCTCCTGCTCCCCACCACCCGGGCCGACCCCCCTCCGAGGTCCCTCTCCCCACCGGGGCCGCCTCCCCAGCCTCCCAGGCCGGTTCCCCCTCATGGCCTCCCCACCAGCAGCGTCCCCCCAGTCTCCCGGGCCTGCTCCGCCTCACGACCTCCCCACCAGCAGCGTCCCCCCAGTCTCCCAGGCCTGCTCCGCCTCACGGCCTCCCCCCGCCTCACCTCCTGGTCCTCGTTGGCCGCCATGGCGCGCGGAGATCCCGCCCTTCCCCTCACGGCCGCCGGGGCGGGGCGGGGCGGCCCCGAGGGTGTCCCCCCCGGCCACACCTCCCCTGAGGGCAGCACGGGTCACCCGGCCGCTCGCTGCGATTGGTCCTCTCTTCCTCTCGTCACCTCCTCCCCGCCTTTCTATTGGCCCGCTCCTCTGGCCTCCCCTCTCTTCCTTCTTTACCTAACTGGCTCCTTCGCTAGTGACGAAACCGCAGGAACCCTCTCTGATTGGCCTGGTGGCGAAGAAGCGGCACCGATTGGTCGCTTCCACTGTCCGTCCCGCGCCGGCGCTCGCTTCCTGAGGTGGCGGCCCTCCCTCGGCCTGCCCGCCGATGCCTCCCGTGACTGGTGGCTGGTGCTGAGCCCCGGCAGTGACTGGCGCCCGGGGAGGAGGACGGGCCCAGCGCCCTGTCAGCGCCCGGCAGGACCGCGGGGAACTGCCGCAGCCCGGGGGCTGTGGGGAGGAGAAGCGGCCGGCCCGGTCCGTGGGGAGTTGCCGCAGCCGCGGAGGAGCGGCTGGCCCGAGCCGCGCTGAGGGCCGCCTGCCCCGCAGGCCGCCTCGCCCGGTGGCAGGATGACCCCGACGCAGTGGGACTTCCCGGTGGAGCTGTGTTGCCGGCCCATGGCCTTCGTCACCCTCACCGGCTTGGACGTGGTGTACAACGCCGTGCACCGGGCCGTCTGGGACGCCTTCTGCGCCAACCGAAGGGCCGACCGCGTCCCCATCTCCTTCAAAGTGCTGCCCGGCGACCACGAGTACCCCAAGTGCAGGACCAAGGTAGCCACCGGCCTGTGGCAGCTCGCCGGTTCCTCCCAAAGAGACCCGGGGGAAGGGGGGATGCGGGAGTCGGTGGTTCCCTGAGGGGAAGGGCGGTAGCAAGGGGCTGGGCTGGGCTGAGCTGGCTGGTTTACCGAACAGCCCTCAGAGCTCCGAAAATCTGATCTATATCAGCCCTTAACGCTCAGCCTGGCTTCTGCTGCCTCTGCCCCTGCTGCTGGAGGGGAAGTGGGGGAGAATAATTGTCAGGGCTAAGGGCTGAGGAGGCATGGGAAGCCAGGGAGCATTAGCTCTTAAGCCAGAAGCAGAGAAAGCCAACACGACCTGCGTTTTGAACTACTTGCTGTTTGTTTACTCAGCATTGAGCTGCCTGGTTTACTGAACAGCCCTTGCACTGCTTAATGCTCAGCCCGACTTCTGCTGTCTCTTCTGCTGTTGGAGGGGAAGCCGGGGAGCTTGAAGCCTGGGAGGAATTGTTAGGACTAAAGGTGTTGTGACAGAATGCTGTGGACACATAGAAAACCAGGGTGCCTTAGCTTGTAAGTCAGAGGCAGAAAGAGCCACTATGACTTGCTTCTTAAAGTGCTTGCTGTTCATTTACTCAAGCAGTAAGGCATGCTTGTAAAATTTGAGTTTCAGTGAAACCTAGAATCTGACTCTGGATAAACTAGATACTTGAAATTGGAGTATTTTGAAAAAAAAAAAAGTAAAGCTTTTAACTAAGTGACATGCAGCAGAAAGAGTATCTCTGCTCTACTTTCTGCTTTGCAGTGGCAGTTAAGAAGCAATGTCAATGGGTTTAAGCATTGGAAAACTATAAAATTCTGTGATGCTGGCAACCAACAATAATGCTAACTGAATTCTCCTAGATCTGCTTGAGAGCCCCCTTTTAAAATAAACCTAATTTTTCATGAAAGTGTGTGGAAACTTGCTTCTGAGCTTGACCTTTCTCTCCAGTCTACCTGGAATCTGCTGTTTTTAGTTGGCAATGTCTCAGGCCGCAGACCATGATGCCAGGGACTGAGGTGTGTGTCTTGCTTGATAGGAAGCAAAAGCTTGAGGGAAAGAATGTTAAAAGAAAGATGACAAAGTTATCCACAAGAGGCAAGAATGTAGAGACAATTCCGCTTCTGCTCTACTAAGAGGACAGTAAATAGATTTGGTAGGTTGCTTTAATAACCTCAATATTTTCAGAGGACGTCCTATGAATGGTATATTCCAAAAGGAATCCTGAAGACTGGTTGGATGAACAAACACCTGAATTTGGTTCCAGCACTTGTTGTGGTGTTCTATGAGCTAGACTGGGATGAGCCTCAATGGAAAGAAAAACAGTCGGAATGCGCCACTCGAGTTGAAATTGTCAGGTAGGGTTTTTTCACTTGGTGCAAAATGTGCTACAGGCTGATGGTAAATGTGAATTGCAGAATCCCTTTTGCATTCTATGATATTTATATATTTTATTTTTTTTCTTAGACACAAATTGAGGGGAATTTGAGCTTTGCTTTTTTATTTCTTTAATGGTTTATTTTTAGGAGTCATATAGGTAAAAACAGCCCCTGTAATTTTGTTTGCTAAACTCTGTACAACTACTTTGTCCCATCTGACCAAAGAAAAGAGCACAGTGTTCTGGGGATGATGCAGCATGCTGTTGTGTTTGGTTGTATTTCTTATATAGCATCCTTTCAGTGCTTCCATCTAGACTGAATTCTTTTTTATTTTTTCCCCTTGATTATTCATAAATAAGAAGTGAAACCTTGACACTGTGCTGTGTGTTGTTTTTTTTTTTATTATTTTAGGCAGAGTTTGCAGGGAAGAAACACGAAAGTTGCTGTGGTTCTGATCCAGAAAAAAACACCATTGCCTCCAGGTACTAGAAAACTCTGTGCACAGATCTCATTTTTCAGAAGACACGATGAACTGAGCTGACTATAGTTTGTCACAGTATCTGCAGTTCATAATATAATGTTATCTACATAGAATAAGTGCCTTGCAGCTGCAGGAAGGTGTACAGATGGAAAGAGTGCTCAGGATCCTGACCTTTCGATACTTTTATCCTTAACTTCTTCCTGTGAAGTCTGAGTCCATCTGATAATACACAGTATAAAAAAAAATTGGTTCTCTAGTGTACAACACGTGACATGCCTTCTTGTAAGCAAGTTGCATTTTACACCTTGTTTGTTATCAAGAAAAGCTATAGAAGCAATGAGAACTCTGAGGAAGGGTATTTGGTACCTATGGAAGCCTTTTAGGGTAACTTGGTCTTAATCAATAACATTTTGGAGTCAAGAGCAGCTGTGAAATGTGATGTGTTTTAACCTTATTTTTCTGTAGAGCTGCTGCTTCTGGACTAGCTGCATGCTTCCTAGTGCCTGGCAAACCATTTTTTGTCTTTGTTTTTTCTCTACCTGCTCTATATGTTTGTCTTTTTCTGGATGCTGTTGTATTTCTCGAGAC
Source organism: Gallinago jamesoni (assembly GCA_025769975.1). Classification (NCBI taxonomy): domain Eukaryota; kingdom Metazoa; phylum Chordata; class Aves; order Charadriiformes; family Scolopacidae; genus Gallinago; species Gallinago jamesoni. The sequence continues at coordinate 73,075,193 of JAOQGH010000032.1, read as the reverse complement.
ACAGGATATTTAATTCTGTGAGAGAGACGAAGAACTTACGTCGTACTTGTAGGTTATTGCTAACTAAGCTACTCCTGGAAGGTTTCTGCAATGTCTTCTGCTGGATGAAGCATGTAGTGATCTGAAAGAATGTGGTCTTAGTTTTACCTTGAATAGATTTTTCCATACCTCGTACTCATCAAGCTTTTAGAATTTGATTTTGCAGCACTGCATCCCGCTTACTTGTGCTTTTCTTGGCTTCACCAGGGGAAGATGTTATTGCATCGGAGAGGGCAGCGGCTTTGTGTAATGCTTGTGATCTTTCTGGAAAATCCCTCTTTGTACTTCCACACACTGATCACCTCGTTGGTTATATTATAAGGTAAGTGACTGTAAAACACTGTTTTGCACTGTTTGCTAACAGAGATGTTGGGAGAGTTGGTAGGTTGTGGTGCCTGCTACGTGGCACGCTTGTTGCAGACCAGCAGTGGATGTTTTATCTGCTCGCTTGAATTCTTTGAGTTGTTCTACAACCTGCCAAATTCTACATGGTTCCCCTTTCTCTGTGAGGCTGAGTAATGACTGTCAGATGTTGCTTTTGAAGAAACATCATGAGATTGTCCAACTTGAGGAAGGGAATGAGTTGGGCTGAGGCAAAGTGTGCTTTTTCTACCTCTACAGTGGTTTTGGCCCTGCTGTTTTCAAATAATTTTCCCTCCAAATGTTTTGTTAGGTATAACTCTGTATTAGCAGGTCTTTGCTTTGTTTTTTTTTCTCTCCACTTCCTGGCTGTATAGGTATCTCTCTCTTTATGCTCAGGGGCATTTAGCTGGTTGCAAATACTATGTCTTTGTCAAAGTATACTATGCCTTGGGAATATAGGGCTATATCATTAGGGATTAATAGCTCTTAATACACGTTTTTTAAAAAATGTTTGGGCATATGATCATGTCAGAATTCCTGGTATTAATCTTTTTGGTTTGATATTTTTATATTGAGATTTCATAGTAATAAAAGAGAATAATTTTTTTTTAACCCTTCAGACTGGCTTGTCTTTTCTTATATGGCCCCAATATGCTGCTAAAATAAGTATGATGGGTAGACTTCGTTTATCTTGTCTTCCTTTTGTGACTGGACTCATAGTGAACAGTTGTTGTCCATTGCTCTGCCTCAGTGTTTTCATTGCCACCCTCTCTCTGTGTGGCGAGCAAATCACGAGTTGTGGTCTGCCTGAATCAAAGTCTGCAGTGATCCCTTCTTGGCCAAATTGGAGGTCTGGTGCTTCATCCTTTATTTCCTGCAGTGTCAGTGCCGTTGAATATATTCCTACCCTGGATTTTGGTCTCATTCTGGTTGATATTACTGCTTATAATTGGATCGATGCTTCTTAGATCCTCCTCAGCCTTGTACCCATACAGGTAGCTGTTGATGTTTGGACAGGATGGTAAGACTTAGTCTGTGCCCTCATAATTTTTACTGCTGCTTTTTCCTTCCCACTCCTCCAGCAAATAAGATCCTGGACCTGTTCAGACTTATCCCAAGAGCCTCTGCAAACTTGCTTATTTTGACTGAAGCATCTCTCTATTTTCTGTTGCCCTATAAAATCCAGATAGCTTATCCTCAGACTTTTTCACGTTAAGTACTAGAGAATGTTGTATGAGAAATCAATATATAAACCTCCCTAAACCTACTTATTCTACTTTCGTGCTACTCCTATGTAAGGTTTTGTATGAAGAGTTTTTGTCTGCAGACTCCTGCCCCGTGTGGCAACTTAAAGAAGACTTCAGTAATACTTCAAGCTATTTTGCCAACCCTAACATAAGCATGATTAAAAGTAACTTATTCTGAAGAACTTAAAAATTTCCTTGTATGGGGGAGAAACTTAGTAAAACTTATGAGCAACTTTGTTGCAGGTTGGAAAATGCTTTCTATGAGCACGCACAGACTTACTATTATACAGAGATACGAAGAGTTAAATCTCATAAGGAGTTCTTGAACAAAACCACTCATCAGGTAATGTTTCCCTATTTTTGAAATACTGTGCAAGTTATATTGCATGTTAAAACATGAAAATAAGGGGATTTTTGTTGCTTAAACTTTTCCCCCCTTCCAACTTGAGATGCCTTCCTTCAGTATAGGAAGTAAATCTGGTTTCATTTTCTGCAACCTAAACTTTGATTGGTTTTGTTCTTACATTTATTTGTCTTCCTCGTATCTTCCTTAGAGGAGAAGCCTATAGGAAGAGCCAGAGCTTGAAAATTAAGTTCTCTGATTTAAAATAAAAATAAAAAAATTAAATTTTCTATATGTGGGAAGTGCTTCCCTTAGAAGCTCAGAACTTAAACTTGCCCTTGATTTGTCTTTTAGCTTTTGCTTTTCAAATTGTTAAACATCTGTCAGACTTGCAATGTTTTGTTGCAATTGCCAGCTTCCTTCTCTTGGAAGCAACAGTTGACCCTGGTGTAGAGGTTTTGGGGGTGTTACAGAGCTTTTGCCCTTTTCCAGGTGAAAAGGTGGGAATAGATTAAATCTGTTGAAAGATCACTGCTGCGTCAGGGTGGCAGAGAGAACATTTAGGAAACAGTTGCATGGTCAGTTTTTCAAGGCAACTGCTACATTATGTAAACCTCTGGAATTATCACCTCTATCTGCTTTGTAGGTAACAGGTATGTTTGGATGTTTGTGAGTGATGTGCACTATGTTTTGCAGCTTTTATTTGTTAGACACCAGTTCAAAATAGCATTCTTCAGTGAGCTGAAGCAGGATACGCAGAACGCTCTCAAGTAAGACTCCCTTAATCTTTCCTCACCCTCTCTACCCCAAATTCCAGCTAAGCCATAGACTATGATAAATATTTTCCTGAATGCAAAATTATTTAAACATGTATGTAAAGGGTGAGCTCTCCAGTGTGAAGAACGGTCTTATTGGAAGGCTGTCTTCTGCTGTCAGCAATTCTGTTTTTAAGTCTTATTATCATGTATGATTTAACTCTGATTTAAGTATTCCTCTTCAGGAATTACAGGACTGCCTATAATCTTGTGCATGAATTGAGGGCTCATGAAACAAACATGCTGGAAATCAAGACCATGGCAGGATTTATAAACTACAAGGTAACAAGTGTACTTTTAATCTTTCACAACCTTCACTTACAAATAAAAAATAAAAAAAAAAAAATTGATGGATCTTTAATGTATAAATACTTAGAAGTTCAATTTTATATTGCCTTTAAGGAGATGGATTAGAAACAGTTATCAGTGGCACGCCAGTTACACTGAGACTTGAAAAGACTTCTGAATTTCACACACAAAAAAAAGATCCTTAGCTAAAGTTTGAGAGTATCTTGAAGGACTGGAGTTCGTTTGAGATGCAGTCATCTGAAAGACTAGATTTTCTTTAACTCTCACTCGGTGCAGGGGGAATGAAAACAAGGGCTGCTTGTTCCTTGAATATTTTTTGTTGCAGAGCTTAAGTCAGTCTAGTTCAGTTACTGCTTGTTAGGAGGAGGCAAGTAACTCTTTAAGAATCAGACCATACTTTGGTGTTTTGGAGGCTTCTAGGTAAAACAAAACTATCCCACCATTTATAGCAATCCTGGGGTTGGACTCCATCAAATTCCATTTGCGGACCGCAGGCTTCAAAGACAATGATCTTCTTAGTGGCTCTCCAATTCTTTCTTGAATTTGGCCTCGAGGGACTCTCCCATTGATGACTTGGGGGAGAAGGGGAAGAAAAATAACGTTAGATGAAACAGGGGACCATGGTTTCAGGTGTTGTACATCGTGGTTTACATCTGTCTTTCCTCCCTCTGTTTTCTATGCTATTTGAGCTCTTCAAGAAAGATGTAAAATTAGTTTGGGATTTTGTGAATGTCATTTTTGGTTGTGGTTTGGTTTGTTGTGTGTTTTTATTGGTTTTTGTTGTGTTTTTTTTTTTAAAGCTAATCCTTAGCAGCTTAACACAGTTGTCCTTTTTTTCTTTTTCTCTTACTTTGGTTTCTTCTAGATCTGTCGCCTCTGTTTTCAGCATAATACTCCACTGGATGCAATTGCTCAGTTCAGGAAACACATTGACTTGTGCAAGAAAAAAATAGGAAGTGCAGAACTGGCTTTTGAGCATGCTGCCTGGATGTCTAAACAGTAGGTTTTTGCTTAATAATGTTTCTGATTTAGCTCTTGTATAGCCTTCTGAAGTTCACTGTTCTACTTGACTAGGCAAGATACAAATTCTGAGCTCTTTGTCTAAGAAGGAGATACCATTTTTTGCGATCTAGTGTATGCTGCTATTCTGTTTTGCATTGACTGGTTTGTGTAACCTTGGCTTGTGTAACCTTGGCTATGAATTTTTTTAAATAGATTTCAAGCTTTTGGTGACTTGTTTGATGAGGCGATTAAGCTGGGATTGACAGCAATTCAAACGCAGAATCCAGGTTTCTATTATCAGCAGGCAGCCTACTACGCACAGGAACGGAAACAACTAGCAAGTATGCTTTGTAACCATGATGTAAGTTGGGAGGGGAGAAAAGGCTTTGCGAGTAACCTAATAGTAAACTAATTAGTGCTTTAGTCTCAAATGGTAGGGGAATAATCTGTAGTATATGTAAATGAAACATAAGGAAAGGATTATGTGTTTTTTCTGATGCTTATTAACACTACAAGTATTTGTTTTGTATCAGAAAAGTTACTTCAGAACACATGAATTAGTGTTTATTTAATTACAAAAAACTTTGATGTTTTTAAAATACTTACTACAAAAATACTGTGTTTTCTACATTTCTGGATACTTGAAAACTTACTGTTTTGTTCTGGGGGTATATTTCTCTCTACACACACTGTATTTGGTGACCTACAGGCAGCAGAGAAACAACCATTAGTATTAGTGTATATGTAGAGGGATGGTGGTGGCTGTTGTTCTGGGGGTTTTTGGCTTTTCTTGATACTTGTCTGGCAGAAAGGGTTGCATAGGAAATTGATCTCTGCAGTCAATTAACCATATATGCTAATTATTTGTAGCTATTCTCCACCTGACGTATCCTAGTTATTTAAAAATTGGTGTTCCTATTGGTGCTGTTATTTGTTATTTTTGGATTAACTTGTTAGAAACTAGTTTTAAAAAGGATTACCCAGTTGGTCTTTTAACAGTATTTGAGACGAAAGGAGGTGAATGAAGTGGGATCTCAGATTGAATGGGCAATATTTAAATGTTTGCTTTTCCTAAAGTACTATTTTTATACAGGTGACCCGAAAGGTTTTATGTTTTAAAGCAAATTTCTTCTTTTATGTGTATTGGAGCATCAAATCACTTTTAATGTTTTAAAATGAAACATGAACCCTTTTTTTTTTTTTTATGACTATATTTGCTGAATTTACAGTCCTCTGTGATATATCCCACTCCGGATCCCCTGGAAACACAAACTGGAGTCCTTGACTTCTATGGGCAGCGACCATGGCGGCAGGGAATATTAAGTACGTTTCTGTGTCTTGTATCTATGGAATTCAGACAAAATTCTCTAGCTGCTGATCCTGCCAGCTCAATTAATGGGAATCGGCATGTAATCCTCTTTTAAAGACTTCATTTCATTCACTGTAAATATAGTACTGTCTAACCTCTCTTATCTTCAAGTCTTACTGTTTTAAAATTAGTTAAAATCTACTGCCAGGGTTAAAGAGTTTAAGATGAAAAGAAACTTCACCTGTTATAATATATTTAGGTGATTTTTTTGGTTCCAGCAAGAGTTCATAGTCTTTTAAAGCCTTATACAACTCCTTGCATGTTGGCGTTCTCTACTGCTAGAGAAACATAAGCTTGAATCCTTACTTGAGATCAGATAGGAAAACAGCTACAAATTTGTCTTAACATATGCACTTAAATGTTAATAGATGCAGTCTGAAGACTAGATTTTCTTACTGTAGTTTGCTATTTTTGGGTAGCTTCGGATAACTTTTTTTTCAACAAAAGGCAAGATAGTTTTTTCCAGAAGTTCCCTTCTAGAACACGAAGGATGGATGAGTTCTTAAAGTGCTAGGAAAACCCGTTTCCTAGGCAAAAGAATGTTTAAGAGTTTGTGTGCTTGAGTTGGAGCTTGCACTGCATATAGCTCACCACATAAAGAGTTCCCTTTGGGTCTGGACAAAATACCAATTTCATGAATGTCATGGATTTTTCATTGTGTTATGCAGGCTTTGATCTTTCTGATCCTGAAAAGGAGAAGTTGGGGATTTTAGCCCTACAGCTGAAGGAGAAAAATGTCCTTCACTCGGTAAGTTTTATTGTACAAAAAAAATAAATCTGTTTTCTAACAATATCCTAATGTTTGCATATATAATGATATCAGTAATATTTTTTTCTGTTAGGAGCTAATAATTGCTTTGTTGAGTAATGCTGTCGCGCAGTTCAAGAAATACAAATGTCCAAGAATGAAAAGTCATTTGAGTGAGTATAGATAATCAGATGCCTATTTTTAAATTCATTTTGCAGAGACTTTCAGTATTGATCTGATAAGTTTTTTTTTTTTCTATTAGTGGTTCAGATGGGAGAAGAATATTACTATGCTAAAGATTATACCAAAGCTTTGAAGTGAGTACCACCCATGATTGCTTCTTTCACACGCTGTTCTTTTAAGACCCCATGTCATATTGCTATGCAGTCATGTTGGAAGCTCATCTAAGATGCTCCTAGTACCTGGATTGGATTGAAGCACAAGGTTTGGAGTCCAGGAGCTCCACTTATACCAAAAAAAGATACAATCAATCAGTAGAGTAGACTTTCTGCTGTAAGCTGTTGTGGGGATTTGACTTACTGGGCAAATATTATTTATTTCTACCGCACTGATTCAATTCTGTCTCTCTCCCAGAAGTGATTTATAAAGCTTGCCTGCTACTGCAATGAGAATATAGTTATATTTAATTACAGACTTTGTAGTTATAAATATGGAAATGTAGCTGAATTTCGTTTCTGTTTATATACCAGGGAGTTAACAAAAGGAGTTATCTTTGTTGGTGCATTTTTCTGCTATTAATGACAAGAGAGCTAGGAAAGCTTGGTGCTGAGGTACAGCTACCATCTTTTCTGAAGCACGTGTCTTATGCATTTCATTTCTTAACCTTGTATTTTTAAGGAAAAACAGTCAAGGTCATGTTAAGTAAGAGTCCCATAATGTTTTCATTAATTAGGTTTCAAAGATCTCATGTTGTAAAGGGAGTATGTTTGAGGAAGGAGAGATGTGTTTATTGCTGTTACTGGCTGACTGGAAGCTATATGAAGGAGAAGATAGACTAGGATAAGCAGGTCAACTTTGTATCAAGCCTAATTTTTATATGAAGAAGTATTTCTTATTTATGTTTAGGTTTTTCTGAAGTAGGCAAAAACTCCTCTCTTGAATGGTTGAAAAGAGTTTTTTAAAAATTCACCTTCCTGCTTCGCAAGTAATATCAGAAATTGCTCAGTATTAAAACAATATTAAGGTGCGTAGTTTTGCCTGATAAAGATCGATGCATGTGTTTTTTGAAACCTTGATCTTTGAAACCCTTGGAGGGAGCAGGGGATAGGAAGTAGGAGAGAAAAGAAACATCTCAGCTTAAGGAACATTAAAATTCTTCAATTTGGAGGGGATTTTTTTGTGGGGTTTTGGTTTGTTTTTCTTAAAATGTAGCCCTTACTCAATAGTAAAGTGTATTTTTAATGTAATGCTGGACTAAGACTCTTCTGTCCAATTGGTGTTTTTCTAGTTCTTTATGTGAAGGCAAGTGACAGGAAAAAGGCTAAAAATTGTTCTAGCCTGAAATAGAAAATTCATGAAATAAATGTGTTTCAATAATTTCATGCTGTTTTCAATAAATCATGGACATATGTGAACAGTAGACTTGAATCTAGCATTTATGTTAGCAAAGGTGAATTTTATATTAATGATACCAAATAAATGTGAGCGTCTGAAAAATATTGGTATAACTTGTTTTTCTCTCCATTTTACTGTGTTGCAGGCTCTTGGATTATGTTATGTGTGAATATCGCAGCGAAGGATGGTGGACTCTTCTCACTTCCATATTGACAACAGCTCTGAAATGTTCATATCTGATGGCCCAGCTGAAAGACTATATAACGTACTCTTTAGAGCTACTGGGTAGAGGTATTCTTTTAAGAAATACACTCAGCCTACACAGAAAAATTATAGTGCGTGTATTTGGATGTCTGACAAATCCCTGCCAGACACAGAGCTTACGGTACTTCAGATGATTTGCCTACAAAATCACTGTATACCTGTACTGAATTTTTGCTGCCTTGTCTCAGTTGAATTTTCTTGCTCTTCTATTATAAAATTCATTGTGTTCAAATAGACAGTGTCAGGATATCCAAGACACAGAGCTTTGTTTGGCACTGTTCAAATAAAGTAACGTAAATTTCCTGAGCTTTGGCATATGGGAAGAACTGATACCACTGTTGGAGTAGGTGTGAGTGAAAATGGGTTTGCAGCTTCTGTTAGCTGGCCAGGCTATTCTGTATTAAAGAATAGCCAATGAGCCAAACCCACTTTTTCTCATCTTCAAGAGAAGAGTGCTTTTTTTTAATTAGTCCTTTTTTCCTTCCTGTCTCCATCTCTAGTTGTGGCTTCTAATATTATCTGAGCTGACCCCTTTCCGCGTTCCGTACTTTTCTACTGTTTCTTCTATTTCTAAACATAGATAACAAGAGGATACTGGCATTATTCTCCTTGGGTTTTCCTCAAAAAAATTACAAAATGCTTAAGCAAGCAAAGAATATTTTACTTGTTTCCAGTTGGAGTAAGAGGAAACACTTAAAATGGGGGAATTCCTGAAAACTGGATGAATCCTTTGTTACTGCTAGATGTTTGTTGGAATATTTTCCCCAGAATGTGTTTTTTGAAAGATGCAATCTGAAAGAAAGATTTACTTTTAAGTTTTTAAAAAAAAAATAAGAGGACTTGCTTCTGTCTTGTGATCTTTGTTTTTGTTCTATTTGCCAGCATCTGCTCTTAAAGAAGATCAGAAATCTCGAATAGAAAAAAATCTGATAAAAGTTCTAATGGTAAGTGGCAAAACTCTTTAAAAAAAAAAAAAAAAACAAACTTTTAAGAGTGGTCACTGTTTGGTAAACTTCTTTTATTGTTATTTGTAATCTTCTATCTGGATACAGAATGAAAGCCCTGATCCTGAACCTGATTGTGATGCTGCTGCTGTGAAAGCATCACAGAAATTGTGGGCTGACCGTGTTTCCTTGGCAGGCAGCAATGTTTTTACAATAGAGGTCCAAGATTTTATACCATTTGGTAAGTAAGAAAGCAAACTTACACCAGATAATAAATTTTAATGTGGTTATATCTTGAAAATAACTAATTAGGAAAACACATGCAGTATGTATTAAAGCCAGCAGCACAGAATCTTGTTTCAGCACTGCTCTGTTCTTTATCTAAATCATTAAGATAAGAAATCATGAGAGAAGTCAACAATCTCTTCTTTCCATATCCAAATTGGGGATAAGAGTCCCTTGCTTCTTGAGAAACTTCTGCCGCTCTGGCGTGCTTAGAAGTAGGATTCTGAGGAAAGAGGGCAGAATATATGCAAAGTAGTGTTCTCCATAGAAAGGGGGCATGAGGGAGCATTCCCTACAAAAGAATGTATCTAAGTGTACAGGATTTTTTTTCCTGCTTGACGTCTGCCTTTCCTCTCCTCTTCAAAGGTTTAAGCCAAGTACGGAAAAGTGGCTTTCTGTGATAGTACTAATACCCAAATTTATCCCATTTACATACAAACCAAAATTTTAAGAGTATCCACAGAACAATCCTTACCACAATTGTTTCGAGAGTGTGCTTCTTGCATTTAATGTTGTAGTTTGTGTTTAACACCTACTACTTGTTGTTTCTTTTTTTTTTCTGTTTCTTTTTTTATAATTTTTAACTCCAGTGCAGTGCAAAGCAAAATTTCTTGCTCCTAGTTTTCACGTTGATGTTCCTGTGCAGTTTGATGTATACCTCAGAGCTGATTGTCCTCATCCTATCAGGTTTTCTAAGCTCTGCATCAGTTTCAATAATCAGGTAACCGTCTTCTCTCTATCTCTGACCTAGTGATGGAAGTCTGTAAGACTAGAATAATATCTATTAGTGGGTTTAAATATTCAAAAACTCAAAAGTTCTTTTCCAAAAAATTATGTTAATACTGAAGTTGAAAAGGTGGGGGTTTTTGCATTATTTATCACTTTTGACGAGTATGTCAAAAACTCCCAAATGAGTTTGATTTGGGAGACAAACAAACCTACCATATGTTTGTCTTTCTATGAAGTTCTCTAAAGTTTCAGAAGGATCATTTTAAAGTCTTATTTCTCTTTATGTTCTTACCCATTACATTAACGTAACTTCATGTATGTTGTGTCAAAGAACCATATTAGATTTCACAAGTGATTACAAATTTAATAGTGTGAAAAGTAACAAGAGCCCATATAGTTTGATCCAGTAACACAGAGCCTTAATACTTGCTATTTTACCGTTACTCTCTAAAGATGTTTTAAGCCTGGATTTATCACCTTTTTTCCCCACTCCTCCATTGCAGGATTACAACCAATACTGTGTGGTAGAAGAAGCCTATCAAAAAAGTGATATTCTAGAACAGTCATCGCAAGGAACCATGTGCTTAGTCCCCGGCAAAACCAGAAAGTTCACTTTCAAATTTGTTGCAAAAACTGAAGATGTAGGGAAGAAGATTGAGGTTTGTCAGGTTTATGTTTTTCCTGCTGATGGTGACAAAGAACTCAAAGCTACAAAGCTGGCTCTAAGCTGGCACCAGTTAATAATGTCACTGCAGTTCCAAATGTTTGAATTCTTGAAACTAAGTACTAAAAAAGAGAGTAAAAGTTATGCTGGCAATGCCAAAACTAAAAAATTAGCACAGAAACCTAAGTGTTGCTTCAAGTTTGGTTTGTTTTTTAAAATACATGCAATGCAGTAGGAAAAAAGAGGGATTGTATAGAACTATGGGAGGGCAAGAAACTACAAAATACTGCACTGCACACATGAGCATGGATACTTTTCCCACTGCTGTCTCATTTAAATGAAATCCTGGAGCAGCGAGGTGTCCTCAGTCTGCAAACCTGCCAGAAGCTTTTTGGCGATACACATCTTTGTTGTGCCTGTCTATGTAGGAAGATGAAGTTAATGATTTAAATCATTGTCTGTCAGATCACCTCTGTGGATTTGGTCCTGGGGAGCGAATCTGGCCGATGCGTGATCCTGAACTGGCGTGGAGGAGGTGGAGATGCTGCTTCATCTCAAGAAGCCTTGCAGGCAGCGCGTTCCTTCAGGCGAAGACCTAAGCTGCCAGATAATGAAGTGCACTGGGACAGTTTGACTATTCAGGCAAGCACTATGTGAGTAAGAACTTTGAAAATACATATGGTCTATCATTGTGAGTCTGTTGTGAAGTCCTGATCACTCTGCCTAAAAGAAGAAAAACTTGTTGGGACTTCTTTAATATGAGCTTTTTAATATATCTTTGCTCAGCTGGGGATAAGATACCTACTCTCTTAATTCTTTCTGATTTTTCAGGCTCCAGAAGCACAGAAAAAGCTTGACTTTGATCTCTGAGCATACTTTATGAGTGTGCTTTGGTTCTGCCCTTCACCTAATTTTGCTAAGCAGACTTTTCCCAGGTTTTTGTGCAAACTGGGAAGTGTTCTTGTTCTCTTACAAAAGCGCAAACAAAGAATCCCTAAGAAACTGTATTGGAAAGTAATTATTAATAAACAGTCTAAGGCTAATTTAGATGTATTCAAAAGAATAAAATCTGATTGCTGTTGGGGCATGTGTGCTTTATTCTTCTTTTCTGGCAGAACATCTGAACCACTCATGCTTATTACTGGGGTTCCAAACTTGTTCCCATCAAGCTGCTTTTCAGGAATCTTGCATCTCCTAGCTGAATAGGCCACTAATTGTCAGAACTTAAACAATAGGCTGTTTTAATCTCCTTTAAACTAGGCTTAAAAACTTGTTATTAAAGAAACATATAATAACTGAGTCTTTTCTCTTACAGGATTATTTCTAGAGTGCCAAACATTTCTGTTCAGCTCCGTCATGAGCCCCCTGCCCTGACTAATGAGATGTATTGTTTGATTGTGACAGTCCAGTCACACGAGGAGACAGTGGCCAAAGATGTTAAACTCACAGCAGGTTTAAAGCCAGGTATTTGGGGTTATTTTGTTTCAATTCAGCAATCTCTTAATTGACTCCTTGTTCGTGATGCAATGCAGAGAAGTGCAGTAAATGGCTCTCCAGTGGTAATTAAGGGCCAAACTAAAGTGAAGGTTGGGAATGATGAAATATAGTGGTAAGAACAAGAGGCAACAAACTTACTCAGGGTTATCTTAACCGCTGCTTCTCAGTGGTGCTTATGTGGGTATTTTCAAAAGATAAGTCTTCACAAGCTTGAAAGAAAACATGGAAACTTTTGTGTTCCTTCCTAACCTAAAGAGACAGATCTTTTTCTTGTTGAGATGAAAGCATTAGACACTGCTAGATAAATGTTTTCTAAGTATAGTCTTCGTGGGTTTTCTCCACCACCCAATCCTGCCTTTTTTTTCCCCCTGCCCTGGACAATGTGTTTTGAAAACCACTTGAAATCTGGGAAGTGGCAGAGAACTGAGGCAGTATTCCTTCAAATTAAAAAGAAAAAGTGCAAATATTGTATATCTAAGTCCTAGTTAAATGTATGTAGTTATCGCTGATGGTTTTCAATGTGTGAAGTTCAAATGTTATACTTGCTACACTTATTTATAGCAATTATCCTAAAACGCAAAAATATTTTTAGAATGCAATATGTGCTGTGTGCTCTAAAACAGAACCACATTTCCTATATGTTTTTACAGTTCACTGAAGTCAGCGGATTGTTCTTTAAGCTTCTTTAATTGGATGTTTGGGCTTGGCTCCTAAAGCAATGTTTAATAATCAGTCTTGATTTATTTATTTATTTTCACCCCCCTTGATCTTGACTCTTAACATGTGATATGCAAGGCCAATGTGGGCTTGCTGATTATTAAAAGAACAATTGAAATTTGACATTTCATTTATAGAGAAGGTGATGTATTTTCCACAGTTGCAACTCTTTGGCAAGACATGGCTTGTTTTGCTTTGAAAATTATCCCACATGATTGCAGTAACGCCATTATTCTAGTCAACCTCTAACTGAAGAATGGTGTCATTTAGCATCTATACATTTGTTTTTACAAATTTTCAACACATTTGGAAAGCTGGTTTTAAAAAGATGGAAAATCATTAAGCCGTGCTCTTAAAAACATAGAATCACAGAACAGTGAAACCTCCTTTTTACTTCATATAGAGTACCAAGAACAACTTGGATCACGTAATCGTATTGTGTTTTGTATACGGTAGGGAGCATCCAGATATGATTTCTGATTTTTGTGATTATTTCTTTTCCTGCCCTAAACAGATAAAACAAAAACCTTGCGTGACGTTATCCCTCCAAGTTAGAAATCTTAGCGTTGTCAAATCTATCCTATGCTGGTACTTCTGAATGCTTCCCTCAACCAACGTTAATTCCTCATGTATCGCTTTTTGAAATAAATATCTTATTATTTTTAGTTATTGCTTTCATGTGTTAGTGATGTAAGCCTGTGGGGACATGAAGACTGTTTTTAATCCTAGGGCAAGATGCCAACCTGACTCAAAAAACTCAAGTGACTCTTCATGGAACAGACGCGTGTGATGAGTCCTTTCCTGCTCTGCTTCCTGATATCCCTGTAGGAGACTTACAACCAGGGGAAAAGGTGAAGCCTTAAAACCTTCTTTCTATATCACGCTTAACAAAATGGGCATCAACTCATAAAAGACTCTCATAGAAGGCCCTGTGTTTACTTTCAGATATATGAACTGATAATACTTATGGCATATTTTACCTATTGCTTATTTGTAGTTTAGTATTTCTTTAGCTAGATACCTTATTCCCAAAATTTAGAAAAAATGGGTATATTCTGGGATTGATGATACAGCTAGGAGATAAGATATAAGGAGGATAACGTCAATGGTTAATTAAATACACTGCCTAATGGACAGCAGGTAATAGTCAGCAAGCATGATTCAGCATGGTAGAGGATCAAATATGTGGGTGTTGCATCAAACTGAAATTGTGACTAGTAAATCAGAAGTTGGATGTATCATATATCACACAGTAATGGTTCTTTTCTTGTTCTGTTAAGTAATGGGTGAGCATCAGTAGCGAAGCGACTGGGGCTGTGCTACTCTGATTAAAATCATTCACTGCATGATTAAGTTCATGCACTATAGGAGATTCTTTATGGTCAAAAAAATCCATTCTACTGTTGCACTCTTGAACTAAGTAAGATTAATGAGTTCTGGGCAGCTCTAGGCCTAATTAACGTACCTTTTGCATAGCTTGTCTCATACTACCTCTTTTATTTTGCAGTTGGAAAAACCAATATACATCCGTTGTGGAACAGTTGGTGCAAGAATGTTTCTGGTTTACGTTTCTTACTTAATCAACACTATTGTTGAGGGGAAAGAAATCCTCTGCAAATGTCACCGGGTAAGATTTAAAGATGCACCAGTTGCTGGAAATACATTCATGAAATGCAAGAAACTTTCTGAATCTAAAGGCTGTAATTCCACGTCTCTTAGAAGCCTTTCTAGTAGAAAAAATGCTAATCAGCAGCATGGTAGCCCAATTTAGGGTGAGCAGTTTCATAAATGTAATTAGAAAAAGAGTTTTCCATATTTCTTCTTAAATATCTTAGATACATTCTGCCCTAGGGAGGACTTGGTTAAATTGATGATTAAAAGGAACTTTACATTAGTAACCTTTGATATCAATAGCCATGTCTGAAACTGAATATAACTTTTTTTCTCCTTTCTGCCCTGATTGTTACCTATACAGGATGAAACTGTAACCATAGAAACTGTATTTCCTTTCGATGTTGCTGTCAAATTTGTCTCCACAAAGGTAGGTGTTTGAAAAGCTGTTGGTATCTTGGAATCCCACCACTTTCAATAGTCACACCCTGGTTTAGTGCAGAAATAGCCAAATCTTGTGTCTGTCTTGACAGTTGGAGCACTTGGACAGAGTATTTGCAGATATACCATTTTTACTGATGACAGATATCCTGAGTGCTTCTCCTTGGCCTCTCACTATTGTCACCAGCCAGCTACGGCTGTCACCTTCCATGACTCCAGTGGATCAACTGGAATCGTACGTGGAGAACGGTAAGTTTTCTTAGATTATGTCTCTGTCAGGTGGATACTCTGCCTAAGTTGGGAGTCAGAAAGGGGGACATTTTAAACAGCATTTGCTTATCAAACTCTAAAAAGAAGAAAGCTCCTTAATACTGTAGTTGCTTGTCAGAACACAACGAAATCAAAAAATGTAATTCTAATTCACTAGATCAAGTAAATAGACTTGAATTATAGATGCTAACCATGCATAGCTGCTAAAATAGCATAGATGCTAAAATTCTAAATATAACAGACATAAGGGAAAGCACCTGGAAGTGCTTCTGATACACAACTTCTATGATATCCATATGAAAAGATACTCAGTATTTCCTGTGTTTGTGGGCTTACATATAGTTTCTGGAATGCAAACACTTTACCACATGATAGAGGCAGCATCCAAAGGCTGAAGTGATCCATGTCCACA
Source organism: Gallinago jamesoni (assembly GCA_025769975.1). Classification (NCBI taxonomy): domain Eukaryota; kingdom Metazoa; phylum Chordata; class Aves; order Charadriiformes; family Scolopacidae; genus Gallinago; species Gallinago jamesoni. Next base: position 73,059,549 of record JAOQGH010000032.1, on the reverse strand, counting down.
ACTGCAGTCAGGATACTAAGAAATGTGAAGCCAGACAGGGTAGGCTATAAAGAACAGTTAAAACCAAGCATCTTTTTTTTTAATACTAACACAGTTTAATAACTTATTATTTAAATGTAAAAATAAATAAATAAATGTACAGATCTCAACTTTTAAGAGTGCAGTATGTTAGCTTTAAAGTCAAATACATGGAATACTTAGCAGTAGAGTTGATCCAAAATCTTCCAACAAAACGTTGTCTTTACATTTGCAGAGTCAGAGAGAGGAAAATGTGTGTATTTTATTGAAACTTGAAATAAAATGAGGCAGTCTGGATGGGCTGCCTGATTGCAGGGCCACTGTCCACTCATGTAATCAAGGGCTTGCAAGAGTCTAGTTCCTCTGTAGATTCAAGGGTTACCTGGCAAAAAACAATTATTTCCCAGGTCCTTTAGCCTTCAAACAATGAAATTTTGTCTTCAACTCTGGCACCTTGCTAACTGCCAGGAGGTTCAGATACCAGCTATTCAGCTGTCCACCTTTTGGTTGATTCCTCCCCCTCTTTGTAAAACTTAATAAAGATTAATGATTAATTTTGCATGACTGAAACATCTAGCTTCATAGTAATTTTTTTTAAATAACTCTAAGTGAAAACGTACTTTATTTTAGTTCATTCAAGTGGAGAAAGAAAAAAAAAAGTGCAAACTCAAAGCCACTACATTTTTCTTGTGTTCCCTTTTCCCCACCTCTCGTTTGGGTGGGAGAGGAGAAATGCCTGTGTTCATTTGCATTTTAAAACACGAGAGGCATCTTATGCTGATGTCTTGGAAATTGTTGGGGGAAAAGTGCAGAATTTGAGCTGATGTGTTTTTGGGGTTGGTTTTTTTTTTGTATGTGTGTATGAACTCTAAATTTGCAATGACTTGTTCTATGTGTACATGAAAGACCTCATAGTGCTGCCCAGAAAGCAAACTGTGGACATATTTTTATATGTCATCCTTTCACATACTAGGATACTTCACGATCTATTGAATCTATACGTTACATAGGTATAATTTGCAAAGCACTTCAAAGGCCTTTCTGGCTGAACGCTTGTTGTTTGTGTCATAGTGGATTTTTAGGCTTGGTGGCTTCTGCAGGAACAATTATGCTTTGATTTTTAAACCAAATCTTGCTGATAGTTGTTTTACAGACAGGTGAGAGTGCCAGCGAGTGCTTTTGCCTCCGATGTCCTCCTGTTACTAATGCTACTGGGGTGGCAACTGGATATTACCTCATATCCTGGAAGAGGTAACTGTCTCTTGGCCTGGGTGGGGAGAGGAAATAAGTTGGTTTTGTTTTGGGGATGGTGGTGAGTTGGATTTTTTTTTTTTTGGGGGGGTAGCTTTTTTGGTTTTGGATATTCCTGTGGCAAGCACTGTCTAGACTTTAGACCTTACTAATTACTGCTGAGCTTGTTAGATTTTTTTTTAATAAATGTGTATTTCACTTGAGAGAAATATATAGTTATGGTTTTAACATTCCACGAAGCTTTTTTTTGTAAGATCTGTCAGTTACAGAGCTGTTGTATCACCTTCCACTCCCTGTTCTCTCCGGCCGTGAAATGCTTCACTTTAGAAGCCAGGTTAAAGGAATAATTTTGCGATACTAGAAACAAACTTTTTAAAAGGGAAAATTAACTGTTTTCCCACCCTAGATTGTGGATTTATGTATTCACTCAGTTTTTGAAGACAAATGTTGAGCTATATTTTTTTTTCTAGTTTGCCTTATTTACTTTTAGAGCTATTTAGTGTTCTTACTTGACTTTTACTATTTTATCTCCGTGCTATGGCACTTCTTTTGCTCACTTCAAACAATCTGATTTGGATTTTTCCTTTCTGCCACTGAAATGGCTGTAATTTTAGTTTAGTCACATATAAGGGATGCTCTTTTGGTGTACTCCCTTGATACTTTATATTGTATAATTCAGTGTGGTCTGTGTTGGACTTTTTCCTGCAGAAGCTCACCTGTGGAGAGTGTGCCTGTTGTTAGTACAGTCATCACGCTACCACACGTGATTGTAGAGAGCATCCCCCTCCACGTCAATGCAGGTAACGTTGATTTGGCAGCACACGTGTCCCCATTAGAATTTTAAGACCCTCTGTGGTTTTACAGCATCCAGACCTTACAATTACTGCAGCAAAAGACAGAAAACTGGTGCTGGATGTTATGGAACTAGTGAAAGAAACTGTACCATTGCTTAAACTGCCCCAAGCTTTGCCCCTCTTTCCCTGCTTCACTCAAGGGAGAAGCTGGAAGGGAATTTACAAAATTGTGTTCTCTTAAAAGCTCTCAATGTATCGACCTGTGTTATGTGGCAGCACAGAGGCCAGAGCTACCTCTGCAGATGCTGCCTTCCCGGGAGGTTTCTCTGGATGCCTATGGCAAGAATTATTCCATCCACCCACACCCTGGCTGCATCCCAGGAAAGAAACAGCCTGGAGAATTGGAGCTGCTTGCGGGCAGGGGAACTGTTTCTCTTCTAGCACTTCACCTGCACGAGAGCAGAGGGCAGGTGGAGAGCTCACTGAACGTGCAGAATTCCTATGTGTTCCGCAGTTTGGTTTCATTTATACTGAGTTTCTTCCGCCATCCTTTCCTGTTATATTTTGAAGGAGCTTTCTGGCAGTATCTGAAAAGGTTTAGGTTTTTGGTAAGCTGAAAATGACTTCCCATTCCTGGACAATGTTAGCAGTTGGGGGTTTTGTAACTAGATGTTGAAGAAAATTTATTGAAAAGTTATAATGAATTTATGTTCTGTTCTTCAATCTTTTTGTTTGAAAAATCTTGTCAGAAATGTTTTAGATGCTTAATTATTGTATCTTCTTTTTTCTTCAAACTTTTCACTGCTCTTTGCCATGGACTTATTTTTTTTATGTATGGAACTTTAAAATGTATTTTGTATTTTGAGATTATTTACTTTCTTTCCAAAGATCTGCCATCATTTGGTCGAGTCCGAGAATCCCTACCTGTCAGGTACCACCTGCAAAATAAGACCAACTTAGTCCAGGATGTGGAGGTGTCAGTGGAACCCAGTGATGCCTTCATGTTCTCTGGCCTTAAACAGGTACGAAATCATCATAGAATTATAGAATTTTCTGGGACCTTTCAGATTGTCTAGTCCAACCATCAATCTAACTCTGATTTAAAAAAATAAATAAATAACTGAACCATGTCAGTAAGCACTATGTCTCATCTCCTCATCCTGCTGTCTTATCTGGTAGTGAAAAATACATTACTGAGATGTACATTGGTGTGCAGAGAGGACAAACTCAGTGTGTGTTAGATGTTTACAGAAGGTAAACTCTGGAAGAGCACATGGATGCAAGCTCCATTTATAGAAGGGCTAAATGGAAGCCTGAATAGGAGCTGTGTGTCGTGTTGTTTATGGGTAACATGGTGTTTGAGTAGACAAGAATAGGAAACTAGAATAGGAAAATAAGTTCATTCTTTCCAGCTTCAGAAAGCAAACAGTGTATAAACAGACAGTGAGCAGAGGACTGCTTTTGGTTGCAGAACTTATCTGTGTTTATGACATGCTATTTTTTGTTTTCTTTTTTGAAGATCCGATTAAGAATCCTCCCTGGCACGCAGCAGGAAATGTTATATAACTTCTATCCTCTGATGGCTGGATATCAGCAGTTGCCATCTCTTCACGTGAACCTGCTGCGCTTCCCAAACTTCACGAATCAGCTGCTCCGACGGTTCATACCGACGCACATTTTTGTAAAGGTAAGATGCTGAGAAAATGTCTCTTATTTAAAGGTTCCCTGTGGGGCTGCTCGGTTTTGGGGGAAAATGCCACCCCAGCTCTGTTTAAAGCTGGGTGTTCCCAAGCAGACTAAAAGGGCTAGATCGTAACAAAGCTGTTTGCTTTGAAAAGTCCTGGTGGTGTCAACCAAAATCCTTAAGAAACCTGTTTAAGTCCCACAGGTGTTTGGTTACAATTAGATGAACCAGCTGAATGTTCCCCTGTTATTCAATGTTTTCCTCTGTTAAATGAATTTTAAAGTTGTCTATATTTTGAGTACAATGGAGATAGATGTAATGAAATCCTTTAATGCCATAATTCATAGCACTCCTGGAAAAAAAAATTGTTTCAGCAACCCTTATGTCTAGGTTCTGAAATACTGTAGCATCCCACACCTCCCTGAATAACTCCTAAAAACACATCCTCTCAGTGAATCACTCATTCTAGATTTTTTTTTTTCTGAAGTGGTACAACTCTGAAGACAGTTCAGTCGTGTCATGAAAAACACATCACAGGCTGCTTTTGACTTTAAGAATCATTCAAATCCACTTGCCCAAAACAATGCTTTCTCATTCCACTGCTGTTGTCTCCAGAATATTGTATTTACTTTTCAGTCAGACTTTTAGTAAGCAGGGAGCCTGAAAAGTTTCTTTGTATGACTTGGGATGGACATGTTCAGACATCTGTAATTCTGTTTCCAGGAAACGGGCTTGGCGTGCTTTCAGTTTCATTTTAGCCCAAAGAGGCAGAATTTACCTTTTTTTCATATGCTGTCAGTCAGTGGCGCTTCTGGATTAGTTGTCGAGGTGTTCTCCTAAGTCAACACAAAAGGCTTTTTTCCTCAAAAGCATGGTGTTCTCAACGCTTCTGAGAAATCTCTCAGCCTTCAGAATTCTTTGCTTTTGCTTTGGAGTTGTCAGGACCCCCAAAAGCCTTATTGTAAGGATGCCTTTTTTTAAAACTTTTTCCTTGCACTTGCCTGTCTCTAGTGATTCTGCTTAAAGTTCCTCCAAGAAACTGTGAGTCTCATTCCTGTTTCATGCATCAAGAATTATCAACTCTTCATAAATACTTGGAACCCTGGTCAGCCAGGCTTTGTGCTAAGCTGATGCCCAAATGTGCATGGAGATGCTCTTGGCACTTCACGGGGCAGTTGAGTGAGGAGCTCAGGCCTCTGCCAAATGCTCACTGGGCCAAACTGGCATCCCAGTTGGATGTCCTCTGTGTTTGTGGTTCAGTCGGAAACCCTTAGGAGTAAGGACAGCCTTATGCCATGTGTGGGATCAATGTATTGTAAAGTGACTTTCATAATAGCCTTGGTCTTTTGCCTTTTGGTTTCTATTTCGTTCTTGTTTGGTTTTTTTTAATTCTGTCTTTATTTTTCTTAAAGCCTCAGGGTCGTCAAGCAGACGATAACTCGATTGCAGCTGCGTAACTCCGAGACCTGAAGCTCTGCACTTAAAGAAAATGGGATGTTGCACAGATGATGTAAAGCTTACTTTGGAAACACGGCTTTGATCAAACCATAAGAATTACGTTTTATTCTTAAATTACAACTGCTCTAGCAGAACTAATCTTTTAAAACTAGTCTCCCATAGGCTTTCTTTAAGGAATAAATGTATGAGGAAAACTTGGTGCTTTATTTAACAGGAACGTTCTTTTGAAGTTAACTTTGAATGTCAAACTCTTACAAGTGTTATTAAGGCATATTAAATGTCTTGAGTATTTAAGTGAAGAAATGCTAATTCATTTGACCAAATCCAAAGGACGTAGTTTTTCATAATTAACAGCGAGTTGAAGCGCAAAAGTTTGTACTTACTATTGGAGTTCATTTACAACACTGAAAATGATCATCTTTTGGGGCAGTTTGTTCTGTGCCACTTGTGTTGAGGGCAGAACACGGTGTGCAGCAGCAGCAGCACAGTAAACTACAAAGGGTTACAGTGAACTGTTGGAATTGAGCAGCTTATTATGTCTTTAAAACCTTAAATCTAAAAGGCACTATCTACTGGGTAAGCCATGCATCTGAATTTGAATTCAGCTGCCAGTCTCGTGAATGGGGAGATTCGTTCATAACAGCTGGGCTATCCAACCTGAAGCTGATATGGTTTTTGGATTATTTTTACACACGCAGCTTCCAGATTAAAGATACGGCTCCTGCTGTGTGCATTAGAAAAAATGGACATCCCACTGTTGTACAGCTCCAGGTGAACTGGTGTTTAAAATACAGTAAATCGTGTGTGTGTGTATATATATATATATTAAGAAAAAACCTCAAACAACAAACAAAAGCATTGTGAAAACTTCAGTTTAACTTTCTAAATAATTACATTTTGATTGCTTGGGAAATATCTTATTTATTGTCAAAGTGAAGTTCTAATAAACAGCTTGTAACAGAGTACTTCTGAAACTGTGTCCTTAATTGCATGGTTTTCCCAGCCGTTGTTTCATAGCTCTGGTCTGTCTTGTGGGCTGATACATTCATTTATGGCACAAAAGTCCAAAACAACAGCTGTAATAGTTGAAGAAAAGCATTAGAGAAGGAGGTAGACATTCTTTACCAGTGAGAGGACCATGGGCTAATTAGCAGTCCTGAAAAAAAATATGCGTATACTGCTTTCCCATGGCATGCAGATGTAGTTATATGATTTTAAATTTTTTTTTCAGTTTATAGAGGAGGAAAAGAAGACAAACTGACACAGCATGCTGGGGAGAACAAATGAAACCTCCCTTATTCTTTGCTTAAATATCATGAACTAAGTGGCAGCTATGGAACAGGTATTTTATTTCTTTTTTTTTTTTGAGTGGAAAAATTTATTTAATTTCCAGGTATTATATTGTTTCCCTTTTAAGCAGCCACTCAGATTATAGCAACTCTGGCACCTCTGCTACTTCTTAAAAAGACATGTTGATGCAAGTGGTGTGTTTGGTGGAGAACTGGGGTGCCTTTTTTCTGTCCCCCTTAAAACAGTCAAGCAGCAAAACAGTGACTTGTATTCCTCTGAGAAAGGGGAGGGCATGAAGTGCTTTTGTGGTTACAATGGTATTAAAGTGTAAATAGCTTTCTACTCAAAATGGTGAGGAGCTGTATAAAAATAATATAGAAGTACAGAAACGCAAACTTACCTCACACCACAGGGGGGGGAAATTACTTGCTTCTTTGCTGTAGTTGTAATTTCTGTAATTTGAATAATTTCTATTCTTTTTTTCCATTCACAAAGAGAATTTTTTCTTGGTTTGTGTGATCTTATTGTAGCTGTAAACACTACAAAGCAAAGGGTTTTGTCCTAGTTGCCCATAAAGTGCTAGGCACACCTTTTATGCTCTGTAAATGACTGATGTGAAGGAAAAACATACAGGAACCACCTTGTTAAAAATGCTTGAGAAGTGATTAATGATGACTATCTGCTTGACTCATAGGACTCTAACACTGAGGGGAATGTTTGTGATTCATAACCCAAATCCCTTTGGAAGTCTGGAGGAGATAAAAAAGGGCACGTGTATTTCAGTCTAAGTGCAGGGTTTTTTTTACCATTTACTGTATTTTGATGAGCACCATTCAAACTGCGATGTATACTATTTGAATGTAGTCTGGTTTAATTGGAACTAATTAAGCATCAAAGAAAAAGTACTTATAGACTGGTTTAAAAATAGCTTTCGGGGGGGGAAGTTTGAGATCAACATGTTCAGACCGTGGCTGAGCACTGGCAATATCATTTCCTCCCCTTTTCTGCTACCAAGTGGTTGAGAGAGGACGAACATGTCCCATCACTGCGGATCTTCTGGCCTATGGCAAAGTCTGGAGCAAAGAAAAGTACTCTGTCCCTTCTTCTTTGCTTCTGACCAATGAACTCTGCTTATGAAAAGTTCAGAAAAAGTGAAGGATGAAAAGAAAGACTTTAATTCCTGATCAATTTTTTAGTCTTGAACAACGTCTTCTCAGGTTGTTGGTTTTGGAAGTTCTACCAGCTTCCTTCTTGCATGTCCTAATGAATGAGGTGCTTCTCTCTGCCTTTGCTTGGGCAATTGGAAGTCTCTAGGTAAGAATACTTCTGCTGGGACTCTCCTTTAGGTTTGAGGTTGCCGTGTGTAGAGTAGAAAGAAGAAAAAACTCTCAGAAGCACCTCATTCCTTAAACCTGCTCTAATTCCTCAGCTGAGAAGCTACCTCAAGGAGAGCAGCAGTGAACCTAGGTATCTGACCCCAGCCTATCTTCCCAGTTCTTCTCCAGGGGTGCTTTCTATAAGAGACTGATAGGGCTGAGAGTAGTGACCCCTGCCTAGTAGGTTTGTCCCATCATCCCACCACACTGGGCTGTAAAATCGTTCCTAACATTTCTTACCTCACCAGGAACATGGTGGTTGAATAGCTGTAAAGTGCTGCTGGAAGCGAGTTGTGTAGTCAATAAAAATTAGGATCTCTCCCAATTAGCTTCAAGAAGGTTCAGAAAATAAGCTTATATCATGTGTAAGATAATTTTAGAGGATTGTCTCTTTAGAGCTCTCCATGAGGATGGATCTGTGTATTAATAAAACTAGTTAAGGCAAAAAATAGTTTCAACTGTGGTGAGGTTTCTGCTAAAGTAAAACAGACTTTATTTCTTTTTTTTTTTTTTAATTGAGGGATTAACAAACCTAGTGGAAGTAGTAGGTGCCACCTGGGACCTGTTTAATCCTGCTGGATTTAAGGGTGAGTGTGCTGGGCTACACCTCTGTGTGCTCTGAAAAAAAAAAAAGCAGAGAGAGAACTTCAGATACAGACTGGGCAAAACTTATCCCAGCTGTTCTGCTCCACTTCTCTGCTATCGGCGATCTCTCTCCACCAGCAAGGATGCTATCTGTGCAGAACGTGACTGATTGACCTTGCCTTTGCTGGTGGAGGGGGTTTGGCAGGAAGGAGTGATGTCCCCACTTCTCAAGGAGGTCACTCGAAGCTTTCCCACTGGCTCACTTGCCTGTGCAGGGAGGTGCTTGCTTCCAGAGATCCTTGTGACCTTCTGGTTGATCTCCCTTGTGTTATTGTATTTCCCACTGTGTTTGTTTGTGTTTGTTGTTTTTTTTCTCCTCAAAACGTTCTGCAAGTTTTCTCTAGAATGAGCCCTGAATTTTTGCAATTAGTCAGGGAACTAATCGGTCTGCTGCCTTTCCTGGACCCCAGAGCTCTATGGCTGAGATGTCCTTTGGCCCGTTGCACTCTGACCATTCTATGATTCTTGGCCCTGGCTGAGCCAGGGTGTAAATATTTTGACTTGATCCCATCAGCTTTACGACTCGAGAAGGCAGGTTGCTTGCAGTAAAGCTCCAGAGCAGAGTTCAAACAGCCAGCATTTGTTGATCTCCTCATATGGAGAAATTAATAAAACATCCAATTAATTTGCCTAGAAATGGGACAGCAATGGCAAGCTAAGATTCACCACGATGATTTGCGTTACAGTCACAAACGTGTAGCTTAATCATGGCTGTACATCTCTTTCCTCCTAGAAAATGCTCTGCTCTCTCCCTGTCATCGATAGCTCATAGCTGAGAGTGGTTTTAAGTAATGCTGGTTTTCTCCCAGCACTGAAATCCCAGGGAAGTCCCACATTTCATCCCAGCACAAAGAGCATCGTGCCAGATTTCCCAGGTGCAAATGGGCATCAGTGGAGCAACATCAGGTTCCTCCTGAAAAGAGCACGGCCTCTTAGGGACCACCTAACAGACCCAGTAAATAGAAAAATACTTCTGTTAAATTACCTCATGGACTTGGTAGTACCTGGCTAGGAGAGATAAGGGCATTCCTCTCTCACTACCTAAAATCTCCTTCACCCACTTCATTAATCGTTCTTATCAGTGTCCCCTCCGCTCCTGGGCTATGGTTGTGTTTGAACTAAAAACCTCTCAACTCCAAATCCACTCCGAGTGATGAGTATCTTCAAGGTCATAAATTAACATTGGCAATCACTGCATTACCTACATGCAAGTCTTCAGTGGAGGAGCCGTGACCCTGAGAGAGAGAGACTTTTTAAAAATATAACTTTTGTCTGGCCTCTCTGCAACTTCCTAGCTAGGTAAACATCTTATAATTTTGTAGCAAATAGAGAAAAATTACTGTTTTCCTTGTTACAAAAAGGCTGTTAGTTCAAGACTGGACTAAAATATCTCTTATTTTTCTCTTTAACTTGCTAACGTTGTCCCACAGAAAAAAACATCATATGGAAAACTAAACAGTAAGCTTAATATTTTCAAGTGCATTTCTAATTTTCTTCCCTCTCTGATTACCATATATGTTTTGGTATTTATTACAGCTCTTTGCTCTGTCACTTGTGGACTATTTTGAGAGCGCACAGCTCTTACAACCAAGGGGAATCTGTTACTGACAATGTATGTCCGGGCACCAAGCTTCTAGGAGATGTTAAGGTGCAATTCCCTGATGTCAGTAAAAAACACAAAGGATGTGTCTATGTAGATATATGGAGAATTATGGAATGGTTTGTCTTGGAAGGGACCTTTAAGATCATTGAGTTCAACCCCCCTGCCCTGGGCAGGGACACCTCCCACCAGACCAGGTTGTTCCAAGCCCCATCCAGCCTGGCCTTGAATCCCTCCAGTGATGGGGCAGCCACAGCTTCTCTGGGCAACCTGGGCCAGGGCCTTTCCCCCCTCACAGGAAAGAATTTCTTCCTGAGATCTCATCTAAATTTCCCCTCTTTCAGTTTAAAATCATTGCTCCTTGTCCTATGGCTCCACTACCTGATAGGAGTTTATTGTCCTATCCCCAATAGGATGTTGTTGTAAAGTAAGAGCAGTAAAATCTTTATAAATGGTGGGTAAAGGACTGGATTTGTTGAAAGATTAATGCAGTGCCAAGGGAAAAGCTGAAGGCTGAGGGCTGCAGTGGCTGATCAGTGTGAAAGAAAGACCCAATGGCCATGGCAAGGGACTCCTCCAAGTGGAGGAGTAAGGACCCAGGCTATGAAGTCCTGCTGCCCAATTTGGGGCCTGAAGAAGTCTTTCTTTGGCCCCCAGGAAGAGGGATGACCCAGATGTTCCCTCTCTACCCTGGCCTGGGTGCACCTCCTTCCTTCCCTTCTCCTCCTCTGACCCTGGAGAAGGGGAAGATGTTGCCACAGCCACCAGTTGGTCATAGCAGGGTTATCTCCAGCTCCGACCTCCATTGGAGTCTTCCCATCTGTACCACCTCGAGTGCTTCACACAACCCAACAGCACGAGCTGAAAGGGAGCTAAGGAAGGCCTGAGATTTCCTCCTCCCTTTCCATAAAATCATGCCTCTGTCAGGCCTGTGTTGGTATGAACTGCCAGAAGCCAGCCACCCTTTGAAAGGAACAGTAGATGGGCCTCAAAAAGGACCACAAGGTCAAGTATGGGCTGACAGTTGATTGCTGCAGCATCTCTGAATGTGTTCTTTCAGCTTGGGGAAGCAGGAATACAAAAGCTGGCTGTTGGGTTCTGTAACTCGCAGCATTTCCTGCAGCAAAGAGGAGGAAAAAGCTTAAGTAGGTTTGGTTTTGTTTTTTTTTCAAATCTGCCACATACCCTGGCGAAGCTCTTCCCATAACACTCATGGTAAAAAAATGCTAATTTCCACCTCTTCCTTCCAGAGAAATTACCTGATTCTTGGCTATTATCATGCAACTCTCCTCTGCAGTGAGGTCTCCATTTTTATAAACAAATAGACAACCTCATTTCCATGAAAATCAAGACAAAATTTGTTTACAAGAGTCATCTTTGTTACCTCAGCAGGATGTTGTATTTTCTCCTGGGTTTGACATCTGCCAACGAAGTGGGCTGAGATTTAGCTGCTGGAATTTGCACCAGCCCAAGAAATAACCCAGGAGAGCTCAGACTCTTCCTTGGTAGATCTTAGAGACTCTCTACTGAGCTCTTGGTGGGCTCTCTATCTGAGCCAACCCTCCACATTCTGTTGTGGCCAGGAGCCATGGTGGGGTCACGGGCAGTGTTACCACCATCGCCGAGGCCATCCCTGCTCTCTTCCATGGCATGCTAGAGATGGTGGCGAAACATGGGGTGGCATTGCATGGAGATCCCTAGGGCCAGCATGAAAAGGAGCAAGGGAAAGGAGAGGGGAGGGTGGGTGGTGATGGAGGGGGAGGAAAGGAGAAAAAAGGAGCAGAGTGGAGAGAGAGGCACTGCTCACCCTGCCCGAGACGATTAAAACAATAAGCCGATAATGGCTAATGGAAGAACAAAAGCTCAACTTTCTGGTTTAGCCCAGTGTTGGGTGCGCGGATAATCTTCAAAGAGGAGCTACAAAATTCAAAAGGAATTAAGCTCTGGGAAATGTTAAACCTGGCACACCTGGTGGATGGGTGGTTTTTCCCTGGATGCTGCTGTGTTTTCTTTTTTGCTGTCGGAGTGCCAAAGGCGATCCTCCCTGTCAAAGGTAGACTCTTGACCTTCTAGCCAGGCTGACAAGGGTGTTATCCCAGGGTGTGTCCCCACCTGCCAGGCAATATTAGGCACAAAATAGAGCTGTCTGTCTTCTTTAGCTAAAAAGGTTTCACAAATGCTTCATAAATACCTGTTCTTCAGCAAGCGGAAGGATTGCCTGCATTATCTCTGGCACACTCAATATTGAGATTGATGACAAGTGGGGTCAGTGGTTAAACCATCTAATCCCGACAAGCCGAGGCAGGAGAGGGGCAGGATGGCTGCTGGAAAATACCTGCAAGGGAGAGAGGGATCGGTCCCCACAGCTCGGGAGGAAAGCGGCTCATCCATCAGCTCCCTGAATTTGGGAGCGCTGCCTCATGGACTTGAGTCGCATTGAGGATCACCGGTATGGACGTAGAATAATAGAATCACAGAATAGAGTTGGAAGGGACCTTAAAGACCATCAGGTTCCAACCCCCTGCCATGGGCAGGGATACCTCCCACCAGACCAGGTTGCTCCAAGCCCCATCCAGCCTGGCCTTGAACCCCTCCAGGGATGGGGCAGCCACAGCTTCTCTGGGCAACCTGGGCCAGGCTCTCACCACCCTCACAGCATATCTAATCTAAATCTCCTCTCTTTTAGTTTAAGATGCTGCAGACGTGTGAGTCCTTCCTCAGCAGCTTGATGGGTAACGCTTTGACTGAGCCTCCAAAGCCCCATGCTCAGCTGTGGTCCACACACCCTACCTGCACAGTGGCTTCTTGTGCAGAACCCTCTCTTTTTTTTAATTTTCTTTTTTTTTTTTTTTTCTTTTTTTCCCCCCGAGGTGGGTTATTGCAATAGCAGCCCCTGCTTAAATTCTTCTTCTGGCAGCTGGAAGAGTTTATTTAGTTGCTCATTTGGAAGTGGTCAGCTCTGCCTATCTCGCCAGCGTGCTCAACCCTGCTCTCATGGGGTCCCTGCAGGAAAATGGAGCCCGGAGAGGTTGGAGCCCTGGGCTACGCCTGTCACATGAAGAAGGATTTCCCTTTACCTGGCCCGGCCCGTGTGTGCCATTTACCTGTGCATACTCTTAGGGCTATAGGTATTTCACCCTAATTTCACTTTTCCAGCACCGCTTCTCCGCAGGGCTCGCCTCGCATGACAGGAGGAGGGGCAGCAGGAGGAAACCACACCTGTTCAAAGCAAAGAAATTCCAGATTAAAACACCAAGGCTGCTGGAGGGAGACCTTCTGATCTCCTTGGGCTGACTTTGGGGCCATTGACTCGGCCATGTGAGAACCGCCCTGCATCAGCCCCACGGCTTCGCTTGGCTGGGTCGGGAACTGATGGAGCCCCCACGCTTCAGGCAGTCAAAGGAGCTATAGAAGAGAAAAAATTAAAAAAAAAAAAAGTCGAGAAATAGATTTTATTGCTCTTTCTTCCAGAGCGCTCGTGAAAATTAATGGCCATTTCATTCACAATTTCTTCCCATTGCTGGTAGGGGAATCATAAAGCACAAACCCCGGCTCTTTTTGGTCTCAGCGCGTTGCGCTGCCTGAGTGTGTTTTCCGTGGTTCTCACAAGACAGTGAGACAAGCAGATATTTCGGGAGAACTGGTGGGCCATTTCCATAATTAAAATTGCATCTTACCTGCAGGTATTGAGTCCTTTATGGCTCTGGTGGAGTTCGAAGCAAACTCCCGTCTCTGTCAGATACAAAATCACGGAATCATATGGGGTTGGAAGGGACCTCTGGAGATCACCTAGTCCAACCCCCTGCCAGAGCAGGTCCACCCAGAGCAGGTTGCACAGGAACATGACCAGGCAGGCTCTGAATGTCTCCAGAAAAGGAGACTCCACCACCTCTCTGAGCAGCCTGTTCCAGTGCTCTACCACTCTCACAGGAAAGAAGTTCCCCCTCATGTTTAGGTGGAACTTCTTATATTCAAGTTTCTGCCCTTTTCCTCTTGTCCTGTCCCTGGGCACCACTGAGAAAAGACTGGCCCCATTCTCCTGACACCCACCCCTTAAGTATTTATACGTGTTGATCAGATGCCCCCTCAGTTTTCTCCAGACTAAAAAGGCCCAAGTCCCTCAGCCTTTCCTCATTAGAGAGATGCTCCAGGCCCTTAATCATCTTTGTGGCCTTCTGCTGTACCCTCTCCAGCAGTTCCCTGTCCTTCTTGAACTGGGGAGCCCAGAACTGGACACAGGACTCCAGATGG
>JAOQGH010000032.1:73022475-73035781 GCA_025769975.1 Gallinago jamesoni | reverse complement strand
GAAGGGGGGGGGGGGGGGGGGCTGGCGCTGCGGTGGCGGGGGGGGCGTGGGGTGCGGGTCCCACGGCGGGGTGTGGCGGGGGCGGAGCGGGCCGGGCCGGGCCGGGCGGTGGCGGGGGCGGAGCGGTGCGGAGCGGAGCGGGGACAGCCGGCCGCCGAGACATGTCGGTGCCCGCATCGGTGCGGGTGCCCGGCGGCGGGAGGTGAAGCGGCCATGCCGCGCAGGGAGGAGCGGTGCTTGCAGATCGCCCCGCACTCCCTGGCCATCGTCCTGGCGGCCGCGGGCGAACGGGCCGGGGGGGCCGGTGCGGGGCGGGAGCTGGGCCGCCACCGCATCGGTTACGAGATCTTCGCCGACTTCAAGCGGGAGAACATGCAGCACTTCTGGGACCGGCGGGCCACGGCGGCGGTGGCCGAGACCTTCTTCTTGGGCTGGATCGACGAGCAGGTGCTGCTGGTGCAGGGCAAGGAGGAGCACCTGGAGGTGCTGCGGCAGGGCTGGGCGCGACGCTCCCTCAAACCCCCCGCCGGCTTCCACATCAAGTGCCTGGGTAGGTGCCCCCGGGAGAACCGGGGAGGGTCTCCGGGAGCGGGGGGTGGGGTGGGGGGAGGAATCCCCCCTTCCCCGTCGCGGGGTTTGAGCCCCCAAAGTAAAGGGGGAGGCGGGAGGGGAGAGGGAGGATGCGCTGCGGGGCCGGGGGAGCGGGAAAGGGGGATGCATCGGGGCTGCCGTCGGGTGGGGTTGGAGAGAGGGGCGTTCCCCCCTTCCCTCCCCTGTTTTCGGGTTGAAACCGTGAGTTGAAGGTTTTGGTTTAAGACGTTTTTCACTCTGAGGGTGGTGAGAGCCTGGCCCGGGTTGCCCCGAGAAGCTGTGGCTGCCCCATCCCTGGAGGGGTTCAAGGCCAGGCTGGATGGGGCTTGGAGCAACGTGGTCTGGTGGGAGGTGTCCCTGCCCAGGGCAGGGGGTTGGAACTGGGTGGTCTGGAAGGTCCCTTCCAACCCAAACCATTCCATGGCTTTACGATGATCCCCCCTGCAGGGTGAAATGCTCTCCTTCTGTGGGGTGGCTTCTGCAGCTCACTCCTTGGGCATTCTCATCTCAGGTGTTTTGCTACTGGGGGGTCCCCCACCCTCCTGAGCTCCCTACACTGTTTGGGAGTAACTCCTAACACTTACAGAGAGTGCAAGATTTAATTAATATTATAACCAGTTCATTAAAAAGAACAATCTTTAGCATTAGAATTCTAAAAAAGTTTATTAAAAGTGAGAATTTTAGCATTAGCAGTCAAAAAAGGTTCATTTGAAAAGCTCATTTTGCTTCTGAAAAAATCTAAAAAAGTTCAGTCAGAAGCATCATTTTAGCATTTCTAGCCTTGCTAAACCCATGTCTCACTTTATACTGGGATCTACCTGTTGGCTCAAGCTTGTGTCCCAGTATTGCTGTGAAGGTGTCTCCCACGGCACGAAGTAGGAGGAGGAGGTGAGGAAGGTATGGTTTCTTTGCGGTGAGAGGCGGGGGGCTTTTGGTGTGGTAAATGGCAAGTTGGGGTGGTGGGCTGAAGGTTCAGCTTATGGTGTGAACATCCCCCTCCCAAGGGAATCCCACCTGGGTACGGTGCAGCCCAGGAAGGAGCACGTCTCTTCCTGAATTTTCTTCTGGAAACAAACAAACAAATGAAAACATCCTAGCATGGAGGGCAAAAATGTTTCCAGCATTTGTTTTGACACAAGGGGAAAAAAAAAAGAGACCTCCTAAGAAATAAAGCTGTGGCTGTTTGGTGTGTATATTGGGGGGTTGTGAAGAAGAACAGAATCAAATTTTTTCTTAGCGTTTAAGGTGATTTGGGACCTTCACAGCTTGAAACGCGCAGGTTCTCTCGTGGCGAGAAGACAAATGGTGAGGATTTGGTTTATTGCTGTCGGGGTCTCCTCGCTGCCCACAGCCCCTGCAGTGGGGATGGAGAGGCAAGCTCTTGTTTTCCCCATGTACAACTTCCATCATCTGCATCTCACACGGGGAGCACCTGGACCAGGTCACAGAGCGGGAGATGTTCTTTCTGCACTGGGAGTTTCAGATCATTAAAACAGGATGCTCCTGTGCATTTCCTTTTAAAAAAAAAACAAAACAAAAAAACCAAACTGAGTAAAGTTCCTGCAAAGTGTGAATGTTCAGCATTTACTTTTTTTTTTTTTTAAAAAATCTTTGTTTTAAATGTTTCTAGCTGTTGCTGTCCTTCTGGAATAGGTTATGCAGATCCTGATAACTTCTGTTCCTTGCCAGGCTTGTCTCTTGCCCAGTTTTCAGACACTTCACTGTTGCTCACTATTTCCCCACCAGACTTAAATTAATACCATTTTTCCCGTGCTGAGGGGGAAGCTCAGGACACGCTGCCCGTTTAGAAATGAGCTGATGGACCTTTTTTTTTTTTTCCCCTCATTACAGTGAAATTCCCTCTGAACCTCGGTGCTGGAGAGTGGGTGGTAAATCCTGTTCTGACGATGGAGGAGAGTTTTCCCTGTTCCACCAATATTTAGAGGAGGGGGGAAAAGTTGGGTAGTGGGCTTGCATCGTGGTGGGCGTTTGGATGGAGTTGCTCTTCCTGGTCAGCAAACGAGGGGGAAAAAAACCTGCTATGTGCTGCTTCCCACCTAGGGCTCCTAAATCCTTTTACTTTTGCGGCAAAGCGAGGTGGCAAGTGTAGAGACATGGCTGGTGGATATCGGTGGTGGGTAGTCTAGAGACATGGGTGGTGGGTAGCACAGAGACTTGGGTGGTGGGTAGTGCTGGCCACCCCGTGTAGCTCGTATGGGCTTTTTGGCTCCAGCTGGACCAAGAATGTTGAGCTTTTCCATGGGCACCATCACCTGGTGGAGCGTAAGGGTCGGTGTTTGAATTTTGGGGTGTCCCCCTGGCCATCGGGTGGCATTCCTCGGCCGGGAGGGCTATGGAAGGGTGTGCTCTGACCTTGGTGTTCCTGAAGCCAGGCAAGGAATGTAAACAGGCCTTTGTGGCCCGCTTTAAAATACGGAAACACAACTTTTGCTAGAAGTTCGCGTTAATAAGTAAGCTCGCTGGTGTGTAAATAATATGCATTCCTCGGGGGAGGTTTATCTTCACTCCGAGTTTACAAAAGACGGGAGCCAAAAGTTTTCATTTGACTTTAAAAATAGCAAACACCTCTCAGTATTTGATTAAAGGCTGTGAAGGAAGAGCAGGGACCTGCTGGAGTCCTGCCTGTTGAGCAGTGTCCTCAGCTGAGCTGAATGAGATGGGAGCCACTGATTGATTTAGATTTTTTTTTTTTTTTTCCACCCCTGGACTGATAATTCAGGCCTCGTATCTAAGCAGATTGGACTTGCACGGGCTGTAAAGTTGGGTGGTTAAAGAAGAGTCAAAGTAACGGGCCTGGCCCGTGGGCATGATCATCTGCTTAAATGTGTGTAATTGTATTTTCAACATAATTAGGTGCCTAATGTGTAAATGGCTGTGACTGACTTAGGAGCTCTCTCTCTCTCACTTTATCCTCCACTTCGCAGCGTTAAAGCAGCAAACAGTACACCTACAGACAAAAAGAAAAAGTCCCCACGCTTCTCAGCTTTTTTTTTTTTTAAAAAAGTGATGGGTGAATCTCAGGCTGAGAGGAAAACCTGCCGGTTGGGAGGTGGGGAACAGTAATATTTTACTACTGTTAATAAATAACTGATGGGGTCAAGGGAAAAAAAGTGGTATGGCATTTTTCATGAGGGTGAAGCTGGTTTTGGCTGCTCTGGCCCAGCCGGTAGCCCCCCGGCTGTGGTGGGGACAGGGGGTTGCTCTGGCTGGGTGTAGCACTCAAGGGGTGTATGGGGCTGGTCCAGGGGGACTTTCTCTGCACCCCATGGCCGTGGGGATACCCAGGCAGTGGGGTCGGTTCTCGCCTTTTCTCTGGCCTGTCTGGCTGCTTGAGGAAAGGTCTGGGGGGACTTCTTGCCCCACCTGCCCCTGGAGCCTGGCTGGGACGGGTGGATGGAGGACGAGCTGCCTGCCCCAAAGTGATGCAGGGAGAGCATCCCGACCTCCCGCCACTGCCTGGAAGGGGACAAGGGACAGAAATGCCTCCTCTTCTTGGCTGCACAACCTCCCTGGAGATCCTTGGGCAACACTTCCCTTCAGCTGCGTCGTTAAGGGCTAACCTGACCCCAAAATTACAGCTGCAGCCTGACTTTCAAACCTCTGCTGGTGTTGCCGATGTTTCTTCTTCATTGCGGCTCAGAGCCTTGGCTGGTCTGACGGGTTGTGGTGGCCACGGAGATAATAACAGGAGGAAAAAGTACCTGGTGAGGAGGAGTTTTCTGCTGCTGGGTGGGATGGTAAAATGTAAACCAGGAGGAGACTGGTCGCTGAATAGGTCTTTCCCCGTTTAAGCCACCCTGGCTTGGTAATGAAGAAGTTCATGAAAGTGTTAATCTTTATTTGACAGGGACTGGTCAGCCTGAGTGCGCTTGGTGTATCTGAGCCAGGAATGGATCAAAACCCACGTGAGATCCCAGCGTTTGGGGATCCACCTCTTGAACTGTAAAACCAGACCCTAGCACGAAACAGGGCAGGAGGATGGAGCACGTCGGGGAGTTGCTTTGGTGCTGGCAGCTTGGGGCTGGAGGATACAGGGGGCGAAGTGTTTCACGTGTGACTTGGAAACTGACTTCTCTGCCAGTTTTCTTCAATTAAACGATTACGCCTTAAAAGCTTGCTCAGCGTCCGTTTCCTTGCAGTGATCAGGGTTATTAGGAAATTGGTGGGTGTATCTGGGTTTTTAAGTTGGCTGAAGGGGGAGCTTTGGAAACATAAGCAGGCTTTGAATAAATGAAATCCCCAAACCTAAATTTGCTGATTTAGAGGGTCAAGGAAACTTTATGCAAACCTATAGGTCGTGTGATGAAATTCTCTGTCTTCGATATGAGTGGTTTGAAGCTTTTCTGTAGCTTTGCAAGGCTTTTGCAACTTAAGTCTTTAATGAGGGTTATTATTTTAATAAGATTTCTGTCTTTGACACACCTTCCATTTGCACCCACTAATATTTGTCATCCTGGGAGCTGAATTTATTTATTTATTTGTTTTATTATTATTATTTTTTAACTCCCTTTCAGCTTTTCCATGAGAGGTGGTGTAGCAGGATGCTCCACCTTGGGTTTGTGTCTTCATCGCCTTTTTGTCTTCCCAGCTGAGACTTCTTTCTGTAGCTCTTGGACTTGCTTTTACCCCTGCCTTGGACAATGGGCATCTTTGAGAGGTTTTTCATGGCACAACCCTTCGGTGGTGCCTGGAGCAATCTCTCCCATTAGGAACTGATGTTTCAAATGGAGTTTTCAAGAAACGTAGGGGCAATAATTAAACTAACTAGCAGGAGTTATAATTCAGCGAAGTTGGTGGGGCCAGGCTGTTGTCCATTGTTCCTGCTCGGCCAGGCGTAGGGGGGGGAACTTTTTTTTGCCGCTCTGGGAGCCGGAGCTAAGTGTTCCCTTTCTTTTGTCTCCCTGCCGCGTTCTCCCTTGCCACCAAAAATTAAATTAACACCCCAGCAGTTTGGGTTCAGTAATTTTCACAGCGAGTTTTCCAGTCATTAGTGGGTGATTATGCTGCAGTGTAGGCTGTTGGGCATTAAGTGTTATTCATCTATAGCCAGTCATAAAACGTGAATTGTTGTCTTTTTTTTTCTTTTTTCTTTTTTTCCCCTCCCAATTATCTTCTTTATATCATGAAAATTTCTTTTCAGTGAGGGGAGCATTGGGTTTCATAGTAATAAACCCTCCGAGGAGGAGTTTACCACACACTCTTCTACACTTTTTATATGCCTAGTGGTATTACCATGGGAACTTCAGGGGGTTTAAACCACAGTTTTGTTTCTCTCCTTCTCTCCCACCCCAACTTACAGCCAGCTAGAGATCCACTAACCACTTTTTATCTCTTTGAGGTGGTTATTGCAGCCTAAAACAAAAAAGAAAGAAGGTAAACCTGGGTAAACTTAAGCTGATGGCCCAGCTGAGGGTGCTTGTGAATTTACTTCCAGCTTTGAGCAAAGAACTTTGCTGCCCAGAAGTGTTGGGTTGGGTCTTTAATGTACTTTGTAAAAGCAGCTTTTAGGGACTGGAGAGAGAGAGAGAGGGGCGAGAGCTAAGTGAGTTTGGATTTTGTGTATCATGTGCCTCATTTCTCAGTATGTGGTCTGTGCTCACGTTTTGGTGGTGAAATCTGGGAGTCGGAAATGCTTTGTGCTCTTTAAAGAAAGCTGTGGATGAGCCGCAAGACTAATGCAGCTCATATAAAATGTATTGTGAAAATAAAAAACACACAGGAAAGGGAGGTACCGCCTATTTAATTTCATCTCTTTTTCTTTTTTTTTTTTTTCTTTCATTCCACATAGCTTCTCATGAAGAAGCAAAGTCAAATACACTGAGGCATGGTATTCATCGTGCCACTCCAGTGAAGGATTTATAAGGTTAATAGCCAGCTTAGTGCCGTCTCCCCACCTCCTTTCCCCCACAAAGAGCACCATTGTGTAGCGAAGAGTCCTTCCCGGTGGCAAATAACTCATCCAGCCTTGCAAGAGAAGCCTCTGCTCCACACGAAGAAGCGATGCTGTAAGGGAAACCGGGTGGTTAAAAAGGCGGAGGTGGATGGGTTGCCTGGGGACCATGGCAAGGGATGGACAGAGGCCACCGGCACCTCCATCCCACCCACTCCTCTTTGTGGTTTTAATTTGTGGCACAAAAACGCGAGTAATGTGTTCCCAACTTTGTCCTGTCTTTGTAATTTGCTAGTTTCGAGGCGTGTTGCTAGATATTTGATTTATCAAATTGCCGTGATTTTAGCGGACTAAGCTCAGACCTTCTACATGGGTTGGCACAGTTTAAAGTTCAGCTGGAAATGGTTTGTTCTGGTTCCTGGAGGAATGTGCTGTTAGTGCAGTGATGTTGCAGGAAGGTGTATGAAAACGCCGCTGTCCCTGGGCTTGAGGGGCAGGTTTTTGATTCGGCTCCTTTGTAAGGGGAATGGGAACGACGTCAATGTTCTCTCCCAGCTTTTCTGGTGCTGTTGCCTTGGGCTGCTCATCCGGATGGTGGACCTGTCCTCCTTTCTGCTGGCCAGGAGAATTATGGCTTGTCCCCCGAGGTAGGGCATGTCAAAGCTTTACCACGTTCTCACCTGCATTCATAGAATCACAGAATGGTTTGGGCTGGAAGGGACCTTGAAGATCATCTAGTTCCAACCCCCTGCCATGGATAGGAACACCTCCCACTAGACCAGATTCCTCCAAGCCCCATCCAAGAAACATCCATTTAGAGAGAGTAGTAGAAAAGTTGCAGCCCAGATAGATTAGGTGTCCTCCAAGACTCTTGGCATCCATAGCTGCCTTCTAAGCAACGTCACTCCTTCCCTTGGCTCTGGCAAACACGTGATGGCCAGGCTCCTCTTTTCTTGGTAGTCAAGGAAGGGCTGAAGTGTTCAGAGAAAATAAAAGCTTCAGCCAGATGGTGGTTTCCCCTGCAGAAACTGCGGCTGTGAAACGTGAGGATGGGAGGAACTTCTTAATAATTGTTTTCTGCAGTAGCAGGCAGAAATTTAGTGGGGTTCTGAATATTCCAGCTCTCTCCAAACTTTGTTTCTTTGTTTTAAATAAAAAACCATAAACATTTTGATTATTTTCTAACGATGTTGACTGCTGGGAGTGTTATTGCAGTCTCCAGTTTCCACTATTGAAACTGCTCCCTGGGTGGGCCAGATCTGGAAAGGTTTTTAAGGATATAATGTTCTTCTTGCAATAAAATCCCTTCACCTAAGACGTAAACATGCTTTCTTCTGTCCAGCGTACTTGATCCCACCGTTTACAACCTGGAGTTTCACCTGAGACCTGCATCGAGAAATTCCTGTATGTTAAGAATGTCCAAACACATATATTTTGATGAAACAAAGTGCTTTCCTGTTGATATTCCAGCGGGTCTTCACAGCCCCTTTTGAAATTGGGCTCCCGTTCTGTTCCACAGTAGCCATCGAGCACACATTCAAGGGCCTGTGACTACCCAGGGAGTCTGAGTAGTGTCTCTTCTAATTCCTTTTTTTTAGATTTCTATAGCAGAAAAGCAATGCTGCAATATTGCCATCAGCACTTATTAAGCCTACTAAGCCTAAACTAACTAAGAAAATTACTATACGTGCACTTAAATACGCAGAGTGTAATAAAGTCTGTAGCGTCTTTTCTGGAGCTGGATTTACTCCTGACCCATGCAATATGAGACTTTGCTGTTGATCTTCCTTGAGGGGAAGGGCATGGGAAGGGACACCAAAATGGCAGAAGTCCTGTAGCAGAAGGCTATAAAGTGAGTATTTATTTTTTAAAAAAGGGAGATTTTGTGTCCTTTAAAAAATCCACCCGTGTACCAAGTCTAGTGAAACTTGCAGCTTAAGAAGAAGGACAAATTAATATTCAATCTTTCAGACTGTAGTTGTGTTTTCCACTATGGTAACAATATCCTTGAGTATCTTTCTATGTGCAAAAAATATGGAAGAAGTAGATAGGCTTCTGGATGCATCAACCTTTCTCCAGGTCATTGTGAGGAAGACTTAGTAGTCTAACAAATATATCATGTCTACCTACCTTGTCTTACCGGTATCCTTGGGTCCATGTGCTTATCGTAGAATCACAGAATGGCTTGGCTGGGAAGGGATCTTGAAGATCATTGAGTTCCAGTGCCCTGCCCTGTGCAAGGACACCTCCCATGAGACCAGTTTGCTCAAAGCCTGACCTTGGACATCTCCAGGGATGAGGCATCCACAGTTTCTCTGGGCAGCCTGAGCCAGTGTCTCACCACCCTCATAGTGGAAAATTTTTCCTTATAGAGCCCTGCAACAGTACCAGCAGCAGTGAATACAGTTCATTACTGATGTCCCTTCCCAAAGAGATCAACCCAACATAAATGAAATTTGTCACTGCCTGTTAATTTATGGTGGTCATATTCTACAGAGGGGTAACCAAAGCCCCCTAAGCTCCATGTGATGCTGCAGTGACTACTGTACACTGGAGTTTGGTGTTTTGGGGGATTTGTTTTTGTGTTGGTTTGGGTTTTGTTTTGCTTTTTCTCTTAGGGGGTGTTTTAATAGAAGGGTTCTCAGTGTGTTATTTGGCTGTCAATAGTGCTGAGCCTGCCCTCGAGCCTTCCAGTCTGTGTGGGAGTGGACTCTGCCCTTGCCTCCTGCTCCAGCAGACCAGCATGAAATGTTTGCTCTCCCGCTTGCACGTAGGGTAGGGTTAGTGCCCAGACAAGTTCCCTTTTCATTGACAGATGAAATAACAATAGCTGGCGTTAAGAGCCAGCCAGAGTGTTTTCTTTGGGTTTCCCTGAAGGGCCTCCTTTGTCTCCACCGTCTCTGCTCAGGGAAGCCCATACACCTTGCTTAATCCAAGGGTGCTGTCGAGATGCTCTGGTTTCTGAAGCCCCAAGTAGGTCAGCATCCATGCGGGAATCTCTGGCAGGAGATTTCCAGTCAGGCTTTGCAAATGTCCCCTGTCAAGGCTGGTCATGGCAATCCTTGCACCCCCAAAGAAGAGGGTGGAACATCCACCTGGAAGCAGAGCAGAAGAAGGAGGTCCTGGTGGACCGTCACATGCTTGGTGCTTATATGGCCATATAAGTCAAAGGAGGAGCAGACTGTGGGTGGTCGGACGAGCCCAGATGGAGGTTTTCGGGAGCTTGGTGTCACATTGTGTGTGGCCCTGGTCTGGCTTTGAGAACTCAGCAGCTCACCTGGGCTGTTAGGGATGTCCTAATTAGCCACATGTTCCCAAGGCGGTTTAACCAGTTGAAAAACAGGATTTTATGGTCTATTTTAGAGCAAAGACAGTATCTAACATATGAGACACTATTAGCAGGAAAGGTTATTAAAAAAGTAAGTAAAAGGGCGTGAATTTTATCCCTAGCTCAATTTGAGAAAAGAGAATTTAAAAGGGCACATTCACCCACTGTTTCTGGAATGGGACTGAAAAAAGCTTTGAGGACACTGTCGTCATTGATAATTTGTCACAATCTGGGTTAAAAAGACATACTTTCTTGGTGTTACTGACTGAAAAATCCTTTGCAGTTACAGAGGAAAATGTTAGTTTTGTGAGAAGCTGCGGAGGAGAATAGTCATGAAGGGGTAAAGAATGGGTAAATAGGGAGCAGGAAAACAGTAACTTCCAGTCTCTGCAATCTTAGGTGCTCTAGAAACAAGTATATTTTTCAAATGGGCGTCTTCAGACCAGATGTCACCATTTATGAGAAGCCTCCTTTATGAATATGAACATGAAAGAGTGGAAGACAGAAGGAGAGGGGAGACCAGCCAGGATTTTAGTGATATGAGGAGATAATCTTGGATGTGGTGTTTCATATGGTAGGGAAGCAAGTCTGACAAGTGTCAGGTCTGCTCTCTTTTTATTGAAAGTGGGGACTTTAACAGTAGTTAATGCATTTTCTTAGGAGGTCTAGCTGTGTGGTATCATCTCCATCTTTCAGATGACTGGGAGATGCCTCCAAGGTGGGGAAGGAAGAGCGTAGGACTCATAGGGCCGCGAAGCTTTGCAACATTTATCAGAGAAATTCTGTTTTCCTTCATATAGCTATGTGTACGAGGGTGTATGTAATATTCTAAGTGCTGTGCAAACAGAGGTTTGCCATTACCTTGAGTGGCCTTGATTCAACAAGACACAGATGCCCAGATAGCAAATTAAGTCTGACTTTGGTGGGAGGGCTCGTGTTTTTCGTGTTTATGTTCTTGTAGTTGCCTGGCTGTTGTTAAGAGATGCACCTGAGGAGTTAATCTGTGTGGTTAATCCCAGAGTGGGTTGCCTGTGTCTAAAATGGGAGACCTTTGATTGTTGGGCTTGCAAAACCAGGACTAGAATTCTTCACATTTTAATTTTTGATGGGTACGATACTCAAATAAATAGCAGAAGGGTTCATCCAGGGTCTGTAGGTGCCTTCAAAAAAAGTACGAAGAGGAAATGCTCCTTACTTCTTTTATTAAAAGTTAAATTAATACTTCTTCAAGAAAAGTATGAAGAGGAAATCTTAATTCATACTGTGTCAATAAGGATGAAGTTGTAAGAAGTAGGCAACTTGACCTACAGTCATTTTGGTTCCTGTCCTTGGGCAGGAATTAGCAGCTATCATCTTGTCATTTTTCATTTATGGCAGTGGCTTCCAGCCATTAGTTTACAGATTTCTTATTGATTCAAGTCCTTTTTTTTTCTCTTGCTTCCAAGGTATTTCCTGATTGTTAGTTTGTCTTTGTTAGAGGTGTACAGCCAGAGCTCCTGGGTGAAGCCAGTGCCAAGTAGCTGTTGGAAGGTCTGCAGGGACTTGCTTCTTGGCTACCTTTCAAGCGCGGTACGGCTGCAAAACGTTTTAGTGTCACAATCACTACATCTACCATTGTTCTGCTTCCCTCTGTCAATAGCTAGTCTCATTCGGTGACATATTTGATCCTAAAGAGGGAAAGCAGATTTATCTGTGTGCCGGCACACGAGTCTTTTTAATTTTTCTGCTCGGGTAACTGTTGGGCTTCAGGTTTCAGCGGTTACCTGAATTAATCTCAGTGCCTTCCAGTCCTTCCAGTCTCCTCAC
This sequence comes from Gallinago jamesoni, assembly GCA_025769975.1. Lineage (NCBI taxonomy): Eukaryota > Metazoa > Chordata > Aves > Charadriiformes > Scolopacidae > Gallinago > Gallinago jamesoni. Next base: position 73,024,145 of record JAOQGH010000032.1, on the reverse strand, counting down.
TGCTTGTGTGGAGACAGAGGACAAAACATGTCCTGTCTGTTGGGAGCCACTAGACACCAGTCATCTTGTGAGATGGAAGGAAAGTGAGCTACGGGCTTCAGAGTTGGTTTTTGTGACAGGGGTAAAAAAGAAATAATTTTGACAGAATTTTTTTCCCCACTGGCTAGGAAAAATGTTGGACAACCGGGACCTGCTGTTTTAGTTTTTTTCTCATTTCCGTGCTGGCGAACACTTCTGCTCAGTGGCTTGAGCACCCATTTCCAGTTCGTGAGGATTTTCCATTGGTTTGGGTCATTTACACTGCCTCCCGTGCCCGCGAGTAATAACCCACCAGTGTAATGGTTCCTCAGCTTTCTTTGGTTTGCAGATTGGTGACTTTCTGGGAAATACAGCAAAAATAAGTGTCACTTTTCACCTTTACCTTCCCGTAGGCCTTTTGGAAAGGAGTTCACAGTTCATTTGGGGTTCTGCAAACCCCAAGTTGAAAACCACTGACCTCGCCAACCCCCACGTACAAGGACCTGAACCTCAGTGCCCACTCTGCATCTTTTCCCCTTCTCCTCCACATTTGGAGGACACCTACAGTGGTGACTTTTGGAGCAGATCCCCAAGCTGTGTAGAGTGGTGGCTGGCACTTGGAGGGCTGCCTGCTGGAAAGCTTGGTCCAGACATTGCTCCTTGTCTCGTGTTTGACAGTCGTGAGTCCTACGGGGCAGAGAACTTGGTGGCTCTGCTGGATTGATGTTGCTCTGGGCACTCCTGTGCTGACTTGGGGCTGAAGTCCATGGTGTTCATAGAATCGTTTAGGTTGGAAAAGGCCCTTGGGATCATTGAGTCCAACCATCTACTCTACTCTACAAAGTTCTCCCCTACACCATATCCCCCAACACCACATCTAAACCGCTCTTAAACACATCCAAGGATGATGACTCGCCCACCTCCCCGGGCAGCCTATTCCAATGCCCGACCAGTCTTTCTGTGAAAAACTCTTTCCTAATGTTCAGTTTTCCTAACGTTCACTGTGTTCTCACAATGCGAACCCCTAGATAATGATACTCGCATGCGGGGTTACCTGCAAATGAGAGGTAAGCTGTAAATAGGCAACCGGGCAGAGAATTCTTGCTCAAAACCTGCCTGGATTTGCTTTACCTGTTTTCTCACCGCTTGGGCTGTAGTAATTGCTTGTTGTGGCAACCCCGCAGCCTGCTTCATGAATGAGTTGCCTGCATAAGTCTTTGTGAAAGCTTTAGTTAGAGCCACGGTGAGTTTGCAGTCGCAGATACTTAGGTACGTGCTCGGCTTGGATCTGGAGCCACAAACACGTCATGCTTCCCAGATGGCTACCCTTACTTGAATTGCATGTTTTTTTCACTGGGAAAATGAGGTCAGGGCCCATCAGGTCAGTAGGCAGTAAGAGGAGGCATGTCGTACCGTCCCGGTCTGTGGCCTTGCACGTTCAATATACACCAGGAAATCTCCAGTAGCGGCTCCATAGGGTGTTGGAGAAGGAAACTGGGATGGTTTGTCTGGCATTTCTTTCACTAGATGGCAAGACAACGACTGTTGCATAAAATCATAGAATCATCTGGGGCGGAAGGGACCTCCAAAGGCCATCTAGTCCGACCCCCCCCGCAGTCACAGGGACACCCCCAACTAGACCAGGTTGCCCA